>CM067343.1:22615299-22762799 GCA_034190875.2 Urechis unicinctus
TAATGAAGCAATTAAATGTCACTTAGTGGGTGGAAATGGTTGCCAATTATAGACAACTATATATCGCTGCCGTTTATGTAAGCACATCTAGTATTTCTGAAATTTTTACTCTATATCTAAGATAAGCATATCAGTTTGGGTTGTATAAAACATTTAATTTTGCACGATGTATTATTTTCATGTAGTTAGTAAATAAATCAGAGATTCTTTATTAATGCAAGACCAAGCCAGAGGCCATTCGGTTGTCACACTTCCGAGCGCTGTCTTGCCGGACAGAGATAGCATCGCCCTAAACCTGACTGGTAAGTGCTATTGTCTGTTGTAACAACACGTAAATGGAAATTCGGCCATTCATATTTCCAACATTTCGATTTTGTATGGCATGCTCAACACAACTAGCATTGAATTATGTCTTTCTAACTTTTCTCGCGTTGTCTATTATGATCGCACGAACCAAGACGATAATTGTTGTGAAAATAAATATTGGACATAAAGTGACGTTGGAATTGACTTTATACGATGTAATCATATATCGAATGATTGATATGCAGGATTGATGCAGGCTCCGTGAGCAAGGGCCAGGGTTGTAGCACATTTAGTTGCTATGCCAATGGTGTTTATATTCCACAACATAGCAATGAATTGAGTTACGATGGTGTATGGAACTAAGAAAGGGTTGCTTATCGCCGCACCACCGGTCCCTATTCCGTGATACATGACATTTAAAACGCACAAGGATGCTAATAGATATGCATTTGATGTAAATGAAGTCTCACTGTGTAGATAAAACTACCATAAATTTAAAGTTATGATTTGTAACAATAGTAAGGAGCCATGCTCGTCAATAGGCGACGGTATAGCATTAACTGTCCCAAAGTTTGCTTCCCAGCGAAATCCAATGTTTGTCCCAATGAGCGACGACTGCACACTGCCGCTCATGATCCATCGCCTTGATGATGTGACCTTGGGGTAAAAGCAGCGTCCTTCACTCTTATTTTGAGCCAGTCCCAGTCACATGCTGATGCTAGTGATAAAATAAATCAATAAATATCCGACTGAAGACGTTCCAAGTGGCAGTAGTTTGGGTTTCTTTCAAGGGTTCAATATTGGCAGAATGTCGACGAGCAAGAAGCAGTTTTATACCCATTTTCCAGAACAATACATAACACCAAAATAATTATATTTCATCTTTACTTTTCATCAATCAACGAGGAAACGTATCGTTCAATGAGTAATCATTTGTAACCATAATATATAGATGATATATAAATTATAAACACTGGATGTTTTGTCACATAAGCCATTTGAATGCAGTAATTTTTTGAATTTACACTTGTATGTATCCACTGTGTTAGAGTGTGTGCGTCCAAAGTATCATAATTGCGAGTGTACAGCATTTTTACATAACACAATAGTATAAGACCCAGTGACATGAAGCCGGTACTCTGCTGATGAATATAAATAATAAAAGAATTGTCCATGTATATTACCGGAGAAATGAAGCACTCACCCACATAACGTGCATGTCTTTATTGTAAATTAGGTTGTTCAAAGGTGTCACACATATTTCAGCAATATTGAGGCATCGATTCTGACGTTTGTGGATTTTTTGAAGTGACATGAATATTACCCATTCATTGGGAACTCAACAAGCTTACATGTTTCAGTTGTACCGCCATAATTATATTTTCGTCAGTACAGTAACATTGTGCACTTGTCAGGTTGTCACTTCTCATCTATCACTTTATCATAGGAATTTATGACTGGTGTGTCTGCGATATTATGCGAATGTCACCTAACTAGGCACTCGCGATATTGAAAGACCTTTGACCTATCCAATGCAATAGTACGATTACAATTGTAAGGCCTCTTTTTACACTTTCTTTGTTTTGTCTCGTTATCATACTTAACAAACAATGTATGTTAGTAGACATGTTGATCAATAGTTTTTGCAGAGCTTTGGACTACTGCGTGCTCCTATAAAGTCCCTCAAAGTATAGTTTTTAAACTTGCACTGTTTTGGGGGTCAGATATCAGTGCAGTATACCATACTAAAGATTATTATCTAGAATATTTGCGTGTGTGAGTTTCAGCCCTAGGCTAAACTGTACCGTAAAAACAGAGCCAGTCCGGTCGAAATAATAACAGTGCTAAGACTGTTTTGCTCGAGGGCTGGCAACTAAACCCATGTCTCTGTGCACGGCCATTTAAAGGGTAAAGTCATTAGATAACGAGTAATAAAACATAAGGAGCGTGTCACATGTGTGGCTTTTCAAAATGTTTTCCGGGGCCACGATGACAAATGTAGAGAATAATAGGCTGCCTACCAGAAAATAATACGCTTGTAGTACCGTGTCTGTGAACAGTGGGCCAAATAGTTTTACATTCATTATGGACATAGAAATCTTTTAATTATATAGGAATCGTTCAATTATCTTAACAAATGTATGTGATCAATGTGGATGCTTTCTTAATGTTTTCATGATTTACGAGTCTTAGGCATCCATCATTTGCTCATTTAATATCCAATAATGGCTTGTGATCAAATAAGAATGCACAGATATTTGCAAAACAATAGATAATTCATTAAAAGAGATATGGTTTACGTGTATAATGCACTTTTGACTATAACCACAGTTAATTCAAATATAAGACTACTGAGCACTGCAAGGCTAATTGGATACCATGCATTCACGCGGCCGCCTGTGATTTAATCACAACGCGATCAAAAGAGCATTACCAGTAATTAGTTGTTTTTTCTGACGTCAGCGAACAAACGATAATTCAAGTAATTCCGTGAAATAAATAATTTGTCCAGTTATCATCCCACCAGCCACATTGGTCAAAGAACATTGTCTTTTGCTCCCTACTGTCATTGGATATGTAGGTTAATGTCCACGTCACATACAATTCGTTTCATTTAGTTCAATCCAAGATTAAGTTTTTCTCTAATAGTAGCAATTATAAAAATACAAATTGTATGAAAACATATTAGTGGCTGCAGAGGCACACATCAATTGTCGAATACTATTCAACGAATCGTAAACGCATCAAAAGCATATAAATCAACATTACACAACCAACTACAATTATGGGTTGAGTGGTATTTCGTGCTCCTACATGGTGACATTACTGTACCACTAATTCCGCCATTGCACTTGCATGAATGATGTCCTCAAGCGAACAGTTTAACGGTATTTCCACTTTCCTGCGTTCAACTGGGTATTCTCTCACGGACAAAAGCTAAGTGCAGCGCACAAAACGTAGGATGTTATTTTACGCACCCAAGCTAATGTTCGGCAAATGTTTTAGAAATGTCAGTTATGGTTTTACTTCCAAAAAAAAAAACACGGAAAAAGAGAGAATAATTAGTTTATTTTGGTTCTCTTCATTGCTGTTGCCTGATTGTTTATGATTGCATGCCAAAATAATACAGTGCATTTCGCTGAGAGCACGGGCTTAACAGGTTCTCAAAATATAGAGGAATGGCGGATTATTGAATAGTGATGATTATTTAATCATGCGTTCAACCAAAACTTAGAAAGGATATTTTATAAGCAATGAGCGAGAATGAAATGTGATGAATCACACTAGAATGCGGTAGTCGTTTGTATCCCAGTTGGCAGGTTGTATATTTCTATTATGGCGATGGCCATGTGGCGAGGGTTTAGAACGCAACGTACAATGTAAGACATTCGTGCAATTTTGCAATACACTACTTACTTGATAGCAAAGAGAGCTTAGTCCTCGGGCGCTTTAAGATCACCCCAGAGAACGCCCGAGCAAATCACTTCTTCAATTTATTAACTGAGCGTATGGCTCTCAATGTTACAATGATCAAGCCATGCAAATGTCATAAAATACATTTGTTTGTCAGATATAACAACTGATATAATGACTGACAAAATATATGTGATCGGTTGTCTTGTTGATAGGTAAACCATTCATCTTTACTAATATAAGCTGTCCTGCAATAGTATAATTCGTGTCTTCATTGCTTTATAAATGAACTTGCTTATGACAGCCATTTTGGATCGAATCAGCGAATCGGGGTACAGAATGATATGGGCATTGTTTACATTGCAATAGATGTCAAGACTGACAATTAACATTGATGGCCGCATTATTACAAATTCGAATGTCAGCGCCACTGAAAATATACCCAGGGACAACCTATCCCCTATTTCAACTTTATGATTATATCACATTCTCCAGGACGCTAATTGACTACTCACATCACCATCAGCATTCCTAGCCTGTTTGTGTTGTAAACATTAAGAGTTGACATGATTTAAATAATTCACAGTTGATTATAAAGTGTTAGATCGCCAGCAATATCTAGATATGTAGAGTAGACTGTCTTTAATAATAATGTTTCATGATCTTTTGGCGTACTGGATTCATATATAAAATTAAACAGGAGTGTTAAAATGGTGAATGGGATCTATTCACTGAGTCAAAACATATTAATTGATAATGCTCCCAATACATGGATATTCATAATAAATTACATTTACGTTTGATAACATTGGGTGAATCATCATTGAGTGCTTGTAAAATTGGATGGTTTTTTACACTTGCTATGGTCATTGCTTCATTGATGTAAATTAACTTGCAACTGCTGATACGACATTATATTCCACTTATCAGCTTACTATAGCTCTGCATGCTATATGAACAAAGGCTTTACCGGACCAAGGCACATAGTAATCGGCGTGAGAGATCTTGAATCAGATTACCACCACAAGAATTCATCGATATACCTAAGAGAACCAAACAGTGTGCAACCATATATCGGGCCTCTTCATTTGGCAAGATCCATTGATGTCACGAACGACATTCATGAGTCGGCTATTGCGTTCTACCATCCTCTTGTCCGTAGTTAAACTCCAACGTGCGAAAGCACACCACCGAGGTTATGTGTGTGAGCCATTAAGGGTTGTGACGCCCGATAATCATATGTGAGGGTTAAGCCATATAGGTATTTATCATTTTGCCCACTTCAATAGATATTGATCGTAACTGCAAGGACGCGGACGCGATTCGTCGAGAAGGCATGTTATATCATTTGCAAATTGCGAATTGGTCATACAGAACCACAGGTTAAAACAAAAAAAAATCACCGCTATTTTACGCATGATTCTGGACAATATAACTCATTTTCGAGTCCCAATGAAGCGGCAACTAGAGTGCAATTTTCCTGCAATCAGCTATGATAAGTTCGTCGATTAATAAGAACAGCTCTCCTTGATATATTACATTGATACGTTGAAACGTTGACAAAAGTGTGAATGGTATTTTATCATAACACAACCTTACACACTGATTATAAAAAAACACATGTTGTTTTATGACTGTTCTTTTCCCGCTTACAAAACATAAGATCCTGTCGATGTAATAGCGAGTCATACAAAATAAAGGCATAATCTTGGTACAGAAAGTAATCCCTATGCAGACATCATTGGATGGTAAATTACCCATTGACAAACAGACGGAAGTTCAGTGATTGACGGCATGTCAAATTAGTCTATGAGATCATTATTGATCATCACGCTGATCCATATTAATGCTCATATAATAGTCTATTACCATAAGAATGACCATATCAATCCAGGCGTGATAGAATACTTTCAGCCAAACCGCGTCTTTGCTACAAATAAAACTAACGCATCAATGCAAAAAGATCCGCTGCTAATAGGTTTCCATACACGTGGACTATTTGTCATAATTATTTACGTAAATTGCAGGAAAAGCTATAATCGATTGGCTATAATGCCCCAAAAATAACTTTATATGAAATTAAATTACCTTAAATCGCAGGATTAAGGGAAAGTTTTCTGCTACGAACTAAATAAGACAGAAGGTAATATGGTTAGAAACTCCCTTTGGGATTACCTGGAGCCTACGTGAGTATCCGGCAGGGATATGTCATTTCAGATAATTAAAGATGTTGTATTGATTGACCAGGTTAAGGTCAAGTCGGCTGTCGATGAGACTACCATATGCATAGTAACTCAGTGTCACCTGCACAATTACGCTACGTAAATGATAAATGAAGGGGCTATCTCTACGGTATTGCTCATGAAAAGTAATAATTTGCCATAAACATAAATGTCAGTGATACATTTCCCATACGATATATCACATAATGGGAGAAAAATGCAGGACTAAGTATCATGTTACGTCAGGATTTATACGCCACATTCGACAGTAATCTGCCGCTCTGCTCTCTTGGAGATTACAAAAGTTTCTACCCTGCCGATGATTATAATCAATAGTAGAGCTTCTCTTGTAATTGACAAGGACAAGAATCATGTCGGTTGTCAATGAGATTAGTTTGTATGGGCTATAACCGCTACTAGAGATGGAACGCAGCCGTCATGTTGTTCCACATTTAGCGATGTAGATACAGCAGCCCATGTCGCTTAGAGTCACACTGCCTAGTGTTGTTGCCATTGTTTTGTACGTAGTTTGTATAACATAATTGGGAACAAATATAGCATATATGTCAGTTTTCATTTGTTGTGGCTATGTGATAAACATTTCCAAGGAACAAAATGGCGGAAATTAACTAAATGTTTTCTAGCAATTTTAAATGCGGTGCAATATAGGCCGAGTGCGTGAATTGTTTTATTTTGTGTATTTTCAGAAGCCGTCAATCTCGGCAAATTTATACAAATGGGCCACAGCTAACCAAAAGGATGTTACTCCCAACCGCTATTAAATACTGACGATTATAAAGTTTCCAACACAAATTACATGTGGTTTTTTTCACATGAACAATCAGCCTCCTTAACATTACTCACAATTTTTGATAATAAATTGACACAGCATATTCATTTGTCAGCATCATCTAGCCACATCATGCGACACTAATTGATCAGTGGTATGCTACCGTGATGATCAAAATTATCTATACCAATACATCAAGACGAATATGCAATGGAATATTGGGGGTTTCATGCTCTTCTTGCTGAATCCAATGTCTTGATTCCAAAGCAAACAAATAGAATGAACCTTCCAAGGGAATATTCGGTAACAAGTACCATGTAGATCAATGAATACTGTCTGGATATCTATCATGCATCTGGTATAAGAGATTAACAGCCACTTGCGTCATCAACTGATTATGATAGTATTCCTTTGTTCAAGTAGTGCACGATCAGAAGAAAGTGGTTTACAGAGAGTGGATTGCATAACCAGATCGATCTGGCTTACCATAATTCATTTCATATTCCTCATGAAAACTTCAAAATTACCATTTACTTTACAAATAGTCGAACGCACGCATTCAGTGTAGGATATTTTCTGTGGCTATTGCAAAATTAATCACTCTTCTATTCTTGTCTATCCGCGTACGTAATACTAAATCTGATTGACGCACTAGCACGCAAAAAGCCACAACCATTCACTCCGAAGGATTTATTCGATTGTTAAGGAACTGCGCGTGGGAGACAAGCACCAAGGCGATTCGTATTATTATTCATGGAACGTGACCGACAATGAGAACTCACTGAACAAATCGACAAAACGGAAGGTGCATTTATTTTGTCGTTGCCATCTTTATACCAGCGGTGGAATGACAAACGGCGAACACCTGTGTCTCTGAAAGGGGCAACACAATTTAAAACCACCATGGTGAGTCCAGTTTGTGTTGCACGTACGTATCCCCCCATCGGTGAATAGGATTGGCCTCAAGGAATGGTACTTGAAAAAGCAATATGCACTTAATGGTATAATTGGCATATTATCTGGCACCTTTAGTTAATGCAGGAATATAGCTTCAGGATGTGTGTTTACAAGTGCTTGATATACAGTATAGGCAGATGTACATGTTTTGGCTGTAATAATCATTTGTGTAGCTATGTGGTGTCAGTAACGTGGAAAGTAAGTAATTCGTTGGATGGTGTGCATTGAAATTACCAATGCAATTCCAACTGTGTAGGCTGGTATGTCAGTTTACATTTACAGGGTCTAGACACTAGTTTTTCATTACAAGTGGCATATACATGTATAACCGTAGCTTTCTGTGGCTAAGATAACTTTGTACGCTTTGTAGATGATTACTTATCACAACAACAATAGTGATATAAAAACATATTAACTCGGACAATGCTTATGCCAATTATGCCGTCCGACTAATAAATATCGCTCTATAGTGGGGTAATAGTTATAACAGCATGTATGAGTTTTACGCATCTACTGAGTTGATAACAAAGTGTGTGTTATTGCACAAGTTATTTTCTATATCCTTCTGGCTTGATGAGCTGCCAGCACATACAAAGACAAAGAACGAATATTTTTAATTCAAGATACGAAGTTTGTGCAGAGCAAATGTCTGTTGCTGAAGCAAACAATCTCAATGCACATTTCGGTCGTGAACTGTGATATTATACTACATAACGACAAATGAAGTGCATTATCGCTGGTACAATTTCAGTGATTGCACATATTTATATGATCCGAAATGGACCCAACTTCTTAGTATTGGTCTACAGATAATTTCCTCACAACGGATTTGGTTATGACTGTGACTCAGTACCGTTACCGTTGTGTACTTCATAGTATATTGGATGTCCAAAAACATACTATTATCAGCCAACTGATTGTATGCCTGACTTTGAACTAAGGAAATAGTTAATGCAATTCGCGAAGGTCTGGACAACATATGGTACAATATTATTGTCTGGCAATACACTCAAACGTAAGGTTCGTTATCTCTTAATCCTTTCATATCAGGTGCAATCTTGAAATGTAGATTAGTGTCTCGTTTTACCGGCATTATATTCAAAATGCTTTTTCATTTTCGTTGGAATTACAGCCAATACACTGAATTACCTGACTGCGGTAAGATGAGCAATATTGAATACTAACTAGTATATCATAACAACAATAATCCAAGTCATTTTCATTACTTGCCATGATCAATTTAGTTCACATATATTACCCTAATCACATGACAAAGAATACTGTACGACAATGTTCCACGACATTATGGCAGAAACACTCTTAATTCTGCAGATTGTAGATCACCTCAAATCGTGCAATCACTTTTATTTGATGTCTAACACTCATTGTTTGCTTCAAACCATTCCACTATTTATATACATAAAGGCATATAATATCGAGGGATAACTTGAAATGTTCAGGAATCAAGATCGCTTAGGATGTTGAATCACTGTTGCTTACGACACAGCTTTTCATGATTTACATCGTTCACCTGCAAGGCAAACAATAATCGGTAATATGAGACAGGATACATGTTGTTGCTAGTTATTTGCTCTGGTATACGGATATAGAAATTCTTGGCAAACTCATACGAGCGGACTTGGCCACTGGTAAATAAATCGAAAAGTAAGCTTAAATGCGTGTTATAGGTGCACATCGAGTGGCTTTGTGGTGATCGCTTCTCTAATTATAATACACTGCAATCGTTAGATTGCGCTATCGTGATATAAACAAAAGCGACAGGGATTACTGGGCTGACGTCACTGCGATTGATGAGAGCGGGAAAGATGTCGCAGATAATTTCCGCTGCTTGAGGATTACAACCACAATAAAAATTACAACTACAATATAAAATGAATGTCAACTTGATAAATTGCCCGGGTGGAGCTCTTCAAAAACAGTTCGCCTCTCACTGCGTCCGATCTTTTATCAAACGTTCGATAACAACATCGGAATACATTGTAAATTACCTTTTTAAAAATATCCGGCGTATAGCCCTATCATTAAACTTAAGCAATATTTGCTATTGAATATTTTATCCTATTCTCGTAATACAGCACATAACAACTTTAGTCTTTTCTCTTAGCAATATGGCCAAACATTTTCGACAGTATACAATTTCATGGTGGTTATTTCCTTTTTCCAATATAAAACCACAACATGGATATGATCGAAATCATATGAGAATAAATTGACTGAATACAATTACAATAAAAGGTACCTCATAAGGTACAGAATTTGACTACAGATGATGGCTAGCGATTATGGCACACTGATGAGCACCATTAGGATAACCAATCATACATTACCCCTAACGAATAGTCGTTAACGCTATTGACGCTAGCTCTATTTTAGATTAGGTTGGAACCCCAGATATTGCTGGATGTGGGACATCGTCAGTATGATTGATACAGCACCTCAAGGTTTAATAGCAAAATCGGTTATTTGGTATAATGTATGTCATGGTTAGTCATCATTTAATATATGCACCTTGTATGAATAGTACATAACTATATTACCTGTCTACTTTACAAGACAGCAAAACCATGCATAAGGTTTTAATGCTAATTTGTGTTTCTTGGTAGGTGACATACTCAACCTGAACTAGCATCATTGTCAGGACACCTTTTATAGAGCGATTCCGCACTAAAACCAAGTGACTTTTAATCCTGTGACTCTTTAGTGCGAAGTCCAGCTGGTTCTAATGTAAATAATAATTAATCATTTCTGTGCATTGAATATTCAAGGGCAAGATGAGTAGCAAACCTTATCATCTGAAATAGCATGTAAAATATGTCCATCGTTGGCGTCAATTAGTTGTAGCACTGGACATATAGTGATATCTAGGTTTTTGCAGTGGTATATCAGATCTATGTCGCATCGACCGCCATTATCAAACTAGATTCCGAAACAATAGCTAAGATCGATCCTCTTTCGTGATGAACTACTGAATGAACGGATATATGCATGCCTCTTTCTATTTGTGCTAATGCTATTATGATGCCCGAAGCGAATGAAAAATTAATCGAAATAAGATTCACAAAAACGTCAATATTTATAAGCTTTCTTTCATGAAGCATATTTGCAAATCCTTGTTTTATCAGCAATAGTATTTAAGTGCAGCTTTGGTCCTAATGTTATGTGATATTATTGCATCAGTATGATTTTTGAAACAGAATGATATTATTAGCCGCACTGTCTAGACATGAGTGTACGCACGGTGTCCCAAACTAGTGAGAAGATATCCTTTCCTAGTTTGTCTCAAATTGCGAGAGTAGTCAAATAGCAGCGGTGAATGGTCACAAACCAGGTCATTGGATTGTTGTATGTAACGAGCGATAAATAGCAGCCGGTTGGGCCGGAATCGCGTTTGGAAAGACATATCTTTATGAATATTGACGTTTACGAAATGATACACTAGAAAGGATGATTGTCATTGTATGGTAACTGAAGATTTCCATACACTGTAGCAAGAAAACAAACCAAGCGTTGAGCCTTTCACACTTTATCGACGACTGTTCTGACCTAAGCGCATTTAAGCGTTGTAGCCACGAATGTGAACACACATTATTCCTGATATATTAAGCTCTTCATACTTTAAATGTAAGCTGCATTGATGAACGCGTTGTGGTCATGAATATGTTGCTACTCCAATGTTCTATTTATAAGATCGTTGTGTGCCTTTGTATAACCGGCACGCCGGCAGCCGGATCGAAACATCAGCATCTGAAGCTTTTGTCAAAGAAAAAGTTTGTTTTAGTTATATTTATCAGGTGGCAATGAGTCGAGATTAACGAATTTACTTGCGCTTCATTGGGTACAGGGAGTAACACACACAAGACTAATTAGGGGGCACCAGTTTTCGTGGCCCCATTATCTAGCCACTAAAATGTAAGGCGACCCAAAAGACTTTGGAGGGGGATATATATATATATATATATATATCATATATATATATATATATATATATATATATATATATATATATATATATATATATATATGGCTCGGCGAATGCGTTTACCTATGCCAGTTATGGAAAGCGCAATGGAAATCCAGCATCAGCTCTTAAGATTTCATAGATAGGCGTGACCGATAACATGCTCTGTTTTCGTGATGCTGCCACTTTTAAAACACAAGAAGCAAATGTATCATAAGCAGACAAGGTATTTCAATTTGTTACTGTAATCACTATTTAAGCTTTACTGAGGACTTGCTTCATTTTAGATGATAAACTATCTACCGTGAAATCGATTGAATTAGTTTACATAAAAGTGTACACAACATATATACCCGTAGTCCGTGATAGGATGGTTAAGATTTGAAATCCAATAAATAGATATGCAGCTTGAAGGTTTTAATATTAGCGATAATAGGAATGACGCTGCTCCGTAACAGTGTGCACCAAGTCAATAACCAATGCCCAATGGACTGACTAAAGTATTCAAATAATCTGGCTTGGATATATTTAAACAAGAGTGATTATTGGTGCTATATATAAGTATTGCGCATGATTTATCAATGTTGATGGTATTTACATTAATTAATATGTAAAGCAACTTACATTCGTATAGAAATATAGTTTAACACGAATCCTTCAACTGTGCTCCATATTTTCAATTTGAAACCATCTTTAATTAGTTTTACATTGAAATCGTGAAGCATTATGCCAGTGATTAATTTGATGTGCTCGCGCAGTGTAATCTTATATAGAGATCTTCCTGCCACTATACTCTACAGTGTCTAAGCATTTGGTCATCACTGTTAATCTGGGAAATCATCGGTACAGTTCATGTAATAATTGCACTTGCATAGGCGGCGTTCTCTATCATAGGATATGCATACTATGTTCGTCAACATGTATTAAAATTCACACCCACATCGGATACAATAACGACCTAGTGCGTTTTCAGGGCTCATTCATTGCTTGGATCTGTCTCACGTAGTGGAAAAACATGATTAACGCCATCACTGCTTCTCGAGAAGAGCTTTGAATGACTAGTATAAGTGATAACAACTGTATACGGTCCTGCTTATATATATCGCATTAATTATTACACATTGGATTCTAGCAACGTCAATCTGTGAAACAGTGAAACAGAATTTTACAATATTTGTCCAAATATGTTTGAAACAACGGTAAAAAAGAATAGTGTGACGCAAATGTGACAAAGCATTCCCCAGATCATAACATAGTGTAATATGTGCTGCGAGCACCATTAAAAAAATATAGAATGAGGAATGATATCATTCAAACCATTAGTTGTTTAGTCACATCAAAACAAATCATGATCCTGCTAATACCTAGGACTTCAAATAAAGCTCATCAACTATGCATGCATCTATCAAGGCCATGTGTTATCACCAAGTCGAGCATCCAAGACCCATGTTTGATAATTTATGGCATATGAGCATCAGTGGTGGCCAGGCAGGCTTCAGAATCAGATGTCTTCTACTCAAAAGATTTACAGGAAGGGCCGCCATCTTTGGAAGTCGTTTAAGCTCAACCCATCAGGCAACTAGATTTATCTTTAATTTTTACATTAGATTTAGGTCTGTTAATTTAACGAGCGCAGTTTCGGAAATTGCATATGTCGCAATGCGTGTCTTTGCCTAATCTCTGGTAGCGAAACAGTCACGGTGCTGGTTTACATTGGATTTCACGAAAATGGCTTGTTCATCTGCTGATCAGCTAAAATTGGATGTGCATGTATCAGAATCAACGAGCTCGCTTCCAGGCTAATATTGCAGACTAACATCACGTAATGTCTACTGAGCAAACCATCATGTAACACCAGTGAGGACATCTGAATGTTCAGCTCAACCTGCCCATTATATTACATAGTAGTAGTAGTGCATTTAAGCTCTCAAATATACACGCAATCCGTTCATGTGAGCTTGAGGGTATATCAATATATGTATGAGTATATATAATCGATGAAGAATTACTATATTTTTAATATGGTATTTTATAGATGGACTTATCTGCATGCACATCATTAAACGACAATCACAAAAACAAAAATACGTCTCTTATTTATACCCCAATTTTGTCTTAGTCGCTATAAAGTTACGCATAACAAATAAGAATGCATTTCTCATCGTTCAAAGACTGTTGGACATTGTAACTATGTCGTAAGGTGTTACTTATATAGCTGTGAAACGTATATTTCCATTACAACTAACGCTGTTGCAAAATCGTTTTGCATCATCGCTCAATTTAGCGGTCAGCAACTAATTCATGACTATCTCATCAAACCTGGTAAGGCAATTAAGTAGCGGACATTTTAGCAGGCAATAGTTCCATTGATACACTAGGCTTAAAAGCCTTGGCGTAGGTTGCTATAAGGTCCGGATATCGGTAGTTTCCGACATCTGATCATTAGCGGCTGGTGAAATAAAAGACACGCAGCCTCCAGGACCAGGAGTTAATTATAGCTTCCTCACAAATCTGTACTAATGCGTCTCTTTGCCATTTCAAAGTCAATAAGTCCAAGTGTAGATTAAGGTAGGTTTGCACCACAACAGCTCGTCCACGGCCTAGTAATTAGCTGTGTTTGTCAACGATCTCTTTGTGGTACCTCAACAATTACAGCCTAATACTTTATATAATGGGTAATGGTGATGATGTAATGTCGAGATTAGTTATGTGGTCAAAGATATCAAAACCATTCAAATTTGAAAAAAACTACAACATGTTATGTCGACGAATGTCAGCATAAGAATAAATAAAATAGACGACCGACACGGGGCTCAGTAGAATGAATTTACTCCGACCGAACAGCTTGTATTTTTAACATGTTGATCGTTACCGTTGCCAAACCATTGACTCGTCTTTTGTGAACTCTCATTAGCCTAAATATTACAATATGCGTTAGCAAATAGATTAATTATAACGATTTGTTGTTCAGTAAAAATTCTAGTGACTTGTATTTGATTATAATACAATATATCTTGTGAATTATATTGCATTACAGTTATCCAATATTTTATCATCATATATGTAATACAAAATGCGATCGTCGCATTAATGCCACAGACATCCACGCAGAAAGATCGGTTGAATTGCTTGGAAAGTATGTTTGGTAGCATATCGACTCAAGGCGATTGGTACTGTTATTCATGGGCGATGCCCGGCAACAAGAATTAACTTGCACCAAGGTGTTATGCGAAAACGTAGGCGCATATATCGCCATTGGCGTTCCAATAAATAACTTGTTTACGGCCATTCCTAGGTCCAATTAATAACCCAAATGCATTGGTACGAGACCACCACTGAGATGTTCTAGGTAAAACGGGGCGATTTTGAAAACTGTTCTTTGTAGAATTATCTCTAACGTAGAAAAAATCCCAACAATGATATAAACATTACAGAGTGACATGGCGCAGATGATCTCTTTAAATCACTTGATATATCTGGTGGTATGCATGTTGCACAGCAAGACTTTGGTCAAATAATTAAAAATATTTATTGATTCCGTTGACCAGATTTAACTAGCAAGTCCAACTACTTTGGCAGATGTTGACAACATAGGGTGACTGTTTGTTTCCTAACATTTGTTTTATAAGCACAGAGATATATATTTACAACGAACAAAAGTATCCCACATACCTTATCAATTATGTGCAATGAATCAGCGCTCGATAACCACAAACATGCATAGTTTCTTAATGACAAAATAATAACTGAAACCGCCACAATTGCCCGTGTTTTCGTATATGTTACGACTTCCAAGCGTATTCAAGTATATAGTGACGTGCAACATACATCGTTACATGACCCCGTTGTATTTCTTCTAGCGCCCGGTCGTATGCACGTTGAATACAGAAGTTTGTGTCAGGCGCATAAAATATCTTTGTTATCTTTTAAATATTTATGACACCATAAATTGCTCATGCTTTGCAAAAAGAAAACAATATTGCCTGTTTATGTGTACTTTGAGACACAGTCGTCATTTTTTTCATTAAAGCACTTTCATTAAATATTAATATCAAATATCAGGCTTAATTATTATTCAGGAATCGGCTAGCATTATCAAAAACCCGAGTCAACTCTAATTTTTTAATTTCATGATCTTGTTAAAGGCTAATCATTTGTAAAACGCAATGAACATCGAAACATTTTCGCGTGCTTTTATTTGTCAATTGCACAGGATAATCATCTTGGGCGACATTTTCGATTATCAAAGACAATGACACATCAATAGTAGATCTCTCTCTCTCGTTCACTCAGTTTGTGAGTTGCCACTTCATCATCTCGAACAGCATTTTAAATTGCCGAGGGGATGCAATGGTATAGCCTATCACATTTCAAATGTTTATTTACAAAAAGGATAGAGGTGTTACTTGCTAATATTGGTAGACAATAGTTATAATGTCAATGTCAAACTATTCAATTCTTAATTTGTGTTGCTTGAAAATCATAATTAGATAATATCAGCAATCACCCGGTTGTTATTAGTTATTTAAAGCATGTTGTCTGATACGGGTACATCAGAAATTGGGGATCCAATGGACGACGTTTATAGACTTTGTCAAAGAAGACTTTCGCGAAAGATGACGTTTGATGTGGTGCTTTAGCTAAAGTAGACGGATCCGTGATACGCATGCGATGTTATCACGAAGCGTTGGTGATGTCCTTTGGACATTTGCTGTCAATTGGCGCGTCTGACAATTCTATAGCCAATGTCCCTGGCGTTGGAATGTGAATTTATGATATGTGCTTGGCTTTCCATACCCATGTGGAATTTATGATTGATGAGCAAATCAATACACTAGTCTATTTGACTCATTTTCAAAACAGATGTTTAGTAATCAATTAGTATTTTTTGGCACACGTGTCGCGGAAAATGTAATTGATTGAAGACACACAAAGTGATATGTAATCACAAATCACATTATTATCGTTCACTGAGGCAACCTACGTTACTATTGACACGTATTACCAACATACCATACAAGGAAAGGTTTTGGTGCGAATACACTATACTAACAAGATGTGTTAAACATAAATTGCGGCGTTTAAGTACCTGTTAAATAGAACAGAATAATGGTGACTGGTTGATAACTGTTGGATTGCAAAGTACTTATTGGCATTGGCAAATTGGCACTTGTTAAATTATACTTGGTCAATGTTCATTTTGTGCACATAACAGCATTTGACGATTGAAGTGGCTCAAAACCACACTTTGATGTATCTGTGAATCTTAGCAACGGCAGGTTGTCAACTGAATCAAAGCAATATATCATTAAATAATCCCTGCAAATCCTGACTGATTGGTGCGTTCAGTCCCAATCTACTGAGTGGGAAATCGATGCACATCCTAGGGTACTAGAATACCATTGTCTGTATACCTTAGATTGTCTACTATGATAGCAAAAACAGATGATGTGGGTTATCAACATTTGTCTCCGTGAAATAAACATCCCAAGTCAATATAGCTTATGTGTCCTCTTATTTGTTAGGCTTAATACGGTTTGAACATGTATAGCCATAGCCGGTACTTCATTGGCACAATGAACACTGACTGCACAACATAACAATAATTGATATACACTATAAATCACAATGAATGTCAGTTGGACTATATTATGATGGCTTATTTGCGACTCAACACTGATCCTGTATAATTTTGGGTAAACAACTCGAACCGCTCTTCTACCTAGTGTTTTATTTGTGAATAATTAATGACACAAACCATACGGATTACTGAATGCCGTGACGTTATGCAGTTTGCCTATTTCTGGTCTGGATATTCCTCATTCATCATTCCATTTATGCATGTAAATTACCAGCTTCTGTTAGCACTCCCCGGTGTTATTAATTCTTAATGTTAATTTTCCATTGTTCGCATAGCGATTGGCGATGCAACACTTGAACTATCTACATAGTGATTTACCCGCCTCATGTCTATATTCATGTCATACATCGCATAAATGCTATAATAATACCCGATTGCCGCAATAGTAGCATTATTAACTTATTGATATTGGGATATTTTCTGTGATTATATTCTATTGACAAAGTTTTGCTATCCTAATACATGCGGCAAATTGCCATGCAGCAAATTGCTGTGTAGCTATAAGGCAACATCATCTACAATATCAATGATTTCATCATTATTGGGCAATGGCTAAGTTCTTTTTATTAACGAGCAATTCCGAAATAAATCTTATTCGTAGGTACATTTAAAAGAATCAAAATGACATTGCATATATTTTGCTGACAACACAGGTTAATATCCAAATTAGAATACATAAAGTTTCCGAGCATTACAAATGCAAACCACAAAACAATTTTGTCACTAAAAGCAAACATTTAAACAACATTTGAGTTCATAATATTCGTATCGCTTTAAAAATAAGGACAACATTGAATGGCAGCTCTTGACGCGAATTCCTTAATGGAGGGAGCTGTATTTACACAGGACCGACCTGAGCTATGTATGTACAGTAAAGACACCACTCTACCGATCAATACAAAGTAACACAGGAGCGGTCGATAGCCGCACACATTCAAGGCTCTCAATGACAAGTAACAAAACCTCTAAGTTACATACTGACTGTTTCTGGATATAAGGCAATAACAGGTGGTTCAGAGGTATATATATCCGCTCATTGTGTAAGCCGGACATATACATAAGTTTGTCTGATAAGTGCAAGGGATGCCCCATGGCTGTCAATAAATCCCTTACAAGCATTATACATGATATTAGTATAGGGAGAAAATGATGTTGTGCCCTTACATAATGCAGATGTGTAGTTGAGAATGTAGTCTTGCATAGACTTAATTGATGTTGCGGATGCATTTCACACTGCTTGTGTGCAATTATCGCGTATGTAGTTTGTGACGTCACTGACATGACAACCGAACAAATAGGGTACGTAAATGAATTATTTGATAACCTGCATTCAAATCATTATCGGAATGAGCGATTTTTAATGCTCTCACATGACTGATTTCTGATTTGCAACATCACTCGCGTTGGTGTGTCAGAATGTCGGGTATATGACAAGAGCTAGCAATGCCTAGGACATTATTCACTGCAACATATCGTTCTCCGCATGTTAATTTAAATCTGCAAGTAATTATTCGGCGTGCGCATATTTAGTTATGGCGAACATTTGCATTATAAGAAATGGGAAAAGTCAATGAAATCCTTGTTAATTTGATTGTATTACAAACCTCTCAACCCACTATAAAATTAGTTTATTTCTCTCACGGAATCCAATGAGTTTTAAAAAACTCAATAGTGTGTACAATTGTTAATTTTGATCCATTACACACTAAAAAACGCGCTGCATTTCTCTACGTCTCTTGGCTGTTGGCATCTTTAACAAACCACAGTCACCGCCACCAGACAGACACCATTCATACAGATAGCCTTAACAACATAGTATATTGGTCAAAATTAAACGGCAATATGTTATCAAGGTGTTTATTCTTGTGGTGTGTCATTTGTAAGGTTGTGTATGGGGTGATAATTAGATTATAATTGTCAAATCACTCAATAATATTGAGATGAACTTAATAGCCATAGAGTCGCAGTCCAGTAAGGATTTGATAATTTGTGTGCGGGAACATTTGTGTACGAATTGTATTTTCAAATTCCATTATGAATATGCTGGAGGCTGGGACTGTTGTAAATGATGACATGCACTGTCAGTTTGCAATAACCCATCCTGAAGGATGCTTTATATTGATGATAGGTCTATTCTATAAACGCAAACGGTACACCTTAATTGAATACACAATACCTAATGTTCAGTGAAACTGTGAGAGCACTGCGCATGTAATGTCACTGCTTAGCTGATAGACCTGCCAATACAATGTGTACTGAAAATGATAGAATTAAATGTGTACAATATTGTCTTTCGGGTTATGTCTGCAAACAGCGTTGGTTGGATTTGCTCGTTGTTGTATGTAGAAGCGGTGTTTATTTCGCCCAATCGTTCCCACATGATATATCACCGATTTGAAAACCAATTCATCATTTGGAAAATCCATCATCGCAGCTTATCGCAAATAATTGGTTGCATTCAAGGTCAATCGCCTGGTAGGAGTAGCGAATTAAATAGAATTATACAGAGGACGTTGTCTATTTGCAGCATTAATCTAGTAGGATTACAATAACCGTCGATGTGGACTATGTTTAATTTCATTTTTCCAAATGTCTGTAACTGATATATGAATACCAATATGCCAGAGTTGACACCTCTGCGTAGTGGGTATGTACTTCAGTCAAGTATCAAGATGATGAATGTTGCACACGCATGTCGTTTTGCATGCCAAAAAGTTATGGAAACTTTAAGTGAGTCTGTTCTCATACGTCGTACAATATTATCAGTACGGTAAGAATACAGGTTGCATCATAACATCTTGATATATCTAAAAATATGTGTATTTTCGTTGACCAATTTGCATTACAATTGGTCAAATTTAAGGACAACAACAAATGTCCCTAACCGTCTTGGCTTGTTTCAAATTTTTTTAAACCAAACAACAGGTGTTGTTGTGCATCATAACGAAATAAAATATTACAAGTGTTACTCGGAGCAATATGTTGGTGGTTGTGTTGTTATTCAACCTGTTTACGCATGATTCGAATATATGTTATTCCATTTAGGCTTGTAAGTATTCAACTTAATGGAAGATTTTATCCCAACACCGCCCCCCTACCTGCAACGAATAACATACCGCATCCCACACAATGGCCAATCGTATGGCAGTGTTTAACAGCAAGAGGTACATAAAATGTATTTGTACAGCTGTTTTTTCTAT
Organism: Urechis unicinctus; assembly: GCA_034190875.2. Lineage (NCBI taxonomy): Eukaryota > Metazoa > Annelida > Polychaeta > Xenopneusta > Urechidae > Urechis > Urechis unicinctus. The sequence continues at coordinate 22,635,809 of CM067343.1, forward strand.
TGTGTAACATGGATGCTCAGATAGTGCCGCATTTCTTTAACAGCTGCACTAGAAATATATCTACAACAGGACAGTTCCTGAGATTAAAACACAAGGTTTAATCACATCCTTATAACATCTCATGCATTTGTAATACAAAATATGAATGATGCACCGATGCACAAATAATCATCCATGCAATGAGGTACATCAGAGATATGACGGTTCAGAGTAACGCGTACTAATTTATAATATACAATGCATAGTACATATTCAGCAGTCAGGGATAATTTTTCGGTGTCTAAGAGGAGCCACAATTATATACATGGTCAACGCTCTTTTAATGAAGTTATGCCAACCCCATCGGCGACATCACCACCATGCTAGTCGGCAGGAAACAAAATGAAACCCGTTCAGTCGTGCTAGTTTGATGAAATAAGCATGTAATTGATAACACTGGTAAAACATAGAAAAGGGATCGAGTATGTAACTAATTTTAGCATGTTTAACATCATCAAATACACTCTACTAGTGATGTTTACTCAGAATCAAAGTATTGATGATGTTCACTTACTTGTAGAAATACATGTTCATGATATGAAAATAAAATGAGCGATTGTACGTCATTTTCTACGTAGAAACGATAACGCGAGTGTATTGGCAATACATGGTATAAATGGACGCATTGTTGGGTCGAATTTAAACACACAATTGTGTTATCAACCTAGTGAATTAATCAACAGAAGGACGGGTGCATTTGGATAACCAGCTCATTGGCAGCTTTGTGGAGTAATTAGTTACCATGGTAACACAAGCCGAACATAGATAATAATTGATGTGATTGAGAGCAATCTGTTCTGTCTCGTGCGGCTTATACCTATTCCGTCAGATATAGTATAGTTGTATGATCCTTTCTAGCCAAAAAACAAGGCACGAATATCGATGGAATTATTTAGCTCTACATTAAGGGCTTTTTCTGCTATCACCGGCTTGCTGTTTAATTTAGGCAGATCTATATGTTATTTTCCATGATCACTTGCACACAAGTGTGCCATTAATTTGTCTGCAAAAGACATTGCAGCCTGTATAAACATATGAATACAAACGTGTAACGTCTAGTATATGTCACCTTCGAGACAAAAGCCAGCATGGAGCACAATCCAACTGATTGTTTTCTACAAAATTTTCATATTCTTCTTATATTTATCCAATTAGAAATGCAACTTAAGTCTATTAATGGATGTGTTTGCGTTAAAAGTTGTAATTTTACGAGAAGGGGATTTATCTTTAGGCAGTGGCGAGGGTGTAGACATATGAAATAGTTTAAAGTCTCATATTATTGTATTCATGTGGAATGAGGGACAATAGCTGAAAAGATGACAACCATTGTGGTTTAATTGATTATGGATGTAAAACTAGAGCTCCGTCTCGTTTTGTTTGATGGCTCGTGTATCCGACACCATAACCCGCAACAGCAATGAAGAAGATTAGTCGGCCACAAGGAATCTTGCTTTTCTTATACCTTGACCTGCAACAGGTTTGTAATAAACTTTCACACCTTAACACAAGTTTGGATGGTGCATATCATTAACTTTTACGGCAGAGCTGACGTATTAGTTATGCTCGCTGTATGTTAGGATTTATATAATACCGAGAATCGAGCTTGAATCTCAATGTGCATTGGGTATAGTTCTACCTTGCATGCCACAATAGCTAACTCTCCGACATGGGTCAATCGTTACCGGTACCTGATTAGGACTGGCGTAACCTAGAACTTCGCTCACTATAACAAAAACAAAAATCGTGACATTACGAAATTCGCTAATCGCTGTTAATTACGGCCGCAGTTTTCACGCCGGCCAGACACAGCTCATTTTAGGCACCAGCTTAGCACAACACTATAGCGTGAACAGTTGAAATACCTAATTTAATCGTAATCATCGTTTGGCATGATACCATGAGACCGACACCTATATAAATTAACTTACACTTAATTATGTTCTAATGTTTCTGTGCCAGCACAACCAATTGACTGAAACTTTCATTATTTGATTACATATGCAGAACACATATGCTTTAAAGGCAAATCACTTTAAATCGGGATAGCAATCGTGCCACATATTCAGGAAAGTGTCTGGTTATGGTTTTTGGAGGTCATGGGCACTCAATCACTAGACTCAGATGAAGCTAGCATTTTATCTTGTCTAACGTTATTAGGAGGACACTGCAATATATAGTTTGTTATCCACGCTACATAGTTCCAACGATATCGAATTACACTTAACGCCATATTTCTGCTCCACTTGTTGTAATAAGGTTCATTTAACTATAAATAATTTTTTAATCTAAGCAATACGTATCAAAGAGATATTCAGCTTTGCAGCAATATCCTATGTGGATCATGTAATTATTTAGATTCTTGAGGCCAATGCCTGGGGCATAATACGTTATAAAAAGCTTAAATGTAAGAGACTGATGCGCAGCAAAATATACGCCAATAGGTCTATTGCCACGCACCAATGCACACCAGTTAGCGGAACAAAATATTCTCGGTGAGTAATGAAGTGGCGTATGTGGTAACGCATGGTCCCAAGAAGATAATAACTTCTCAACGCTGAAAACACGTTATTTAGCAGGCACCAGTGCTTCAGATGTCCCGGATTTGGTTCGGTTCATATCGACTATCTTAAGGTTGTTATGGCGATTACTAATGCAGCTATGTCATCGAGAGGCGTGGGTGATAACGAGCTATGTAGCTGTTAGTTTATTGCATGCTAACACGAAGTATTAAATTTGTTGCCATTGATCGCTGGGTAAATTTTGCTCTTATTTGGCGTCCTATTAGCAGCAATAGAAATTGCAAACAAGATTTATTATCAATAATTGGAGTATCATTTTACATCCCCGTTAGTGAATGGATGTCAGCTGTTAGTCTTTTAGCCACATACTTCGGTCATGGATAAATAAAATTTAAAAATTAAGAGGCCAACAGAGAACACGTAGTCGGCGTTCTTTTCACAAATCGGCTTCTTATTGTTAAACAATGTATACTGATGTCACTACGCTTTATTACACACTATACAGGCCAGCAGAAATATGTGCTTCTCTGATAACATAAATAGATAACCCAACGCTATTTTATAAATTCGACTAATTGATGTCATATGTTCACAATCATGGCAAGCCCAAGGCAAGGAATGCGTTGCATTTGTATTGGGTTTTTAGTATGTAAGTAAATAAACAGATATTCATTCTAATAATGATAACTATCACATTTGCGTAAGGGACAAAATTCTTTACACAGAATAACTTGTGGAGCATTTTTCTTTAGTTATTTGATTATCTATTGTACATATGATATCACGATTAACTACACTAACTCAATAACCTATATTGCAATTCTTGTTTAGGTGCATAATTATTGTATGGATAAGTTAAATAATCATGCAATTACTTTATTTCGCTTCATCTCTCAACGGACATTCAAAAAAGCATGATGTGATTAAAAAAATAATATATACCATTATTGACGGGTATATACAACCTATTTTTGTCGACATTCGCTCAGATATTTTGCATTGCATTTAATAAGCTTTGCGACTCAGCTCTCTCCCCCCCCCCCCCCCTCCCGATTTTATATCTTGATTCATATTATGTTGATCAATATTACAGTCTGACATGTGACCGTAAATACCAAGCCACTTTTATGTGCAGAATAGCTTTCAGTTGTGTAGATTAGAGATTGTAATTCCGTATATCAGGATACAGTGACCGTTAGTGGCAGGCAAACAAGCTGGTAGACATTATATCTCAACTATCTAAAGAACACAGTTGTTAACAAGGAGCGTGTTGCTTCTGTCAATAAGGCAATACCATAGTTGATATAAGCTCTCTTTCTTGTTAGTGCATGAAAATAACCCCTACTGGTATATATTTCTCTAACAAGTTTACCATGGCTTTATGAACCAAACGACTGCTTTGGGAGGTCTATAGGGTCTAACGGAGATCATAGTTTGGAAACGAGCTTGCATTGCAGCCACTATTGCGGCTGAAAGAAAACTCTTAGACAAAAAACTACTTAAAAGCGTGTGTTATCTTACATAGTTGATGGTTTATATAAACCGATCTATCAATGTCGATGGGCTTTGATGCTTACATGTCCTCTGTGCTTTAAGGTTATTCGAACTGCATATGATAGTTAATATAAAGGAATACATTCAATATATAACGGAACAAAGTCGATAGAAAGAACTGTGGTTGCTTTGTAGGACTACCTGGTGCAAATATTTCTATGATTCCAGAATATAAATTTTTCTGAGACTAGATTCTGAGGCATGTTTTGACTGGTAAGGATGAGTGGGAAGTTTTCAATATCGTTGCAGACAACCGTACAAAAAAACAACTGCCTTTGCGTTGTTCGTTAGTTACGGCAATGAGACAACTCATAATGAAATGAAAATATCCCTTGTAAAAGAGGCTTACTATTGTGATAAAATAAGCCTTAGGCTTTATAAACTGACGGATGCTGCAATTTCATCAAGATCATCCAGCATTAACTGGGTCAATCAAACGTTTCAAATATCAGGACCTATTTATCGTGCTCTTCTTTCTTGCACTGAACGACTTGTGCGTTCTATTATGTCGATAATAATATATGCAGCACATATGATCTTTTATCAGATAACATGTCTGCAACCTGATGATAAAATTAATAACAAGTAGTTCTAATGCAATAGTTATTGTATGTTGTAGACTGCAGGTTAAACATCATATGCTGATCGAAACGCTAACTATTGAACAATGCGACGCAAAAAAAGCAGATCCTTTTCACGATGTATGTGAAATTATGTTCCTACTTTCAACAAATTGATTCTATCACCGTTGATTCATTAATGCGCACAAAACAATCACAAAATAAACGAGTAGCAAACCTTATTTGCTAAACGTAATTCAGCAAAGCCGGCTCTATGTAGACTATCAATTGTAACGATTAACTAACTGACGTTGTTCATAAAAAGATAAGGTGGTCATAGTATTGTTTGAAACAGTGTCCCTCTCTTGTGAGTAACAGTTTGTAAGTGATTTCGTCTGTTATATAATTTTTTCAGCTGCATCCGCAACTACAACGTTAGCCAATATTTGGAGCACTGTTTGATTGACAACATCTGTCGTTATTGATTCATGTGCTGTCTGTCCTGCACATTGACCTGGGAGTCGCCACTTTTCAATTTTAGGCTAAATATCTCTTTGTTCAATAACGCATAATGATTTATAAAGTAAAATCATGCCATTGGCCGCCTAACTTTTGCAGGGATTAGTTGAAGCGATTGGTCGAATGCTATTGACGGGTAGGACACCATCCCTTTTTGCCATAGTTGTCGAATAGCAGGCCATCGTCAATATGCACCACTGCAGTCGCCAGGTTGTTATATGTCAATAACTAGTGGCAGTGGTGTGATTATACATTGCAACATTACGCAATTCATGAACTCTCATACCTTGGACGTTTTTAACAGCCCAAGTGTTTGATGATGCAAAATCAGCCATGTTTAAACATTGTCTTAAAATCGAACAATTCAGGCAACGTTAGCAATCAACAATTATTTCCAGTAGGCAAGGCTTGTACGTTTGATATGCATAGTTTGGGAAATGGTAGATGCAGCAGTGCGTGTCTTTAACTAATCAGAGGTAGCACATCAGTCACAGTTCAGGCCTACGTGAGATTTCACCTTAATGCTTTATGAAATGGGTGTCGTCTAGAAAGCAATTAGTTGAGCACGTAACTATCCTGTAGAGTTCTCTGTGACCTTAGAATTTGAGACAAATCGATGTAACAGAAATAAGTATGTAAATGACCCGATATTCCTTTGCTTGGATTTGACGCACGTTTGTTTGATCTCTGTTGGATTGATTGTATGGTGTGTTATCTTATATATCACGAGTCACGAATAATATATAATATAGGCGGCAGTTAGTATATAATCTATTTACATTCGATTCAAATCAAGCAATGGTTCATTGAGCCGTTTTGAGAAAGTTTATTGATAACATTGTTGTTACCAGTGTTCTGCTGAACATGTGTAATTTAAACTCGCGGCTATAGTCTAAATCCAATATCACAATTGATTATCTGTCTAATGAACATAAAATGATATTCTATTCTGGTTGGAAACCAACTGTCAACGCGATAGTATATGTGTAACCTTTTGTATCTGGTTGCAGGCACTGAACTTGTGGATTGCTAAGTCAATGTTTAATCAATAGGATCTGAGATCGCAGTTAAGTTTCTGTTTGAATACAGTCCCTGGTCTCTATTCGGAACAAACTCTTTGGCTTAAGGTAGCCATTGCATGTATGGTCTCCTTTGAATATAGATATATGTTACATTCATTGAATATGTTCCATTTTAAAACTAGTTATAGTAAACAAAACGATTAAGAAGAAACCGAAATTGAACATGAGCTCATGTGAAACAGGTTTCCCTAAGCATATACGCATATAGGAATGCACTAGTTTGTGGCTACATCATGTATACAGTGCATAGTGAAGGTAATTAACATGGAGTGTTACACCATGCATCAGTCATATTAACAACGGTGGTCTAAGGCACTGAGTTGGGCTATCGTCATTCACGCATTACACTACAGATAGGTAAAGTGGCTCAACAAGGGTTCAGGTGACAGATGCCTTTCAAATATAGCTGTGCAGATGCCTTCTATGAACCAGTTACCATGGACTCCTCATGCAAAATAAGAGTATGGCCACATGACTAGAGAAACGACTGACTACAGTTTTAATAAGGATGCACATCCATTGCGAAGGGCAATGATGAATTGCAAGCTCTACTGCACTAGCAGCTATTGATATTGCAGTCACAAGTCGAAAAAAAACATTGATAGAAGCCCTTAGTTCACAGGTGTCTCAGCCTCTATCAAAACATGTTGCGGATGTCTCGTTACAAGCCTTTGGTTTGACAAAAAAATTCTGTGTCAATCATATATCAGTGGCTCGTTGGAATGATACAAATCAGCAGTTTTGTGTGGGTCAGTTCGTTATACAGCATTGCTCAAAGCAAACGCGGTGCCATTAAACTGCTTATAATACCTTTACATATAATATCAGGTAGATAATCACCAGTATTATTTTATCCATCATTTGACACATTTTCTACAAATCATAATACATACCATTCACAACTCGTCATATGTACCATTCACAAATCAAAACGCAAATCAATATTCGTAACAAGCATAACCGTATATTCGTGAGATATCATTGAAACAATAGGTTGGTGATGTGAGTCACCAAATTTTAGGTATCATTCTGGATTGACAATTCTGAGTCAAGTCTATACATTGTAGATATCTGGTAACCAGCGGTAGTGAACGCCAGGTTACAACAAATTTCAACAGGACACCATAGAGCCTTCTCAGGAGACATGACCCTTTTTATGGGGAAATGCAAGAAAAAGACCCCCTAGTTACTTTGGTAACCTCTATTACCATGAATGTCAGCTCTATAAATTCTACAATGTTGCTTTAATCATCCGTAAAACTTAATTGTTCATGGCTTATAATTATCATGCGCGGTGATTGCTTTGTGTATCTGGACTGCTGGTAAAGCTGGGCGATATATTCTGATATTCATCATAACAAAAGTGTTTGGTGCAATATGGAAGTAACGTCTAAATAGTTTTATGAGGTAAATCCAAGATTCCCGGCATCATAAATGGAAAATGATTTTTTAATTAACTTCATTGACAATTAAGACTAAAGATACTGTCATCCAATCCGGTTTAGCTTCATCATTATATATCCGATATTGATTTTGGATCAAATACCATTATGTGTCATTAATTCACCATGTTGATAGCCTCACCTCCGAGGCTTTAGACAACCCTTAACTAATATAAACTTCAGACATGGCATACCACATATATCATGATATTGACAGCTTAGCTAACTGTGAGCTTCACAATGGGTGTATATATACACTGTGCTGTATTCCAATTAATTTCACATAATTCCAACTTAATTTTGAACCATCTCATCTGCCTTTCAGATCGACAATTATATACCTTAGAGCCAGATTGTAATCCTTGTATGTTTGCTCCGTTTATTTTGTACCTCAGTAAGGTTGACTATCTAGCAATAATCTCAGATATGAGCGAAAGCCACACATGGCATCGAGTCAATTCAGCACGTGACATCCTTGTCATTGTAATTGGTATCAACCAAAGACGCATCCTCTTTTCAAAACTTCAATGGAGATGGATATGATGCTTACCATCGCCTTAGGTTTTTGTAATTGTAAAACTACCCCTAATCTCTCGAATTGTTAATCAGTTGAGCTAAAAAAACTCGAATGGACATGGAGTCATTAAGTGCCTGCAACTAAGGCCTGTGCGTGCGTGTACTAACTTACAATAAAGTAATTGCTCATAAGCAAGACGTGAGAGGCTACAACTGTAACAACAAGCCACCTAGCCCCATTAACCCCTTTTTAGCATGGTATTTGTGCATTGTATATCCATACTATTTCATTTGATGAATGTCTTGCATATCGTCGAGGTAATTCGCCCACTGACCTCGTCATGCGTGAACGTAGTCAAAGTGGCCCCCGGGATATTATTTATGATACACGATTATACCTGCTTTCTATCGAGTTGAGGTTGGTCAACATAACACAAGTTAGAGTATGGACGCTAAACTTTAAATTGCAATAAATATCTATCCACATGTGTCGCATCTGTTGTGTTAAGGTTTAACTTCGCCAGACACTGGTAGATACATTCCCTGCTGAAATCGAAGTAGGGCGGTATTGTTGCAAAAATTCACGGTTTGATACATTCATTAGGTTAGTATTTTGCCCAATGAACCTAAACCTACTTCTCAATTTAAAGACAAACGAAAAATAATATTTGCCGAACAAATCACAATATGATACTATCGACGCGTGCGTACTTAGCCTAATCTTTTACACAAAAACATGGAGAGATTCTGGAAAATTATGAAATTACTTTTTTTACAACAAATAGCTGACTAATGGTATCGTATATACGGTTCACTTGTAAATCAATTATAGTCATGACGCCCGTGTAATGGTAATTATCTTAAATTACCATGTAACATGTAAATGACACTCACAACTAAACGCATATAAATAACAAGGAAGAATGTGGGAATCACAAGTTGAATAAGTGGAGTCTTCCAGTCTACACGTGAGATTTGATGTGGGCTATGATTAGACTGGTCAATGGTGTAATTTTCATCACCAAAAGACACATGATACATTGGAACTAAAGCGCTATTAAAGGTTTGCTCACACTGGTTTAGTTTGATATTAGAAATGAGTATAAGAACTAACAAAGGCTCACTCGAAGACGGGAAATTATTTGTGTGTTTAAAACTTGAGGCAGCGAAAGACGAAAAATAGCAAAAGCGAAAGAAACTTTAGTCGCAAGTGAATGAACATTTGTGATAAACATATTTTGCCTTATACGAAACCATATCAGCAGTGTCGAACACAATCATAATTTTGACAGACTTATATCTTTGCGTGGTACTAGATAAAAGGCTTACCAGCCTATCTGGTAGATGATAGCTTGTCGTGCAGGACAAACGAAACACACAAAACATTTCTTCTCTGGCATATTTTATCAAAAGCAATTTGGAGAGGCCCATTTTCGTCTGACAACCGGACTGTCCGAGTAGATACTTCTTAAGTTTCCTTTAATAACATTTCTGTCTTTGCAGCCATACAACAAGTATCAATGAGGTTACCTGGCTTGGCCACAGTCTGCCTTAATACGACGTGCATGGCCCCTGCCATACGATTAATTAGCAAATTCGAGATTGAGTCCGGGTATAAACGGAAGTCTTGAGTTTGAAATAGTGTGTGGAATTGTATATTATCTAGGTAATGCGAACTGAGATATGTAAACTCAACTGACTAATTGAGCTACATGGTTGTTTTTCTGCATTGGTCAATTACATTTTGGCCGACAAGACATTTACGTTTTATGAAAATACCTGCCTGTTATTAATAATAGTATATGCGTTTAATGGAATAGCCATTTCAGCAATGTGGGAACCTTTACTATCCACAGGGTCTGAGGAACGAGGGTGCCGGTCTGCTCAATTTTATGAAGTCAATGTGCAGCATGGGTACAGCTTGAATGGATATGGAATAGGTTCACCATGACTAAACACTGTAACTGAAAGTGATGTAAATATCAACGACAAAATATGCAATAAATTTCGAGTTATAGAATTATCATGCAGACTCATTTGTGAAATAACATTCGAATATCTTACATATTGGCTATATCAAGTGGTATAATGCTTGACTATCCACGCAATTCGGTGATTTCAACCACTTCGGAATGGTTGCGGTTTATTCATATTTGGTATTAATACAGATATAAATTCACGTAGCCCAAAGCAATATAGAACGGGCGCATAATGTCCTTCTGTCTCTATCGGAGCGATGAAGTGTCGACAGGTCATAACGTATAGGATTTGGTCGCTTGAGTGTTTTATTGAACTGAATATGTCAATATGGGTTAGATATACTTTGTCAACCTTGGTTGCTATGGCATTTAACTTACTTTGCCTAGACGACTGTTGTGTGACGGAGAGTTGTAATTGAAATAAAGAGTCACGGTATCTAAAATGTCCACTTGGATACATTTATGACTTCAATTTATACAATTTGTTCAAGGAGGCATAATGCTTATTTTTAGAGTGACCATTTCCGTGCATGAAATAGTTACTTTACGTCAATCGTTTGTCTGACAATTAATTCACTATTTTTACAAATGCGATATAAAGTATTCTCTGCATTGATGATGATCGGTTTCGGCCACTGGTAAATGCTTTCTATGTCAAGGGATTTGGTGATGATAAAAGATTTTGATCCGAATAGCTGCATATAAGACGAACAGAAAAAATGCAATACAGTACAAACAGAAACACACATAGAATACAGCCAATCGATATTTTGCTTATTTGCAACGGGTTCTCCTGTTATATGGTCCTCTGTTCATATTCGCATTGCATATCAATCAGGTGTGTTTCATCACTCAAATAAGTCACAAAATCGGAAAATGTATAGGTTTTTTTAACCTTAAATCATCGCACAGACTGTAAACAAGTTGGAAGTTGGTAATGAGTAGGAAATAAGAGCTTTTTTGTTCACACATATTTTGCCCAATAAACCTCAACCTTGCCTTAATGTCAAGAATAACGAGAAATATTATTTTTCAAAGAAATCACAATCTGATATTATCAGTGCGTGCGCACGTTGAATTATCTCTTTCACAAAAACTCGGAGAGATTCCGGACATTCGTGAAATTGCAAATGGCTGAACTAATGGGATCGTATATGCAGTTTACTTGTAAATCAATTAGAATCATGACGCCCATGACTTGTAATTTACTCAAATTACCATGCAACATGCAAATGGCGCTCAAAACGAATTTAAGAGCAAGAAAACATAAAGGAACAACCAGGTGACTAAGTGGTGTATTCCTGTATTACCGTGAGATTAGATGTGTGGGCTATGATTGTAACTTGTTAACTGTATCATTTTCTTCCACAAAAGGCACATGGCCTTTATAGACATGTGACGTCGGAACAGATGCGCTCATATTGGCTTAGCTTATTATCAGTAATAAAAATGAGGGTAAGTATTCTGATCACTTGCTCAAAACAGAAAGCGATTGAAAGGCCAAGTTTGTGCACATTATCACCGCCATGTTTTGTTACGTCATAGCAGCTCCTTTCAATATCAAAGTAATTGAACAATCGAACGATGCGTTGCTAGTCTGCTTTGCCTGCTGAAAACGTCATCTGCGACAACAGGTGACGTCACAAAAACTGTCATGGCAGCAAAGATGGTTGGAAGATTAATAAAAGTGAACCTTTGCAATACAGATTTCGATCATTAACAATGCTATGTGGAATGAAAGCTCATAAATGTGGGTAACTTGTCCTATAAATCAGGTTCACCAGAGTCTGGTGAACGTACTCCGCTACATCATTTGCATCTCGTCTTGCTACAAGCGGCTTTGTAAAAGGCAGGGATTGAGACTCCTTATTGATTTCCTATATAACACTTCTTTGCATGGCGCATGAACAACAAAATGTGGTCTGCATCATGATTGCAAACGTCAATTACCTTTTAATCAATCATAACGTGAATTCGTGATTCATAATATTTAAAAGCGATGTTCATCGCAGCATAAACTGACAACCGGCTGTAATCTCCTCTTCAACAATTAATTGACCATTCATGTTTATGTCCTGTCCATAAGTACGGACATTAAATTAAACCGCCACCCGAACCCGGACGCTTGGTACATATTACCACTGGACCATTGAGAATATGTTTACTAGTGTGCACTGCGGTAATCCATAACCAGCCAAATCCGGTTAAAGCCTCCATAAATCATATCATCTTATCTTTTGTACCTTAATGTAAAGTTCACAAGTGACAGGCAACTGTACATACATACAACTTTGTAGCTTTGGAGAAAGGTTCATCCGACGGCAAGGGTTAGTGAAATTGTTTAGGTTGAATGAAACTTGAGGAAAACAAAATAAAATGTTATCGCTTGTGAAGGAGATATTGCAATAAACATATTCTGCTCTGACCGAAACCAGCATAGAGCTTGCATAAATGACGAAGCAGAGTAAAATCTAATTGTGTAAAAAATATCGTCCGTATAGCACCTCATTACTGATGCAAACGCATGTGCAGATATCATGTTTCAATCGACAGTCTGTTTGCTGTTAGATATGGTGAATCACCGCAGAGTAGATAACATTGGGGTATGGCTATGTTAGGTACAAAAAAGCTTCCACAGTAAATTGTCTGAAAAATTAATGCATACAAAAAAATTTGCATTGTACTATTGTGTTGTTAAGCATTCAATGGGAATAGAGACAGCCCTTGGGCCCATTATATCATGAATAACGTTATTGAATTTGACATATAACAGCATATTTAGGCAAAAAAGCAACTGCATGGGTCGCCCTAGTCCGACTAACATGATAGCCATGTGTCTGCCCCAATAGGTATCATAAGTTTCTTTCAAAATAATTCCTATCTTGTAAACATGTAATAAGTATCAATGAGATTACTTGGCTTTGCTAAAGCAAGCCTACGCATTGGAATGATTGATTAGGTCAACTATTTTAGACATCCCAGGGTAGTATGTAACGATCTGTGCGATCCATCGAGAATTCAGAATTTGCCTAGTAAAGACATGACAGCTAGATACGGTCGTGCCTCACACCACGCATGTGGCAAATCATTAGCAGCTTGGAGGCTTATCAGATGCACTGTTTGATGTTCAAATAGATTGCAGCAGGTACAATGGTAGTTAGACGAAATGAGACAGAACGCCAAATCATTTTACTTTGAAGATCCAGATCATATTGCAGATGAAATGGGAATTGCTACCTTCTGGGTTCTGCGCAATACATATGCCAAAGTGTCCGCTCGACTGCAAACGCTTAAAGACATTGTTATGCATGGATAACGGTTTAATGCATATGTAAAGACTTGGTGGTATTTGCATGCTGACCCAGGAAAATAATCTTCTCTCTGGTTTGATTAGAAAGCTGTTTGCAGGTGCTGTAATGTTGAGATATATAAATGACCGTTAATTATGTTGATGAGACACAACCACATAAAATAGTGAAAGTATTATATATACACTCACAGCGTTATATATATATATATATATATATATATATATATATATATATATATATATATATATATATATATATATATATATATATATATATATATATATATAACGCTGTAAGTGGCGCAGTATTAACCATATTATATATGACTGAATTGCAACTGTATACAAGTCTCGTATAAAAGCGTACAAAGTGTAATAACTGATGTGATTGTGATTATCTTTTGCCATTATCAGTAATACTGTTTAGTCTTAATTTATACGAACCATCTGAAATAATTTGTTTGCATCGTTTGATTTATAATGGCACATTACACTTAGCTTGCATGCTAGTGACCTCCTACTGTGGAAACGCTGCTTCGTGTGTGTGATTTAATTATCCTTGACATTAAACGGCTACATTTTTATGTCATTTTGTGATATGCTCCGCATCTTACAAAGCCAATGTAGCACTGTTATACATAATAACTACGACATAATGTGTGACCAAATGCAGCATACTGTATATAATAGATAGCTGAAAATTGGAACAGTCTGACAGCTGCTTAGGGTTTCAGATGTTTTGCAGTGGAATTCACTTACACCATTGATAGTGCGTGGCGGGGTTCGTGTGGGCAATTTCTGATTATGGCAGGTACAAATCATATGAGTCTGCTTACTCTATCTGTTGATGTTAAGCCGTTCTTTGCAGTCAATTCATTAACTACGCTTAAATCACTTTGAGTCTCAAATGCCCCCGCACTTTATCTATGTAGAAACACAAGACACCACATCATGGAGAAACTTGGCTCGCTTCTTAATGGCAACCTGGTCTTTGTGATCATGTGTTTTATAGTCTTGTTAATCATAATCTAATACCCATAAGTTGCGTTATATAATCTAGGGCTCATATTATGAATGTTGTTTATGGTTATAATTAAGCCATTTCCCTAATTCCAGACAGACATACTGCTTTTCAATCAGAGTGGTTCCTTGTTTATCGACCATTTGATCGAAATAAATCATTGAGATAGGTAACATCTGAGTTTCATGGATACAACCTCAGCGAACCCTATGCATGAACCTATCCTGCTGAAATGATAGCTGAACTAACTATATATCTAGTAATACAGCAATTAAATATCACTTAGTGGGTGGAAATGGTTGTCAATTATGGACAATTAAATTCATGATGAGCATATCAGATTGTATAATTCATTTAATTCGCAAGATGTATTATTTTCATGTAGTTAGTGAAAAAATTGGAGATTCAATATTAATGCAAGACCAAGCCACAGGCCATTCGGTTGTCGCACTTCCGAGCACTGTCTACTAGGAAAAACATTCACTCGCCCAAAACCTGACTGGTTAGTGCTGCTGTCTGTTGTAACAACACGTAAATGGAAGTTAAGCCATTCATTTTTTATAACATTTCGATTTTGTATGGCATTCTGAACCAAACTAGCATGGAACTATGTCTAAATTTTTCGCGTTGTCAATTATGATCACACGAACAAAGACGAAATTTGTTGTGAAAATAAATATTGGACATAAAGTGACGTTGGAATAGACTTTATACGATGTAATCATATAACGAATGATTGATATGCGGGATTGATGCAGGCTTCGTGAGTAAGGTCAGGGTTGTAGCACATTGAGTTGCTATACCAATGGTGTTTTTATTCCACAACATAGCAATGAATTGAGTTACGATCGTGTATGGAACACAGAAAGGGTTGCTTATCACCGCACCACCGGTCCCTATTCCATTATGCATGACACTTCAAACGCACTCGGATGCTAATAGAAATGCATTTGATGTAAATATAGTCTCACTGTGTTGATAAAACTACCATAACTTTATCGTTATGATTTGGAACAATAGTAAGGAGCCATGCTCGTCAGTACGAGATGGAATAACGTTAACTGTCCCAGGTTTGCTTCCCAGAAAAATCAAACGTGTGTCACAATGAGCGACGACTGCACATCGCAGCTCATGATTCATCGCCTTGATGATGAAACTTTGAGGTAAAATTATGATTGGATGGTCGTTTGAACCCAAACTACAAAAATCCATTTGTTCGATTGAATTATATTTAAGACTGTTTGCTTTATGTTATGAATCTAATAATATCTCCATCTGTCAAACTACCACGATGAAATGAGATTGACAAATGATTCAGTAACACATAGAATGTATGCATGTTTGCATTTTCATCCAAGGCCTAGCGATTTAATGATACATGATTGGCAGATTGTAAAGTAGGATTTTTAAGATTTCTTTGTTCAGATTGATCAGCGATATTTGTTCCGCAATCAATGTATAATCAAGAAGCCAAACCAGGTAGGTTGACGGCATCATTGTCTCATCGGTAGATTAATTTCCAATTAGTTAATTTATGAAGTATTTTCCATTTATGATGCCAGGAATCATGGATCACAATAGTAGCGACCTTCAGTATTTCATCAGTCATCACTATCCGAGTAAAGACGTTCCAACTGGCAGTAGTTTGGTTTCCATACAGGGGCTCAGTGATACACGAAGGCGGAAGTCAGCTGATTATTATAAATAAAAAAAAGAATTTTACATATACATTACAGAAGAAATGAAGCACTCACGCACATATCGTGCATGCGTTTATTTGCGGAATCATTTCTGACGTTTGTGGATTTTTGGAAGTAACATGAGTGGTAACTGTTCATTGGGAACACAGCATGCCTCCATGTTTCAGTTGTTATTCAACAACACCGCCACAATAATGTTTTGTCTTCGCAATCTTAAATTGGCTGTGTATGATTGACGAACCCCCTCACATGATAATTGACATCATTTAGTCCGAGTTGCAAGTTACATAGTCGCTTTGTCACTTACTCACAGGAATGTACCTACTGGTGTGTGCGCGAAGTTATGTGATTGTCAGCAAACTAAGCACTCGCGATATTGAACGATCTTCGACCTATCCAATGCAATTGTGCCGATTACAATTGTAACGCCTCTTCTTTTTTGTCTCCTTATGGTACTAACATGCAATAAATATGATAGCAGAAATGTTGACCTGTATTATCCCTCAAAGTATAGTTATGAAGTTGCACAGTTTTTCGGTAATATATTTGAACCAGTGATGCCGGGGCAAATTCGAGAAAAAGTGATCAGTGTAGTACATTATTACTGCATATCAATGATCTAGAACATACATCTAATTTATTATCAATAAACTAGGCTTGGTGGAATGGTCATGTCGTTGCATAATTTCGATGTAACTAAAATTTATCGAGTATATATAACACTTTTCGATATATATTGCTTTTATGGCAGTCAAGGCAAATATACGAATATGTACCTATCACCTACTAGTATGAAAAAAACAAAATCTAGAATAATTGCGTCTTTGAGCTTCAGTCCTAGGCTAAACTATACTATAAAAACTGAGCCAGTCCAGTTGAATCAAAAACAGTGAGAAGACTGTTTTGCTCGAGTGCTGGCAACTAAAACCTTATGCCTGTGCACGGCCATTCAAAGGGTAAAGTCCTTAGATAACGATCATTAGGGAATAAATCATAATGATCGTGTCACGTGACCTATTCTGGGCCACAGTGGCAAATGTAGAACACAATTAACCGCCATCCAGAATACAATCCGTTTTTAGAGGCGTGTCTGTGAAAAATGGACCGAGTATTTTTCCATTCATCATAGACAGGTGAATCGTTTAATTATCTTCATATGTTGTCTTTATATCATTATACCCAAATGAATCAATCGTTAAACTACTTTAATAATATATATGTGATATATGTAGATGATTTCTAAATGTTTTCATAATATAAGAGTCTTGGGCATCTCTAACTAACCGGAGAAGCCAGTGGATGTGTGTAAGTTTACACTTTGTAAAAGTCTATCGATATCTCCACTTAAAAACCAATCAAGGCTAGCAACATAGTGTCTCGTGGTCTACACGGATATTGCGTCTAGTTATCTATTTAGAATTGCGCATTGGATATCCAATAATGGCTTGTGATCAAATATGGCTGCACAGATATTTGCATAACAATAGAAAATTTTTTAAACGGGAAATGGTTTACGTGTATAATAAACTTTTGACTATGACCACAGTCAATTCAAATATCAGACTACTGAGCACTGCAAGGCTGAATATATGCGATGCCTCATACGGCCGACTCGTCAGATTTAATCACAACGCGATCATTGAAGCTTTACCAGTAATTTCTAACGTCAGCCAACAACTGATAATTCAACGTGAACAAATTAAATTGCTCAGTATTTACCCCACCAGCCACATAGGTCAAAAGACATTGTATTTTGCTCCCTTCTGTCACTGGATATGTAGGTTACTGTCCACATCAATTAGTTCAATCCAAGACTAAGTTTTTCGCTAATAGGAGCAATAATAAAAATATTAATTGCATGAAAACATATTAGTGATAACTTAGGCAAGCATCAATCGTTGATTACTATTTGAAGAGTTGTAAACGTATCCAAAGCATATAAATCAACATTATGCAACCAACTACAATTATAGGTTGATTGGTATTTCGTGCTCATAAATGCTGACATTTTTGTGCCCCTATCTCCGTCATTGCACTTGCATTCATGATGTCCTCAAGCGGACAGTTTAACAGTATTCCTACTTTCGGCGTGCACTGGGATTGCATGTATAGACATGCGGGTAAAAGCAATGTGCTGCGCACGGAACATTAGATGCTATTTTGTGCAACCAAGATTATCTAATGTTCGGCAAATTATTAAGGAGTGTCAATGATGTTTTTACTTCTCAAAATAACCATCCAAATGAAGGTGAACCATTAGTTTGCCTTTGTTCATTAGATTGCTGTTGCCTAATTGATTATGAATGAATGACAGAAATGATCGGTTGATTGATCGATCGATCAATGATATAATGCAGTTTGCTGAGAACACGGGCCTCTTGCGTCGCTCTATTAACAGGTTCTACATGTTCTTAATAAAAAACGGAGCGGCAAATTATTGAATAGTAAAGATTGTTTTTATCATGCGTTCAACCAGGCCAGAATGAAATATGATAAATCACACTAAAATGGGTGAGTCGGGGTTATCCCGGTTGGCATGTTGTATATTTTCATTATGGCGAGCGCCATGCAGCGAAAGGTTCAGAACGCAACTTACAGTATAGGGCATTTGTATAACTTTGCAATACACTATTTACTTGATAGCAAATAGAGATGAGTCAGATACAACAACTGATTAAAAGACTGACAAATATAAGGGCATCAACATATGTGATCGGTTGTCTGGTAGAGAAATAAAACTATTTATCGTGACTGACGTAAACTGTACTGCAATAGTATAATTTGTGCCCTCATTGCTTTATAAATGAACTTGCTTATTGCAGCCATTTTGGATCAAATTCTCAAATCGAGGTACAGAATGATATGGGCATTGTTTACCTCGCAATAGGTGTCAAGACTGACAGTGAACATTGATGGCCGCATTTATAAGAATTCGAATGTCAGCGTCTCTGAAAACATACTCAAGGACAACTTGGAGTGTTCCATTTTGATATTACCCCCTATTTTGACTTTATGATAATATCATATTCCCCAGATACCGGTGGACTACTAACAACACCATCAGCATTCTTAACATGTTTATATAGTGTTCGATCGCAAGCAATATCCAATTATGTAGAGTAGACTTCCTGATATAATAATGTTTCAAGATCTTTTGGCGTACTGAATTCATATATAAATTAAACAGGAGTGTTAGAAGGGTTAAAGGGTGCATTCACTGAGTTTAAACATATTAATTGATAATGCTTCCAATACATGTACAATCACAAAGGCGAATTTATTTACGTTTGGTAACATATTGTGAATCATCATTGACTGTTGTTAAATTGGATGGCTATTTACACATGCCATAATTATTAATTCAGTGACGTGATTTAAATTGCAACGGCCAATACAACAGCAAATTCAAACGAGATGGTTCGAACAATTCTAAGATGAGTGTTGGTAAATTTATTCCATTAAACATCTTTGACTTAAATGCTATATGCTAATATGAAGATTTTAACCCTGTGATCAATTGCAGCTAGCTATTAAATGGTTCAAAGCTGCACAGAAAAATATGTAAAACAGGCTCACATGTAAATCATTTACAATTCGTACGATTGTGATTTTAGGGACTTGCTTGTACTATCACCTGACAGTGACAATGGAAGGTTCATAGTCCGATTAACAGACTCTGTCAAGTCGGTAAACGTACCGAAAATATATTGCTGATGATGGTGTTCTTGATGCAGTAGAATGGTTTCATGATTACGTCTCTCAAACAGATATCTTAATGAATCGTTGTATGGGCTTCAATCGCTTAGTTTCCTGCTATGCTATAATAATGCATAGAGAATAAGCAATGCTAATATTGAAAAGATGGCATTCCCAGATTTTGCTATCAAGTGATGTGACATTACAGTCGATATTATCGAATAATCATTCTGCCGTGGCTTTGTTGAAACATGTGGAGCATTGTCGTATGTATTAGATGGCGAAGACGCAACAGCACGTGTGCTATTCTACTATAACTCCACTTATAAGCTTACTAGGGCATTAAATGCTGTATAAACAGAGGCTCATACTGACAAGAGTACTTTGAAATCGGCAAGAGAGCTCTTCAATCAGATTACCACCACAATAATTCATCGACATGCCTAAGGAACCACACCGTGTGCATCCAGATATCGGGCCTCTTCATTTGGCAAATTCTATTGGAGTCACGAATAGCATTTATGAGTCAGGTTATTGTACTGGATTGCATATAAGACAGCTTCTAGGCCTCTTAGCACAGCTTGTTAATCGATATCGCGGTGAACAAGGTAAGGAGGCACTTTAATCAGATTACTTTCGCACCCAAGCGTCTACTTGACACTTTATATTACGATTCATTTTAAGTAATCATCTATCAGGGCACTTATAATGTCAATCTCGATATCTTTTTCTATTCATGCTGTGTGCCTTCTATATTCATAAGATAAGTCGAAAAACTTAAAGCGACAATTGAGTAACTGGAAATGTTGCTATATTTTATTAATCTAGTCTATTTTGTTAAGGCAGAGAGTCCTTTCGGTGACAATGCTGAATACGCGCAGTTGATAATAGTATTTACATTAACGTTGATCAAAACCAATCTGTGAACATGAACAATGGATTTTTGGCATTCCGTATTTGCCGACTGGTATGAGATCAAAATAATTTTGACACAGCTGGATCAGGGATGTCCAACAATGACAGCTTGTCGATTTGACCCGAACCAATGCATCACCAGTTTATCCTGACTGATTTGTTTCATTCAATTTACTGAGTGCTTAGAGGAGTGAGTTGGTATAAACTATACGCGGCATTCATCGAATTCTTATCGAACATATCCTGGTGCAGCATGATGACAAAGACAATCCATTCGGTCAGGCTAAGCTGTATTGGTTGATTGGCTGATTATCACTTTTTCATTACCTACGCCAGCCCATATTTCCTCTAAAAATAGTCATATACTACAATGGTGCATGCTAGTTCTATTTTGTAACCATGATTAATTCCAGCTATTTAATGTGCGGTCTCGAACATTAATTATCTTTTTAAAGGGACGGTCCTCAGACATTGAAATTGATTTCCTCTGTGGACCATTCGCCACATTTATGAGCTACCTTTCGGCCTTTTGCATTCTACCAACCTGTTGATGCTATGATGTTAAGTTCCTCTACTAAACAGAACAGCTCCCCTTCGTCAGAGGATATGTATATGTTACCTTGATACATTTAGACCTTGACAAAAGTGGGAATGGTACATTATCATAACGCTACCTTAAACCACTGGTTATATAAAATAATCACATGTTGTTTTTATTTTAGGATTGTTCTTTTCGGCCTTGTAAAATACAAAACACCAGATCCTTTCGATGTAATATCAGGGGTCCATACAAAATAAAGGCATTATCTTGGTGAATATATTCATAATTGATGCTATGCAATGTTTATAATTACTTACGTATTATGTTGAATAACCACAATACAAATTATTCTGTCCGTTGAAAAAAGCTTTTTTTGTACGAAATTCTGCATGTATTTGCTTATTTCGATAATGATTTGCAACAGTTTATTTAGTTGTCAACTTCATCTACCCATATCATTCCGTACTAATTGTTCAGTGGTATTCTACTGTGATTGTTTTAGTTATAACGGGGTATTTCAGACAACTGTTATATGTTAATGAAGTAACCTCCTACAGTGACCTACTGATATTGAGTGAACTGAAGTAAAATTGCACACGCACTGCCTATGTGTGGTTGATTATCGTTGTAGTTACAAACTATCAAGCTATCAAGTCTTTCTCTTCATTTCAATTAAACGAGTTGCAAGAAGATTTTGCCGTAGAAACAAAAAGTTATTTCCGTACTAAACGATTTGCTTCCGATCATGGAAGGTTTCGTGGTTGCATCATCCCTTAATTTAGCAGGCATCAGCTACTTTTCGACCATCTCATAAAATCTGGCAAGACAATTAAGCAGCGGACATTTTAGCAAGCAATAGCACTACTGGTACGCTGGGCGTAAAAGCCTTAGCGTGGGTTGATATAAGGTCCGGATGTTGGTATTTTCCGACATCTGAGCATTAGCGGCTGGTGAAATAAGAGACAAGAATTAATTACCGCTTCCATTCAAATTTGTAATAATGCGTTTCTTTGCCATTTCCAAGGAAGTCCAAGTGCAGGTCCAGGTAGGTTTCCGCCACAACAGCTAGTTTAGTGTCCACGGCCTAGTAATTGGCTGTGCTTACCAACGACCACACTGTGGCAAATCAACGATTTCTGCCAAGTACTTTATATAATCGGTTGTGGTGATGATGTAATGTCGACGAAAGTCAGCATGGCTTTGAATAAAATAGTTGGACGACCGACACGGTGTTCAGTAGAATGAATGTACTTAGACCGAACTGCTTGTATTTTTATATGTTGATCGTTACCGTTGCACAAACCATTTATTCGTCTGCTGTCGACCCTCATTAGCCAAAATATTACATATGCGTTAGCAAATCGACCAATTATAAAGATTTGTTGTTCTATAAAAATGGTAATGACTTGCATCCCCGTTTAGTAGTATATTTCTTGTGAATTTTATTACATTATAGTTATCCAATATTGTATTATGATCGATGCATTAATACCACAGACATCCACACGGAAAGATCTGTTGGATTGCGTAAAAAGTATGTTTGGTAGTATAGCGACTCACGACGATTGGTACTAGTATTCATGGGCGATAATGACAACAAAAATTAACTTGCACCGAGGTGTTCTGAGAAAAAATTAGGCGCATATATCGCCATTGGCGTTCCAATACAAGCAGCAAAATGATACCCGAAATAACTTATTTACGGCCATTCCAAGGTCCCATTAATAACCCAAGGGCATTGGTACGAGACGACTACTGAGATGTTCTAGGTAAAACGCGGCGATTCAGAACAGCGTTCTTTGTGGAATTATGTCTAACATAGAAAAACAAACTGACACAATTTTAATAGTGATAATCCCAGCCATGATATAATCATTACAGAGTGACATAGCGCGAATGATCTCTGCGAATTATTTGATTCATTTGGTGGTATGCATGTTGCACAGCAAGGTTTTTTTTAAGTAACAGTTTGTTTTTATTGATTCCGTTGGCCAGATCAAACTAGCATGTCGAACTACAGACGCAAATGTTGACAACATAGGGTGACTGTTTGTTTCCGAACATATGCTTTATATTAAGTACAGATATATATATTTACATCGAATATGAGTATCCCACATAGCTTATCAATTATGTGCAATGAATCAGCGCTCGATAACCATAAACATGCATATTTTCTTAATGACAAAATAATAACTGAAACCGCCATAAATGCCCGTGCTTTCGTATTGGACTGGATTATGATGGCTTATTCGCGATATAACACTTATCATGTATAATTTTGGGAAAGAAACTCGAACCGCTCTTCCAGCCAGCGTTTTATTTGTTAAATAGAATAGAATAGAATTCCACAGGGGACGTTGCCTATTTGCATTTGCTAACCTAGTCGGATAACGATAACCGATGATGTGGATCATCTTGTAAGTTTGTATCCCTACACCTACCTAACTGCAACAAAATATACCGCAGTCGTGCTGGTGTGATGAAATTAGCCTGTAATTGATAACATTGGTAAAATATAGAAAATGAATAGAGAATGTCACTCATTTTAGCATGGTTAACATCATCACATACACTCAACCAGTGATGTATATTCCGAATAAATGTTTCGATGATGTACGCTGTCTTGTAGAAATACATGTCCATGAAATGAAAATAAAATGAGAGATTGTACGTCATTTTCTATCTTGAAACGATATCGCGAATATTATGGCATTACATGGTATAAAAGGACGCGTTGTAGGGTCGAATCTAATCACAAATGTGTTATCAAACTAGTGAACTATTCGACGGACAGCCGAGTGCATTTGCATTACCAGCTTATCAGCAGCTTTGTGGAATAATTGGTTACCATGGTAACACAAGCCGAACATAGAAAATCATTCAGCTGGCAATCAATGTGAATGAAAGCAATTTGTTCTGTCTCGTGCAGCTTATACCTATTCCATCAGCTATAGTATAGTTATATGAACCTTTCCCGCCACAAAAACAAGCCGTGAATATCGATGGAATATTTGGCTCTAAACTTAGGGCTTTTCTGCTATTGCTGGCGTGATGTTAATTTAGGCAGATTCATATGCTGTGTTTTCCATGATCACTTGCGCACAAGCGTACCATTAATGTGTCTGCAAAAAACATTAATGCCTCTTTATCCATATTAATACAGTTC
This sequence comes from Urechis unicinctus, assembly GCA_034190875.2. NCBI lineage: Eukaryota > Metazoa > Annelida > Polychaeta > Xenopneusta > Urechidae > Urechis > Urechis unicinctus. The sequence continues at coordinate 22,660,371 of CM067343.1, forward strand.
GTTTCGCATAATAAAGTCAAAAGCCCACATGTACGAAAACAAACTGAAACCAGTTTTTCGAGCTCATATTAGAGGGGTTGAAAATCAAGTCGAACTGGAATATTTGTTCAACTATAAATGCAACATTACTTTATGAATGGATGTGCTAGCGTTGAAATGGTAATTTGTAGAGAAGGGGATATGTGTTTAGGCAGTAGCGAGGGTCTACACATATGAATTAAAAGTCTCATATTCATTTATTCAGATTGATTGAGGTTCAATAGATGATCATCATTATGGTTAGATTGATTATGGATGTAAATATTTAGCTCCGTCTCGTTTAGTTTTATTACCCGTGTTTCCAACTTAACACCTTGCCACACACCAGCAATGAACGGTAATAGTCGACAGCAAGAAATCTACATTGCTTTTCCTATTCCTTCAACCACAACAAGTTTAAAATTAAACTTTCACACCTTACAGAATTATGGAAGGTGTCTATCAATAACATTTACGGCAGAGCTAAAGTATTAGTTATGTCCTTGGTACTTTTGGCATTATGTAATGCAAAGATTCGAGCATTGGGAACAGATCTGCTTTGCATACCAAAATAACTAACTCTTCGACTCTTGAATCTAAATAAACATTGGGTACAGTTCTACCTTGAATTCTTCGACATCTGCCATTCGTTTACATGTACCAGATTGGGACAGGCGGAAGTTAACACTACGCCCACTATAACGAAAACAAAAACTAGCGACATTACTTATTTCACTAATCGCTGTTAATTACGGCTTTCTTCACCGCAATGTTCCACGCCGGCCATAGGCACCAACTTAACACAGCACTATAGCGTGTACAGTTAAAATACTCAGTTCAATCGTTTAACTCATACTCAATTTTATTCGAAAGTTGCTGTGCCAGCACAACCATATGATTAAAACTTTCAAGCCCATTTGATTACATATAAAGAACACATATGTTTTAACGACAAATCACTTTTAATCGTGACAGTGATTATGCCACATATTCAGCAAAGTGTCTGATTATGGTTCTTGGAGGCTATGGGCACCTAATCAGTAGACTGGAATCCATAATTTGTTATCCACGCTGCATAGTTCCAGTGATATCCAATTAGACTGAGAGCGACTACCAGGGACGCCATATTTCTGCTACACTTAGTATAATAAAGTTGATTCAACTATATTGCATATTCTTTTTTTTCTCAAGAAAAACGCACGAAAGAGATATTCAGGTTTGAAGCAATATCTTGGATCATGCAATTATTCAGATTCTTGAGGGCCAATGAAGGGATATAATTCGTTATATGAAGCTAAAACGTAAGTGACCGATCCGCAGCAAAATATCCTCCAATAGGACATTTGTTTCGTGCCAATACGCACCAGTTAACGACTCAAAAATACCCTCGAAGAGTGATGAAGTGGCGTTAGTGGTAACGCATGGTCACAAGAGGATAATAACTTCTCAACGCTGAAAACACGTTATTTAGCGAGCACCAGTGCTTCGGATGCCCGGATTTGGTTAATATTGACTATTTTATAGATGTCTATGTCATGGATAGGCGTAGTCGATAACGAGCTTTGTCTCTATAAGTTTACTGACTCACGCAATGCATAGGAGGCATATTTATTGCATGCTTACACGATGTATTCGTTTTTTGCCCTTGATCACTAGGTACGCTAGCCTGTTATCTGGCGTCATTTTAGTACTACAATAATTTGGAAACAAGATTAATAAACCTTTTTTTGGATTGTCATTTTACATTCCCGTAAGTGATAAGATGCCAGTTGTTAGTCTTTTGGTCCAATACTCTGGTCATGGAATGACAAACTTAAACCATTTAGAGGGGAATAGAAAACACGTAGTCGGCGTTCTTTGCACAAATCTGCTTCTTGTCTACTAATGTATACTGATGTCAATACGCTTTATTACAGACTATACAGGTCAGCAGAAATATGTGCTTCTTGGATAACAAAAATGGATAACTTAACGATATAATTTTTGTCATATATTCACAATCATGGCAAAGCATTATAAAGTTCAAGACATGGAATGCGTTGCAATTTGCTTAAATACGCACAAAAACCTATCCATTTGTGTGTAAGTTCGTAAAAAAATAAACTCTTTTTCGTAGGGACCAATTCTTTACAAAGAACAATATTGTGGTTGATTTTGCTGTAGTAATTTAATAATCTGTTGTTCATATGATACCACGATTTACTAAACTAACTCATTCCCCTATATTGCATATACTTTCCAGTTCAGGTGCACAGTTATTGCATCGATAAGTTGAATAATCATATACTTTTCTGTCGCTTCCTCCCCGACGGACATTCAAAAAACCATGATGTGATGAACATTAATAGATGCCATTATTGACGGGTATATACAACCAGTTTATGTCGACACTCGCTCATTGAATAAGCTTTGCGCTTTAGTTCAAAAGGACTCTCTTCGACAAGCATCCCCCTCCCCCTCTCCCCCCATTTTTTATCTTGATTCATAATATGATCATCCACATTACAGTCTGACACGATACCATGATTATTTAGCCGATTTTTTGTGCAGAATAGATATTGTAATTCCGTAAATCAGGATGCATCGACCGTTTGTGTCAGGCAAACAAGCCGGTAGACATTTTATCAAAACCATCTTACAAACACAGTTTTTAATAAGTAGCGTGTTGCTTCTACCAATAAGGCAATGCCATTTAATTTAACGGCTCTTAAAACCACAGTTGATATAAGCTCGACATAAACCATCTCTTTCTTGTTAGTGCACGAAAATAACCCCCACTGGCTATCTATTTCACTAACGAGCTTACCATTGCTGTGTCGACAAAAAGACTGCTTTGAGGGGTCATTATCTTGAGGGTCTAATGAAAATGTGCTTGAAGGTTTATTGAGCTGCATATGATGGTAAATATAAAGGAATACATTCAATCTATGAAGGAACAAAGTCGATAGAAAAAACTGTTGCGTGGGACGACTCCCTGGCGAAAATCTTTCTCGGTTTCAAGTATATTAATATTCATGAGACTTAATTCTATAGCATGTATTGTCTTGTTAGGATAAATGGAAAGTTGTCAATATTGTTGCAGACAACCCTACAAGAGAGAGACAACTATCGCTTCGTTGTTCATTATCGAGTCACTCAGATACACGACCATATACCAGTTCATGATACACTTGTAAGCATGTAAGCATCACTGGTCACATGGCAATTAATATTAATCGTACCATGCTCCGATTGATGATAGAAAATTGAAGTCTACAATACATAAGCGATCAAATTACGCTCACAATCATAAATATAAAGTCGTTGGAAGATATTTTTTTTGTAAATAGTTACTGCAACAAAACAACTCATAATAAAATGAATACTATCCCCTATAAAATAAGCTTCTTATTGTAAAATATTATAAGACTTATGCTTTATAAACTGACAGATGCGTTGAGCAATTTTATCAATATAATCCAGCAATAACTGGGTGCTCCTAATGAACAATATATTTTACTTCTTCTGCTCGAATATCGACAGCAAGCAATATCTGGGGTTGTGCGATTGGTAGAATGTAATTAACGTCTGGGATACCACCGCTCTGAAACATTTGTCGAATAGCGGGCGATATGCACCATCGCTGTCGCCAGGTTGTTATACGTCAATAACGTCCAACTAGTGGATATTGTTTTATAAAACATTTCAACATAAAAGCGATTCATGATCTTTCAATAGCCCATGCTTTTGATGTTGCAAGATCAGCCATGTTTAGACTTTATCGGAAAACCCAAAAATTCAGGCAACCGTTCCCATCTATAACTATTTTTAGAAGGCAAGGCCTATACGTTAGAGGACCACAGCTTCGGAAATTGCAGATATCGTAGTGCGTGTCTTTAACTAATCAAGGGTAGCACATCAGTCACAGTGCAGATCTTCGAGAGATTTTACCTTAATGTCTTGTGAATGGTTGTCGTCTAGTTAATGATTAGTTGTGTACTTAGCTATCCTGTATAGTTCACTGGGACCCTAGAATTTGAGACATAACACGATGTGATTAGTTGTTCAGAAGATTAACAGAATTATGTTTGTAAATGACCATCATACGTTCGACATATCTTTGTTTGGTTTCGACGCTCGTTTGTGTACCAATCGTATGTTCTGCTATCTTTCATATCTAGAGTCAAAATATAAAATATAAGAGGCTTTGAGTATATGATCTATTTACATTCGATCCGTTTCCAAAATTAGCAATGGTTCGTCGTGCCGTTGTGTACATGTTTATTGATAATAATGTCGTTACCGAAGTTCTGTGGAATGTGTGATATGCCACTAATGATATCATCTGATATTGTACAGTCTGATTGAATTAAGATGAGTTAAACAGTTATCAGCAACCGTGTTTAAGGCTGTTAACTTGTATTCTGACAAATGATGACGACCTCGTAGGCCTTTTGGTTATCTGAATTCCTCCGTCATTTTTCGACATTTCATTCAACTATCTGTTTAATGAACACAAAATAATATTTTTCTTTCCCGTAAGAAACAAATTGTAATTGAAGTAAAATATGTGTGAAATAATCTTTTGTTGTTGCTTGCCGGCACTGAACTTTATTTATTTGTGATTGCCACATTATTGTTTAATGAATAGTTCTGAGATCACAGTTAAGTTTCTGTGTGAACACGGCCCCTGATCTCGAATCGGAACAAACTCATTATAGATATTCGTTTTATTCATTAAATGTGTTCCCTTTTAGGATGAGTTATATTAATAAAAACGCAATTTAAAATGAGCTCATCTAAAACAGTTTTCCATAAGCATATACACATATGGAAATCCACTAGGTGGTTGATTCATCATAAGTTCATTGCATAACAAAGGTGATTAACAGCGAGTGCTACTTAATGCATCGGTCATATTCACGACGGAGGTGTAGGGCACTTAGTTGTGCTATCGCCATTCACGAATTGCTCTTCAGACAGATTAAGTGGCTCAACAAGGGTTCAGGTGACAGATGCTTTCAAATATAGCTGTTCAGATGCTCTTCAGGAGCCAGTTATAATTGGACGCCTCTTGCAAAGTCAGAGGATTGTCACATGGCTAGATAATTGCTTGCGATCAGTTTTCATAATCGGTTAGAGAAACGACTGACTACATATTTTATAAGGGCTCAGCCATTTTGTAGGACAATGATGAATGTCACGCCCTATTGGAAGAGTAGCTATAGATATAGATATTGCAGTCACAAGTCGCAAAAACAACCTTAATAGAAGCCCTTAATTCACAGGCGTCCAAACTGCTATCAAAACATCTTGCAGCTGTCTCGTTATAAGCCTTTGGTATAACAAATATACTCTTTGTCAATCATATATCAATGGCTCGTTGGTATGAGCAGTTTTATGTGGGTTAGTTTATTCTAAAACATTGCTCATAGCAAACGTCGTGCCATTAAACTGCTCATAATACCGCAACAAATAATATCAGTTAAATAATCACGAGTATTATTTTATCCATCTTGACACATTTTCTATAAATCATAATAAATACCACTCACAACTTGCCATATGTGCCTGATTCACGCATCTCGCAATACACCGTTCATATATTACTAACTCCCTATGAAAAGAAGTAATAATCATACACAGTAAACACCATCGAGGTCTGAATAAATTACAGATGCTGTGCCAAATGACTGATCAAAGAGTAGGATCAAAATGTTTTTCTATTGTAAATTGACCATGTTAAACTCAATAAGACGTTTGCCATAATTGTTAAATAGATTTCTAATTCTCTGGCATATCAAAATCCCTATCTGCCAACAAAAGTGAACTTGGATTTCCCATGTAGGTTTTAAACTCGACAACGGACTTATATCTATGTAACTAAATTTGTCTTCGCGGAAATATATTGGCGTGCCATTTGATAATTGGTTTACCCCGAAAGCAGAAATATCATTTGTGTTCATGAAAGGCTATCAGAGCACGCAAAGCCTTTCGCCACTGACAAATTTGATTGAAAGCAATTTGCTAAGGGCCGCCTTTGTCCAACTACCAGGAGGGTCTTATTTCTTCTGCGCCAGCTATAATAAAGTTCGCTTAATGTAGTTGGTAGCTTCGAAACCAGGCAATATGTATCACTTCGATTATCTGGCTCTGCCAATACCAGTCTTTGCAACTGTACGTATGACCAGATCGGAGGTATGCAAACATCTTAGAGTCGTGCTGTGTTTGATGGTCATTCGTGTTTCATAAATTATAGATGCTTAAACAATAGCGAATGTGATATTTTTCATAAATGGCTTTATTCAACTACTGTTTTATTTGAAAAAACTTTTAACAATAACCGCAGTGTCTCTGAATCTGAAGTATTAGTATTAGGTTTATGAAAGCGCTCAGTAAATGAACGGAACTCCACTAGGCTTCTTGAATCGACTTCAGTGAAATTTTAAAGTATTAACCGACAAAGGTTTTTATCACTGAAGCATATTCAATAGTTGCAACCACTGCATATTCCATGGTTGAAAACAACAGCTAGCGTCTGAATATTTTGGCATCACGGAAGTGGGCGCAGCAAATCCAATCGAGTCATGGAGAGGATATGGGGAGTTCGAGAGAGTCACACTAAGCAATGATTCCGGAGGAAATCATTGATGCTTAACTTGCTAGTAAACGAAATGCTGATGCTGCACATAATGCACCCAGGCATTGACATATACTTGTATCACTGAGCATCATAAGTGGTGATGTTCATGGTCCTATCTCAACAGGTCTAGAGTAAGACAAAGAGGAACGAGATAATTGTGTATGTAATACAGACAACGCATATTGTAAGCATCGAATCAAGCCTGTTAACAGTACTGTATTTGGGTATCAAAATGGCTTCACATGCAAAGAAAGCCCAGATTATTTATGGGTGCATATAATTAATTAAATTCAATTATCTGCCTAAACGGCAGGGCGCGTGATTACCCTAGTGGGAATTTTCAGATAACACAGACGTCTGAGCACATTCATCTGCAAACACATTGAGATACATATTTCCCATCATTGTCATTGTATTGACAAGTAATTTTACTGACTTGACTCTGAGATCACGGAGATCGCAAGACTTATACCGGATGGATATATGAACACCACTGTATTCCAATTAATTTCACAATATTCCAACGTAATTTCAACAATCTAGTCGGTCCTTCATATTGCAAATTTTATACCTCAGAGCCAGATTGTAATCTTTGAATGTTTGTTACGTGTGTCTGGTCCCTTGGTTAGGTTAGCATTCAACATAAATCTCTAATTTGAGCGAATGCCACTCTAGGCATTGAGTCACTACAGCACGTGGCATGATGCTTGTTCTCTAAATTTATCTCTCTTTTTTAAGCTTCAGTGGAGATGGATAGGATGCTTACCATCGCTCTACATATAATGAGCCCTTACCTTTTCTATTGTTAATCCGTAGAACTAAGAAGGCTCGATTTACATGGAGCCATTAAGTGCCTGCTACTTAGGCTTGCGCGTGCGTGTATTAACTTACAATAAAGTTATTGTTCATTATCTATTCGGGAGAAGCTCGCCACCTAGCCTTATATACCCCATTTTAGCATGGTATTTATGCATTGCATATCAACGTTTTGTGTATTGATCAATGTATAGTGTATCATCGAGGCAAGTTGCCCACTTATTTAATGCGTGAATGTAGTCAAATTGGCCTCCGTATAGTATCTACGATACGCGTTTAATGGGATTCCCATTTTTAGTGGTCGCACTCAGGAATATGTTGTTTGATTTTAAACTTAACTTGCTCCAGGGCTCTTCAGAACGGGGCATCTTAATTTGAGTCGGCCGATCTGCTAGCTTTGATGAAGTCAATATGAACTTTACCCCGTACATTTTTGAACGGTAATGGAATATATTCACCATGATGACTCAATTAATAAGATTGGTAATTCAAGTAACACTTATATCATACGTATTTGCTATATAACTTGGGTTATCCTCACAATTGAGAATCACTCATGTAACTCATTTAAATATAGAACGTACGCTTAACGTCCTTTAATTTCTGTCGGAGAAACGAAGTGTCGACAAGTCACAACCTCAATGAACACCTAAAAACCCATTTATTTGAAGAAAAGAGATCACTGATTCGACCGCAAATCGACGTAAATCGACAGTGCAGCTAAAATTCAAGTTGAGGTAAGTTCATCTAATTCGTTCAAGGAGATATAATGCTGCTAGTTAGAGTGGGCATTTACGTGCACGAAATATCTATTAAACTGTCACTTAATATTCCCTCTATAAATCTCGTTTGACCCATTATAGACTTTATCGGCCACTGATAAAATTCCTGTCGTGCGAGGGGACTATTTGGAGATGGAAACGACGTACCGCACAATAGAAAGACAAACGAGAAATGATATTCGTCAAAGAAATAAAAATCTGACATTATCAACGCGTGCGTGCTAGAAATTTCCGGGATATCACTAATCTACTTACAAGTAAATAGCTGCAAAAATAGGATAGAATATACGGTTTACTTGTAAATCATATTAAAATCATGTACTTGTAATTGACTCAACGTACAATATAACTCGCAAATGGCACTGAAAACTGAACGCCTATATATAGCAATGAAATATAAAAAGGAATCACCAAGTGACGAAGTGGCGTTTTCTTGTCTAAGCATGAGATTAGATACGTGGGCGATGATTGAACTTCTCAGTTGCGTAATTTCCGAGCGGCACATGTTACATTGGAACTGATTCGCTAGTTTAATTTCGCTCGGACTGGTTTAGTTTAATATCAGTAATAAATATACGAATTCATATTTTAAAACGAATCACTTGCTTGAAAAGACAACGTTTGTGCACATTCTCGCCACCATGTTTACCTACGTTAATGCAGCTCTCATCTTATTTCTATGTTGAAGTAATAAAACTATTGATCGATGCATTGCTAATCTTCATTGGCTGCTAAAAATGGTGTCTGTGAAAGTAGGTGACTTCGCGTGAAAAAACGTTTTCTGCCATGAACGCGGTAATGTCTAGTGAAATTTACATGAGTGCCTCTTGTGACCATTAAGATAGTGATCAAGTTATTTCGTTCTGCATTTAAGTTTAAATCCTAATGAAATGTTGACTGGTGTACAATGCCGCAATCCATAGTTCGCCACATCAGACTCAAGTCCCAATCAAATCCCCTCAGTGTATCTTTCGAATCTCAGTTGCATGTTTCATGAGAAGCGGACCTATATACTAAGGGCGACTGCAAGATATACAACAAATTGATTTTCTCTATCAAACCGCCTCGTTGTTAAATAATGCGTCCTGGTAGGCACTACATATTCTGCCCGAGCAAAGTGACAGGCCATCATTTCGTGACGTCAACTCAATTTGCTGAGACATGTGCTCAAGAATATACATAAAGACCCAACTCTACGTTACTGGATATGTTGGTCTGCTCTTCTGAGAGGAATAAAAGACATGCAAATATAGCTTGACGAATGAATAAATCAAATGTGGCAAGCTACTTTGATTGATGCCATCATTTTGGTTCACCTAAAATAAGTTACCGGATATAACTTATAGGTGGAAGCGTGAACTGCAGTGACCCTTCAATAAGGTGAATAGACCAATACAAGATTGAGTCAGGAAGTCATGAGTGTGACACACTTCGTGCTATTGAATGCCATCCAGGTAATAAGTACTTCGTCGTGTCAGCACAGCTGCCACATTTAGAAACATGGTCGCTTGTACGCATTAGCCTATACAACGTTTTTATGAACAAACAATACACAACTAATTTACAGCTTGCATAAATATGACCACACATAAGCATCTGACGGATGTATAAAGTATGTACTTTTATAAGGAGAAAAAGGTAACTTTATTGCTCGCCGATGACAACAAAGACCACACCCATAATAAATATTTCTACAAAACGGCTTATCGGAATCCCGATTTCAGCATCTTCAAATTGGTGCAAGCTCGATGAAGGACGAGTTATTCCTACGAAAAGCAATTACGCAATAACGACAAGAAAAATACCACAGAAGTTGCCATGCTGCTAATGATTTTCTACGGAGTTGTCACATGCGTGGTGTGAGGCATGTCGGCATCTATCTGTCTTTTCGTTAAAATTGTTCTGATTTCTTGATAGCACTTCTTCCAGCGTTTTAGTGTGGCTCACTTATATAGCAATGACGAAACAAAAACGCCTTACTTTCGCTGGTCATGCTTGTTCTGTTGTCCACTTTTTTGGTGCTAACCAATACCTTACAGTGTTGAATGACCTAACCAGTCACACGTCCAAGTGACTACAGGTAATATATCGTTGTGGAAAACAATTGCTACTTGAAAAAATCATGTCAAGCGTTACTTAATGCATTGATAAAGTGCGTGCAGAAGATGGGCTTGTCTGCGCATGAAATTACATTAGCCAATCCGGATACTCTATAATGTTTTACAATGTGGCAGCTGCGCTGACTCACTGCAGTGCTTATTTACTAGATGATACACAATACCACTAACTGTTTGACTTTCGGACTCAACCTCGTATTTGCCAATTAACCTTATTGAAGGGACCATGCAGATCATGCATGCACCTTAGACATTGACCAGGCGCGGCAAATGTTGACAAACATTTGTTTTCAGTGATGTTCGCTGACTTATTTGACGCACCAAGTACACAAGAACTTAGGCATCAATCAGAGTAGTTGGCCACATTTGAATCACCTATTGCCGAAGCAGCAAAACTCGTGGTCAAGCCTTATTTTGCATGTTCCATATTATGGTTAATCATTTTATCGCCTGGACTCCAAAAAGACAGGACAACGCGAACATATCCAGTAACGTAGAGCTGGTTTATTAGGTCTATCGGAATTTTTTTAACAAGTTACGGTGACACTGTCAGCATACAGTGCGCAATGATGGCCAGTCACTTTGTTCAGGTGGGGTATACAAGAACGCTTTATTTAGCAATGCAGCGGCTTGATAGAGAAAAGCTATTTAAGCTTTATCACTCAGCCGCTCTGAGCATACATGTATTCGCAGCTTATGAAACATGCATAAATTCTGAAGAGATGGGAATCGAATTCAATAGACCTCACGTTATGTCCAGATATCTGAAAATCTACGACACAATCAATCTTTCTCTTGCAAAGGTAGACTTTCGCAAAGCAGGTAACTTCATTGACACTTATTGCATAGTCGCAAAACTCGGAATGTTGTTAAAAGAAACTTATAATACGTAATGGGACAGACACATATCCCACTTGGTCTTAGGTCCACACAACGTTTTGAGTCTTGCTGATAAAGAGTTCGGTACAGCTGATAAGTGAAATCCATGTTCAATTACTGTTGCTATGGTTTTCTACAAATGCTCTAATATGCCAAAATGAATAGGTCTATTCATAATAAAGCGGTTTAGGGGCTGTTCATAATCCAATAGAAAGGTAAACAGCGCACCAGTCCAATCACCATTTAATCATGTTATCTGCTCCACCGTTATTCAGCATTTCCACTATCAAACAGTCTGTCCATAGGAATGTTAAATCTGGGTTTGCCTTTTCGTTAATGTAAGGGTATGTTGGTTTCGTTTAAAGCAGAATATGTTTATCACAAATGTTCATGCACTAGCGACTTAATGTCCTTACGTTTTTGTTATTTTTCGTACTTCTTTTCCTTGAGATTCATTCACCCAAAATAATTGCCTGTCTTCGGGTGTACATTTCTCCACCACTTCAAAGTAATTTAGATACTGTGAATTGTCGCAAGCAATCTTTACATTAAGATACAAGAGATACGCCGTCTGCGATTTATACTTAAATGTAAAACGAAACACTTGAAAACCAATTTTGGGACACAAGAGGCATTTTTGTTTCATATTATCGCAAATAATATACGGTGGCCAATTTAACTACATTCACGCGTGAACGAAGTTAGTGGGCAACTTGCCTCGATGATATACAAAACAGTGATCTAACGAGATAACATTGATATGCAATGCATAAATACCGTGCTAAAAATGATGTATATAGGGCTAGGAGGCGAGCTTCTCTCGTCTAGCTAATGAGTAATAACTTTATTGTAAGTTAGTACAACGCACGCGCAAGCCTTAGTAGTAGGCACTCAATGTCCCATGTAATTCGAGTCTTCTTAGTTCAACGTATTAACAATAGAAGAGATAAGGGCTCATTACAAAAGGCACTGGGCGATGGTAAGCGTCCTTCTCCACTGTTTAAAAATAGGATGCGTGTTCAATAGGTGCAAATTTAGAGGACAAGCATCATGGCACGTGCTGTAGTGACTCGATGCCTGGTGTGGCACTCGCTCAAATTTGCGATTAATGTTTGAATGTTAACCTCTAACCCAGGTACAAAATACATGGAACAAACATACAAGGATTACAATCTGGCTCTGAGGTATTTAATTTTCGATATGAAAGGCCGACGAGTGAGTTGAAATTACGTTGGAATCTTGTAAAATTAATTGGTATACATTGCTGTGCATATATCTATTCGATATCAAGCTTGCGATCTCCGTGATCTCAGAATCCAGTCTGTAACATTACTTGTCGATATCATGATATTTATGGAATGCCATGTCTGACGTTTATATTAGCTACGAGTTGTCTAGGGCCGCAGAGGTAAAGACAATCAACGTGATGAATTAAAACGATATAATGATATTTGTACCCAAATCAATATATAATCAAGAACTTGAATATATAATCAAGAAGCCAAACCGGCTGGATGACTGCATCATTGTCTCATTGGTAAATTTAATTGGGATTTGTTAATATGGAAATTATTTTCCATTTCATTTTGTGCCTTTATTTTATTTCCAAGTGAGGTTCATAACGTTTGTTATGATGGATATTGGAATGAGGAAGATATATCGTACCCCTTCACAAGCAGTCCATATACACGAAGCAATCATAACGCATGATATTTATGAGCCATGAGCAGCTAAGTGGTACGGGTTAGTAATCCTGGTTGTGTGGGAAGGTTCCACCGTCAGTCATGGTTACTTGTTGAATATATTATATTGCAGACAAGTACAAAGTAGTTAAGTCAACACCATGTGGGTTACCGTTCTATTTAAAAATTTACGCGCTACTACACAGGCAATTTTTGACCAATATCCGCCACCAGTGGTATTGTTTTTAGACGTTTTTTTCGCCAATTTATTATAGGCTACACGCAAAATGTCTCTTAAAAGTTTGTTTGTTTACTAAAAAACTTGCATATTACTTAAATTTTATTTTTTGGCTGGCCTTAAAAGAACAAATATGTGACTTTGAAATGATAACAAGCAGAGAAATATTTCAATGCTATGTTATTCCTACACCAAGCGGAAGCTTTATATAACGAAAGAACCCTTATACTGTTCATGGCAATTATTTTACGTTCAATCTACGAGAAGCTGTGGTCCTCATCGACCAAAGCCGATGACTAAAGTCTTTCCTGGGGCTTTGCTTTATATGTCACTTGGTTGATTGCTTGCTATTTTTAAATCTACACTGGTTTTTGCTGCTGTAGAAAATGATGCCTGATGAATCATTTAGAGTAGCGTTTAAGTGTTCCGGCCCTAAAACTTAGGATCGATGATTTGTCTGTGATGAAGTGCGCAATGTCCAGCGGCTATAATGTCCATATATCAATGGTGCTGTTGGATGAGCTTGACACTTTTATGTTCTTGGCGATTATTCGTTCTTGCTGCAGTGGATGTAAAATCTTACGTTAGAGATTTTTAGCCTGTGATGTGACTGACTTTAAACACCATAAACAGTTTTTTTGCAGGTCTTCCTCGTAGTTGTCAAGACGTTGTCCATCTGATGCCAGCGAGCTAGGTTACCTTGTCTCGTGTTAAAACTTTTCGGTCTTTGTCGATAGGAATCCGGGCAGTCATCAGTTCCATTCCACACTTTGGTAGGCTGGCAGATTGGCGTGTGAGCTCATTTATCATGGCATATCCTACTCTAGCCTCTGACAATTAGTGTTGTGTTAGTGGTTACTAGGGTTGTCTCTCTGTACTCTCTGTCTGTGAGCTGGTATAATTTCTTTTTGTCTAGACCGCTTGTGTGGGAGGCCTGTCAGCCGCGCTTAAAGCAGGATATGTTTATGGCCCGCGTCTCATGCTGTAGAGATAAATCATAATGATCCTAAAAAGAGCTACTCAGTAACTCAGTTATTGCAAATCCTACGTCTTGAGCCACCTGCACATCGAGTGAAGCCAACTGAGGTTGCAGTGGAAGACCAGGGTAGTTCGTGTCTTATACTTTGCGCGCTCCACATCACTTGCCCTACAAAGATTCCTGCCCGTTGTACTTCTAACCATTGGGGGTTTCGGTGAAGCAAAAGCGCGCAAAACGCACATGGTATTGATGGCGACAACGTTGTGTTACAAAAAATATCACTTTGTACATTGAATTCACAACTTTGCATTCGCAGTATATTATCAACTTTTATTGGGCAAACAAATTGTCTGATTTGAATGATTAAATTACATATCATTTATGCAATGCATCGTTGGCACATGTGAGGGAAATATTCAAGTATGCCGCACTGTGTGAGTATGTACATATTCTGACAAGGCGAAGAAGGTGCTAATGTGGTTATAGTTGGCCAGGAAGTAAATCTATGGAATATGTCATGGTATTAGGCCACAACGCGATAAGATAACAGAAATGCCATTATAATCTATATACAAATCCAATTATTTTTGCATGCATTGCAGGTAATAAACATACAGGCTGCGATAATAATTAGAATTAGCATCTCTTTAGAGATTATACATGATGCACTACCAACTGCATTCACTTCAAGTGAGAGATTCATTCGCAAGAGGTTCGACTCTTTCAAAAGACTTGATCATGAATGTATGTGCATATATTGAATTCATTATGTCGGAAACTATTTTTTGTGCGTAGTGCATTTATTATAAAGGAAGCCACCACTTTTGTTATCATGATGCCTAATACCTATTGTACACAGTGAGATATGTATCTCAATGTATGTGCATTGGAATTCGATCAGACGTCTGTGTTATCAGAAAATCCCAGTAGGGTGTTTATGTGCCCTTCCGTCCAGGCAGATAATTTAATTAACTTAATTATATTCACCCATTAGTAATCTGGTGTTGTATGTGAAGCCATTTTGATGCCCATATACAGTTCTGTTAACAGGCTTGATTCGATGCTTTAAATATGCATTTACTATAATGGCTATAAAATTAGCTTATGTCGGACCATGAACACCACCACTTGTGATGAGCAGTGATACAAGTATAAATCAATGATTGGGTACATAATGTGCAGCATCAGCATTTCGTTTAGTAGCAAGTTATGCATCAACTTTTTTCTCCGGAATCATTGGTAAGTGCGACTCTGTCTCGAACTCCCCATATCTTCCTCACGACCCCATTGGTTTCACTGCGCTTACTTCAGTAATGCCAAAATATTCAGACATTTTACTGAAGGCGATTCATGATACAGATGCATATGTGGGCTTAGTGGAGTTCCGTTGATAAACTAAGCGCTTGCATAAACCTAATGCTAATATAACATGATACAGGTTCTTACTACACGTCGTGTCTTTTATTTGTTGCACATTCATGCCACTGCATGTGTAATAATTTTTCAAAAATACACGACAGCGCCATTAATGGGGAATTTGGCATACTTCAGATTCAAAGACATTGCGGTTATTGTTAAAGTTTAATGCAAATAAAACAGTAGCTGAATTCAAACTCTTATGAACAATTATATATTTGCTATTGTATTCGCATCTATGATTTATGAAGCACGAATGAATATTGAACAATGGACTATCAAATACAGCACGACCCCGGGATGTTTGCGTACCTCCGATCTTGTCATTCGTACAGTTGCAACGACTGGCTTTGGCCGAGCCAGGTAATCGAATTGATACGTATTGCCTGATTCTGAAGTTAGCAATTACATCTAACGAACTTTATTTTACCTTTGTGCGGAAGAAGTAAGATCCTCCTGGTTGCCTGTTAATGCCATGAAACAGCCGCAGTGCATGTGTTATAATATACCTACCGAAAATACAAGGCAGTGTCATTCATGGGTAATTTGAAATACTTCAGATTCAAAAACACTGCGGTTATTGTTAAAGGTTAATTCAAATAAAACAGTTGCTGAGTTGAGCCATTCATGACAAATATTATATTCGCTATTGTGTAAGCATCTATTAATTTATGAAACACGAATAGTGAACAATTTGACAATCAATGCAGCAAACTATTGGGTGTTGGTATACCTCCGATCAGGTCATTCGTACAGTTGCAACAACTGGCATTGGCAGAGCCGCGTAATCGAACTGATGAATATTGCCTGGTTTCGAAGCTAGCAATTACATTTAGAGAACCTTTATATACCTGGCATAGAAGAAATAAGACCCTCCTGGTAGTTGGACAAAGGCGCCTGAGGCATATTGCTTTCAATCAAATTTGTCAGCGGAGAAAGGCTTTGCGTGTTCTGATAGCCTTTCATGACAACAGATTATCTTCCTGTGCATGGGGTAAACCAGTCATCCGATTGCATGCAATTATTTCAACGACGACAACTTTAGTTACATTGCTAAAGTCCCTTGTCAAGATTTAAACCTACATGGGAAATCCAAGTTCTACTTTTTTGGCTTATACCGATTTTACTTTGCCAAAGCTAAGAAATCTATTTAACAATTTGGCAAACGTATAACATACACAATAAATAATTACCTGTCTAGAAAAACATTTTGATCACAAGAATACTACTCTTCGATCATCAGTCAGCACCTTTGAGTGGACTAAGGGTGTAATATATTCAGACCTCGGTGGTGTTTACTGTGAATAGTTATCACTTTTTCCCACATTGCATTGCAAAAGGCGTAAATCAGGCACATATAGCGACTGCAATATCAATACCTGCTCTTAAAATAGGCTTTCGGCATTGCCTTTCACAATGGCTGTGCCCTTTAAAATTCTGTAGTCAGTCGTTTCTCTACCCAATTATAAAAACAGATCGCAAGCAATTATCTAGTCGTGTGGCAATCCTCCTATTTTGCATGAGGCGTTCGTGGTAACTGGCTCATAGAGAGTATTATCACAGCTATATTTGAAAGACATCTGTCACTTGAACCCTTGTTGAGCCACTTAACATGTCTGTAGATTGAAGCGTGAATGCCAATATCACAACTCAGTGCCTTACACAATCGTCGTGAATATGACTGATGCATGGTGTAAAACTCACTGTTAATTACCTTTTTTATGCAGTTTACACATGCTGTAGCGACTAGATATTGCATTTCCATTTGTTTGTATGCTTAGGGGAACCTGTTTTATATGAGCTCATTGTAAATTGCGGTTTCTTCTTAATCGTTTTGTTTACTATAACCAGTGTTATAAGGGAACAAATTCAACGAATGAAACACATATATATATATATATATTCACTGGCGACCATACATCCAATGGCTACCTACAACAAATGAGTTTGTTCCGAATCGAGACCAGGGACCGTTTTCATACAGAAACTTAACTGTGATCTCAGACCATATTCTATAAACAATAACTTAACGATCTCGGCTAAATCCGCAAATTCAGTGCCTGCAAGCAGCTACATAAGATTATGTCACACATTTACTATCTAGATTTCAGTGGGCTTCTAACAAGAATAACATTATATTTTGCGTTCATTAGACAGCTAAATAATGGTGATATTGGATTTAAGCCTTTCGCCGCGATTTTCAATTACACATGTTCCGCAGAACTTCAGTAACGACATAGTTATCAATGAATATGCTCACAACGGCACGATTAATCATTGCTTAATTTGAAGGCGGTGTCCTGTTCCAATCGAATGTAAATATATTACATACTCAATGCCTCTTATATTACATATCATTTGTGACTCTCTCTCTCTCTCTCTATATATATATTATATATATATATACATATATATATATATATAAATATATATATATATATATATTTATATATATATAGATATATATATATATATATATATATATATATATATATATATATATATATATATATATATATATATATATATATATATATATATATATATATATATATAAGATAACAGACCATACAATCGATACAGCAGAGATCAAACAAAAACAAAAAGAGATATATCGGACGTATAAATCTGTTAAGCTTCTGAACCCACTAATCACACCGAGTTATGCCTGAAATTCTACGGTCACAGAGAACTTAACATGATAGTAACGTACACAACTAATGTGTCCTTTTAAAATCTAATGTAAATATTTTATATACTCAATGCCTCTTATATTACATATTCGTGACTCTCTCTCTCTCTCTCTCTATTTATATATATATATAGATTTATATATATATGTGTATATATATTATATATATATATATTATATACTTATATATACATAAATTTATATACATATGTATATATATTTATATATATATATATATTTATATATATAAATAAATATATATATATACACATATATTTATATATCTATATATATATATATATATATATATATATATATATATATATATATATATATATATATATATATATATATATGTAAATGGGCATATACACATATATGGGCTTTATAATGCGTTGCCGTGATGTTGAGCATTTGACATCAATTATTTCGGAATTATAAACTAGCGTTGGGCTATCTATTTATGTAATCCAATAAGCACATATTTCTGCTGACCTGTATAGTATGTAATAAAGCGTATTGACATCGGTATTAATTAGTTGACAATAATTAGCCGATCTGTGGGAAGAGAGCAGACGAAGTGCTTTCTATTCCCCTCTTAATGTTTAAATCCACTAACGGAGATGTAAACTGATACTCCTATTTATGGCTTTTAGTCTTGTTTCCAAATAATTGTGCTACTAATATGACGCCAGATAGCAGCGAAGCTTACCTAGTGATCAAGGGCAAATAATGAATACAGCGTGTATGCATGCAATGAATATGCATCCTATGTGTTACTTGAGGCAGTAAACTTACTGAGACAGAGCTCGTTATCAACCACGCCTATCCATGACATAGCTGCATTAGTAATCGCCACAAAATAATATAGTCGATATGAACCACATTTGGGCATCTGCAGCATTGGTACCTGCTTAATAACGTGTTTGCAGCGTTGAGAAGTTATTAACTTCTTGTGACCATGCGTTACCACTAACGTCACTTCATTACTCACCGAGGGTATTTTTTGCCGCTAATTGGTGTGTATTTGTACGAAGCAAAGAACCTATTGGAGGATATTTTGCTGCGGATCGGTCACTTACGTTTAAGCTTCGTATAACGTGTTATGCCCCAAGCATTGGCTTCAAGAATCTGAGTAATTACATTATCCACGTAGGAATTTGCTGAAAAGCTTGATATCTCATTGAAACGTGTTGCTTAGATAATAGAATATGCAATGTAGGCAATATTGCGTCCCTGGTAGTCGTTCAAGACATTTTGCTTTCAGTCCAATTCGATATCATTGGAACCATGCTAATGCTAAAATGAGTGACATTCTCTATCCCCTTTTCTATGTTGTACCAGCATAGTATAGTCAATTACATAATAATTTCAGCACACCAGCAAGACTGAGCGGCTTTCAATAAGTCTTTCTACTGATTAGAATGATGGTGTTGTATCAGAACGAACACGGCTCCAATTACTAAAACAGCAAGTTTCGGAATGAACATGTTAAATGAAATAATAGGTGATCACACACAGTAGACACGGTTCAACAAAAGCGCCCTCAGCATCATTGAATGAGATGCATCATATAACAGTCCTATTTCTTTAATAAAACCTGCCACTCTACACACCTTTTACGGTTTGTGTATAACGTCATGTAAAAACCTAACTAGTTGCGTATATTACTTTTTAACATATACATTATTCCATCAATACGAATGAACATAACTTAAGAATTCCTCCTCTTAAACTAGAACTTGGCACAACTTTATAGACACGGCATTGACCTGGTTAATAATTGTGGCTCCACTTGAAATACTCCTTGACTGCTGCTTCATGTACTATGAATGGCATTTGTAAATTAAAACGGGTTACTCTGAACCATCATTTCTCAGATGAACCTTTTTGCATGGATGGCAGTGACTATTTTTTCATTAGCGCATCATTCATATCCTATATTACAAATGCATGAGATGTTATTAGGATGTGATTAAAAATGGTGTTTTAATCTCAGGAACTGTCCTGCTGTTGATATATTTCTAAGACAGTAGTTAAAGCAATGCGACACTATCTGAGCACCCATGTTAAACAAAAGACACAATAGCTGAAGCAATAAAAAGTCGTTTTATGCACCTCTTGCTGTTAACCACTGCCATGCGGTTAGTCATTGCGTGGGGGGGGTATGTTATTCGTTGCAGCTAGGTAGGCGTGGGATAAAAACCTAGAGATAATCAACATCGTCGATTATCGCCATCATAGTAGTTTAGTGAATGCAAATAGGTATACGTCCCCTTGTGGAATTCTATTCAATTCGCCCCTCTTACCAGACGATTGACCTTGAATGCAACCAATCATTCGCGATTATTGGTAAAATCGGTGATATATCGGGAAACTGTCCTGTTGTGGATATATTTCCAGGAAAGTTGTCAGAGCAATGCGACACTATTAAGCATCGATGTTACACAATAGACAAAATATCTGTAGCAGTGAAAATAACTTGTATGTGCCTCTTGTTGTTAAACACTGGCATACGATTGGCCATTATGTGGGCTTCGGTATGTTATTCGTTGCAGCTAGGTGGGCGTAGGAATGATAACCTTCCATTAAGTTGAAATTTACAAGCCTAAATGGAACAACAGAACTACTCGAATAAACCGGTCGAATAACACCACAACCACCACATATTGCTCCAAGTAATATGGTAATATTACATTCCTTAATAAATGGCACAACAACACCTGTCGTTTGGTTTGAAAAAATGAATACTTTTTTTCACTCACCTGGATTAAATCCAGTCATTATAAGCCAAGACAGTAAGGGTTATTTGTTGGTTTCTATTACTTTGACAATTTGCTAATGCACATTGCCCAACGCAAATACACATATTATAAAATATATACCGACGGTATGACCATACTGATAACATTGTACGACGTATGGGAACTATTGTTGGTTTACTACTACTGTCAATTCTCTTGCCATTGACAGAATATAATAACAATGCGATTTGAAAAGACGGAACAGACTCAGTCTTGATTTTGTTTTCTTTTTGACATGCAAAACACCATGCGGGTGCCACATTCATTATTTTGATCCATTGGGTACTTGACTAAAGTGCATACCCCCAAAAAGTCACTAAGCAGAGGCGTCAACTGTAGCATAGTGATATTCAGATATTTGTTACACACAATTGGAAAAATTAAATTGAACATCGTGGATTATCGTCATCCGATTAGGTTAGCTAATGCAAATAGACAACTTCCCCTGTAGAGATCAATTCAATTCGCTACTCCGACCAGGCGATGGGCCTTGAAAGCAACCAATCAGTCGCGATAAGCTGCGATGATGGGCCTTGCAAATGATGAATTGATTTTCATATAATGTGACAAGATGTCATTGTTGAAATCGGTGATATATCATGTGGGTAATATTATAATATGGTTTTGATTTTTTTAAATGTAACTACAAATTATACAATGATCATTTATTTCTAAATTGTTCGCTTATAACAAGAACTTAACTATTACCTAATAATAAAGAAGGTATGACTCACAATCAATATTGTAAATGATGTTGCCTTATTAGCTACATAACCATTCGCCGCACATAAATTTGCCTCATGTATTAGGATAGCAATTATGGTTTCACTAGAACATAATCACAGAAAATATCCCAATATCAATAAGTGAATAATGCATTTACCGGGTAATTGGGTATAATTATAGCATTTATGCAATGCATGACATGAAATAGACATGGGCTGGGGAAATCACAGTAGTAAAGAGTTCAAGTATTGCATCATCGCTGTGCAAACAACGGAAAATTATCCTTAAGAATTAATTACACCGGGGAACTTTCACAGAGATTAGTAATTTACATGCATGAATGGAATGATGAATGATGAATATCTAGACCAGGAGTAGGCAAACTGCATTACGTCATAGCATTCAGTAATCCATATGGTATGTGTCACTAATTATTCTCAAATGAATCGTTAACTAGAATCGCGGTTCCAGTTGTTTACCCAAAATAGAATCATAGAGGATCAGTGTTAAGTCGTAAATAAGCCATCATAAGCCAAGCCAATTGACATTTATCAAGTGCATGTTACGTTGTGTAGTGTCTATTGTGCCAATGATATACGGGTTATGGCTATACATATTCAAACAATAGTTAGCAAATCCTATCATTTAGGAGGTGCATAAGCTATATTGACCTGTTTTGCACAGAGGAAATGTTGATAACCCATATCTTCTGTTCTTGCTATCATGATAGATAAGCTAATGTATTTAGACAATCTAGTGCCCTAGGATGTGAATCGATTTCCCACTCACTACATTGGCACTCAAAGCACCAATCAGTCAGGATTTACAGGGATTATTTGATGATGTATTGGTTAGATACAGTTGACAACCTGCCGTTGCCGAGATTCACAGATACATCAATGTGTGGTTTTTAGCTATTTCGATCGCCAAATGCTGTTATGTGCACGAAATGTGGCCAATGATCTAAAGTATCGTTTAACAAATGCCAACTTGCCAATCCAAATATGCACTTTTCAATGTAAAGGTTATCAACAAGCAACCATTATTCTTTTGGTATGAGTTATACCTGTTTTGCACATCTTGTTAGTATCGTTTAATCGCACAAAACCATTCGTAGCATAAATTGTTGGCAATGTGTGTCAATAATAACATAGGTTGCCTCAGTGCAACAACAATAATGTGATTTTTAATTACACATCACTACGTGTGTCTTCAATCAATTACATTTTCAACGACTCGTGTGTCATATATACTTATTGATAACTAAACATCTGTTTCGAATTTGAGTCAAATAGACTAGTATATTGATTCGCTCATCAATCTTAAATTCCGCACGGGTTCGCGTACCTTTTGTGGTACCGAAATCCATGCAGATATAATCAATCCCCATTCCAACGCCAGGAGACAATGACTATAGAATGGTTAGACATCATAAACGCTTCGTGATGACATCGCATGCGTATTAAGGATGATTTTTTTTGCTTAAAGCACCAAATCAGTCGCGATAAGCTGCGATGATGGTGCTTTGCAAACCAAAATTGATTTTCATTATAATGTGACAAGCTGTCAATTTGAAATCGGTGATATATCATGTGGGTAATATTAAAATATGGATTTGATTTTTGCAAAATGTAACTACAAATTATACAATGATCATTTATTTCTAAATTGTTCGCTTAAAACAAGCAAAGATATTACAATAATGTGAGAAGCTATACTCACAATCAATCCTGTTCCTGGAGGCTGCGTGTCTCTTATTTACCAGCCGCGTGCTAATGCGCAGATGTCGGAAACTACCAATATCCGGAGGATAGCAATTATGGTTTCCTAAGGCTTTTCACGGCTAGTGGATCCCATGAACTATAAGCCTGCTAAAATGCTGCTTTAATTGTCTTGCCATATTTGATGAGTGAGTCATGAAGTTGTTGCATGCTAAAACGAGCGATGATGCAACCCAGGAAATCTTCTCTGATGGCAAGCAAAACGTTTCGTACCGAAACGGCGTCATTTGCAATGACGAGAAATGACTTACCAGCTCATATTTGCCACAACTTACGCCATAATTACATTGCCCAACTGCATTGGAACGATGTGAAATGCCTCTAAATTTGTTATGGCAACGTTATGGCAACTCATTTAAAATAACAGCTAAAATGAGAGACGTATTTTCTTTTCTGTCATTGCCTTTTAATAACGCACAAGCAAATAAGATTTTTTAATTAGAATTATTTCTCAGACAATTTACAATTGAAGCACGGTTCCATTTGTTTATGCCAAAATAGAATCATAGAGGATCAGTTTTAAAGCGTAAATACAGCAATCATAAGCCAAGTATTTGATAAGCTATGAACGTTGTGTAGTGTCTATTGTGCAATGAGGTTATGGCTACATATTCAAACAATGTGCAATCTTCAATTGATAACCCATATCTTCTGTTCTTGCTTCAATCTTGCCTATGGATGTGAATCGATTTCCCACTCTATGGTAACAAATGGACCGTGAATAGTCGAAACATACTTCGCTAATCACGTCACCAGTAATCTTGGCATGCAGTCGTCATTTGCTGCTGTCAATGATGCGCAAAGAGGGTCTGCAATGTGACAAGAAAAGAGAGCCGTAAAAACGCTCTAAAGGTGCCCCGTAAAAACAAAACAATAGCTGATTATCATAAGCCTGCTGCGCATGCTACATCCATTATATGAATATATATATATATACATACATAAATAAATAAATAAAAATATAAAGTAATGCCAGATATATATATATATGAGGTATATATATATATATATATACAATATATACATATATTTACAGATAGTTATAAATATTTATATAAATCTATATATGTTATATATATATGTGTATATATATATATACAATATATAAATATATAAATATTTAAGCATATATATGTATACATGTACATATATATATATGTATACACATATATGTATATATATTTATGTACATATATATATATATACATAAATATATATAAAATTATATATACACATATCATTAAACCTATATGTTTATTAATATATCAATATATAGAAATATATTTAATATAAATTTAAATATATATTTATACATAATTCTGAATATGAATGTATTAATATATACAGTTTTATGTATACATATAACTATATATTCAATGTATATATATACATGTTTGATCAATCTTTAATTCCGCATATTCGCGTTATATGCATATAACGAAATATATATATATATATTTATATATATTGGTACATATATATATGCCATATATATATGGTATATATCAAATACATATATGAAATGTATATATATATATTTATATATATGTATTTGTGTGTCTATACACGTCATCTATATATATGCATATTTATATATATATATATTGATATATATATATATATATTCATAGGAAGATATATATATACAATATATTGTAGTGCATCTTTATATATTTAAGGAATATATATATATTATATTTATAGTACAGATATATCAATATATTGGGAAATATATGTATCTAGAAACACTAACGATATAGCGATGTATATATAAATATATATCAAAATGCTCATGAAATAATATCTCTAAATATCGTAAATATATATATATGAATATCGTTGTATTAATAAGTAAAAATATATATGCATATATACACATATATATATACGGCATATAGATATATATGGATATATATGCCTGATATATAATATATATATAATTATATATATATATATTGATATATATATATCATGAAGTTTATATATATATATATATAAACCAGTACATATACATTGCCGTACAAATTAATTTAACTA
Organism: Urechis unicinctus; assembly: GCA_034190875.2. Taxonomy (NCBI): domain Eukaryota; kingdom Metazoa; phylum Annelida; class Polychaeta; order Xenopneusta; family Urechidae; genus Urechis; species Urechis unicinctus. The sequence goes on from CM067343.1 coordinate 22,685,960, forward strand.
TGGCAAACTACATATATACATATACATATATTTATATACATGTATGTATATACAACATGACGTATATATGTATGATATAGAAATATATATATATATGTGCATACAATATAGTATATATATATATGCACAATATTTATATATATACATATATATAAATATGTAAATATTTATATGTATATATATATATGTATAAATGTTTTATATATATATATATATATATATATATTTTTTATATTACATATATGTATAATAGGCATATATATATATTTTGTGTGTTTGTTATGTGTGTATACGCATATATTTATATGCCTATGTACAAACTATACATGTACACATATTCACAATAATATATGCGTATATTTGTGTTTATATACACAACTATATGCATAAATATATATATATATGTATATTCAGATAAATCGATCAATATGTATTAATATATAAAAATCTCTATTATTATGAATAAATATATATTCATACTTTTAAATTAATTATATATATGAAGCATTATATATAATTAATAATACTTAATAATATTTTTATATTTCAAATATGTGCATATATACCTAAAACGTGCAGAGCACATGTACATATAAATATATGTTGCATATATATTTATATGTGCATATTACCAAGTACATATATGATATATCAATGCAGTATATAAAATATATATATATATATATATATATATATATTATATATATATATTTAAATATGTTTATACATCTGTTCATTTATACCTATATGTACATACACATATGCATATATGTAGATGCATATGAATATACGTTTATATGCATAATATACATGCAAATATATATAATATATATAAATATTTATGCATATAAACGTGAATGATATACGTATTATTTTTATATATACATATACAATACATATGCATATATATATATATATATTTGTTGAAAAGCAAGATATATATATATATATATATATATATATATATATATATATATATATATATATACTTACAATTGCAACCATTTTGCAACCATTTTCGAAAAAACCGACCATTTTTGGTCATTCGATTATTTCGCTTTTTGGAGCCTCAAATTATGTGATATCGCGGATGCAAAACCTTATATATCTGCCGTGTACATTTTTTAGTTAATATCTTCATTTAAAAAACTTATTTTAGAAGATTATAAATATTATAGGCCAAAATGGTTATACCAAAAAAGTCATGATAGTTTTGTCATGCAAAAAACCAAACATTTTGGACTTTTATATATATATAAATATGTAAATATTTATATGTATATATATATATGTATAAATGTTTTATGCAACCAAGTTATATATATATATATATATATATATATAATTTTTTATATATATAACTGTATAGTGTTTTATAGTATATATATATATATTTTTGAATTTTGTTATGTGTGTATACGCATATATTTATATGCTATGTACAACTATACATGTACACATATTCACAGTAATATATGCGTATATTTGTGTTTATATACACTACTATATGCATAAATATATATATATATGTATATTCAGATATATCGATCAATATGTATTAATATATAAAAATACTATTATTATGAATAAATTTATATTCATACTTTTAAATCAATATATATGAAGCATTATATATAATTAAATAATACGTAATAATATTTTTTATATTTCAAATATGTGCATATATACCTAAAACGTGCAGAGACATGTACATATAAATATATGTTGCATATATATTTATATGTGCACATATACGTATTACCAAGTACATATAAATATATCAATGCAGTATATATATATATATATATATATATATATATATATATATATATATATATATAAATATGTTTATACATCTGTTCATTTATACCTATATGTACATACACATATGCATATATGTAGATGCATATGAATATACGTTTTATATAATATACATGCAAATATATAAATATATATAAATATTTATGCATATAAACGTGAATATATACGTATTATTTTTTGATATATACATATACATGTACATATATATATATATATATATATATATAAATATATATATATATATATATATATATATATATATATATATATACTTACAATTGCAACCATTTTGCAACCATTTTCGAAAAAACCGACCATTTTTGGTCATTCGATTATTTCGCTTTTTGGAGCCTCAAATTATGTGATATCGTGGATGCAAAACCTTATATATCTGCCGTGTACAGTTTTTAGTTAATATCGTCATTCAAAACTTATTTTAGAATATTATAAATATTATAGGCCAAAATGATTATACCAAAAAAGTCATGATAGTTTTGTCATGCAAAAAACCAACCATTTTGGACCTTTTATAAAACCAACAATTTTGGCCATTTTAAATAACCAATCAAATTGGCCATTTAAGTAAACAAATGAGCCGGCCAGCCCTTTTTGCCTTCCGATATTACCAACCATTATTATCCTAACCAACCTGCTACTGACAGGCCATCGTTTATACAACCTTGGGTTACAAAGCTTAGAAGGTCAATGAAACCATGAACGACTTAAATTAAATTCCCACAAACTAGCTTAAACAAAGTATTGCGTGTTCGGGAACCAAAAGGAACTTTTTTCGATTTCCCATTATGTATACATTCACAATATTCAACGAGCCATGACGAAAATAGTGAAGTTAGATTATCAGCGCGATTCCACAAAATGCTGACGCAATATCTTGCTCCGAAAAGTTCCGAACCTTGCCGAGCGGCAGGTGCACCGGGGAAACGGAGAAAATATGTATTAAAGTCACCTTTTTTTAAGGAAGGGAGTTCTTCAACGTACCCGTTATTAATTTGGATACAAGTTTATACTTAGGAACTGCGAGTTTTAACAAGAATAAGTGATACTTAACATTCTGAAGATTGTCGTCTCTAATGTTGCAGCACGGACGATTCCAAGTCAAAAATGCACGGAGGTCATATATTTTATAGTATTTATATTCTGATTCATGGATAATCAATTTGCCATCATTGAGGTTATTGCTGTAACTATTATACATATCGATTGCTTTGGGCAGCTTAATGTTATTTAACCCTTAATCTGTCTGTCAACGATGTTGGAGAGTCACATTTATCGACCCTTGCGATGGCGACAGTCTTGGCACATGGCCAAAGTTCCAAACAGCTGTCACTTTTGATCTCCGTAATATTAAATCAGTTCCAATTAAATGAAAGAAGTGTTTATGTATTGTACATAAAAGGCAAATAAGATATGCTAATTTGAGAGCAAATAACTTTCGACTGAAGCTATTTGGGTATCTTCCAAATCGGTCGGGTTGACAGGCTTCAGCGCAGCTAACTATACGCTGAATGACACGGAGCGGTGGAGGCAGTATCACATAGCGTTATGAACCCAGTCCTCACTCTTATAATATACGTTTCAATAATTTATTTTCGTATTGTTAAATATTAACTGCAATCATGCAAACCAGCCGAGAAGTTTAGGCAACAGGGCACTTATCAAAGTATGTGCATGTCATATAATGGTGTCTACAACTGCATATGTTCATGCATCTGTTCACAATTTGCTTCCAGTGTCAAACTGACCCCAATTGATTCATTGTGCATTCTTTATTACATGTTTTACCTGTTCATTTGACAGAGCATCATTGTCTTGCCTTACATTAGATTTGTTTTGAGAATTTAACTGAATCTCATCTTTCAGAGTGAATGATATAAATCCCCTCAGGACATCATAATCAAAACATCGATTAAACAATCTTTAAGTTTTAAATATATCACCTTTATTCAGTTTTCTACAAACAATGTATCCACAATTTAGGCATTCAGAGTTAATTCGGCTGAACAAATTGACCTTAATGGACTGAATGTATTGACCTCATAGTCATGAGGGTTAACAATTTTAGGAAATCAATTATCAGGTTATCAAGCAAAGCATATCAACAGATCAATTTGAACATGAGCAGGAACTACCACAAAAGCGTCTTATCTTGCACCATCAGTAATAGACTTTCAAGAGGGCAAGTCTTGGTGGGTTTCCATATGGACACAATTAGTGAATCCATACAACAGCTTGTCCATATGATTCAGCAAAAGATGATTCTCCTGCTGTGCCTGAGCTATAGTTGCACATTCTGTTACACACATAAAATTATCGTGTCAAACTGCCTGTCAGTCTTATATCATAAGCACTAAAGGAAGTCTATGTAATACATTACACAACATTAATTCTTACCAACCTGATTAGGTTGATCATCAATACAACATATCACATGAATCAATCTCTTGTCATTAAGTAAAGGAAGTCAGAACCAATCCTCTCTCATGTGGCAGAAACTGAATCTACATTTGAATATTAACTAATAGAATATTGATAAAAAAACATTGTAAGTCTGATCTTATCAATATGCACTTTAACTGTAATTATATAACCAATAACAAACAGCCCACCCATCAATAATTACTGTAACCGCCCTTCATTGACCACTGATGGCAACTTTCTGGGTACTGAGATGACAGGCATTGACTAGTGACCATTAGGAAAGTTGCTATGGAGCTTAGCATTGATCAATATACTAGAATTCAATGCTTGGCTGCTCCCCTGGGTTGTCTTTTGGGTATCTCTCATGGTCACTTAAACACTGATAAAATGGTGTCTCATCCACATAAGCCAGCTCTCTTCTGTGACAAAACATTCACCAGATGTTCAGAATAAGTCTACAGCCCAGAGAGCATAGTTCAGCCATCAGTAACAGGGCTGGAAATTAAATAAAATGGCAACCCGTCCAGACCTGTCCTGGTGAGTGGTCATTTTAGATGTTAACCGGCCTCCAGAAATTCTACCACTCCAAACAAAAAAGATGCCATGTCAGGCGAACCCCAGGTCAGTGACATACTGGGCTGGTGATAAGAACCCCAGGTCATTGTCACGATTGGTTGGTGATAAGAACCCCAGGTCATTGTCACGACGGGCTGGTAATAGAGAGAATCCCAGGTCTGTGTCATGCTGGGTTGGTGATGAGGAGGTGATATGAATTGCAGATAAATACAAAGTTGATGAAGCCATACTAACAGACAACAAATACAGATAATGCTCATTGTTTTTGTCATTTTTGTCATTCTGATGGTTTTAACAGCAATGACATTTATACATAACATGTCTTTTTAAGCCCCAGTGATTGATATATCTCCACAGGATATGATAGAAAAGAGAGGCCACAATATTGGTGAAGCCACAGTATTGGTGAAACCACAGTATTGGTGAAGCCACAATATTGATGAAACCACAGTATTGGTGAAGCCACATTATTGGTGAAGCCACAATATTGGTACAGCCACAAACCTGGTGAAGCCACAGTATTAGTGAAGCCACAGTATTTGTGAAGCCACAGTATTGGTGAAGCCACGATATTGGTTAAGCCACATCACTGGTGAAGCCACAACATTGGCGAAGCCAAAATATTGATGAAGCCAAAATATTGGTGAAGCCACAATACTGATGGAGAAACAATATTGATGAAGCCACGATATTGATGAAGCCACAATATTGGTGAAGCCAAAATATTGATGAAGGCACAATATTGATGAAGCCTCACACCGGTGAAGCCACAACACTAGTGAAGCCACAACTTTGATGAAGCCAAAATATTGATGTAGCAACAGTATTGGTGAAGCCACAGTATTGGGGAAGCCACAATATTTGTGAAGCCACAATATTGATGAAGAAAACATATTGGTGAAGCCACAATATTGGTGGTACCACAGTATTGGTGAAGCGACAGTATTGGTGAAGACACAGCACTGGTGAAGCCACAATATTGATGAAGTTGTTAATTTACCATTAACATGCATGCAGAAGAAAATAAATTTTCATGGTGGTTTAGCACATGGACCTTAATATTGCAAATGTAACTCATTATGTGGAATAGTGAGGAGGTCATGTGGCTTCATCTACATTACTGACAGTAATGTAGATGAAGCCACATGACCTCCTCACTATTGTTATCTTTAACTATACATTTATCTCAAATCACCAAATGTCAGGAAATGATAAGACTAAAGAATATTTTATTTCACTAAGCAAGAGCCTAGTGGCCTTAAAGCAAAACACTGCTCCCTTTGATATGAGGAGGTATCAGCAAAGATAGATAAGCATAATTGTGATGTTTGGAGAGCTGATACTGTTGCCCATCTTGAACAAATAAAATTCCTAAATAGGGCAAATTAACCAACACAGAGGATATGAATCTCCATTATGATTCAATTGAGATACTGGGTCCATAATATTAAACCCAGAAAAGGAGATAAAGCAGCACTACCAGATCATGAGTGCTGCTAAGCAAAATGTCATCGCAAACACCTAGTGAATCTCACTGCCTAACAATAAACACAGACGGCCAATGGCTATTGAACTTGGCTGTTTTTGACATTAACAAGTTATGACAGCAATTAATCATAGCTTTATAGTATAACATTGTATTCAATGACACACCAGGGCTGAACAATATTCCCAAACCCACTTGTCTAGCAACAACAGTCCATCGCCAAGTAGTTATTGAAATAATTTTAGCATTTAAGCCTAATAATTTAAGTTTTTAAGAAATGATTCACCTAAACACTCATGAGCTTATAATAACTTTTCCTGGAACAAGCAATTTTAATTTGCTTTTATTTAGCAAGTTAGAGATAAAAAGTCATAAAGCTATAAGTTAAAGTTTGCAAGATTTGGACAAATGAAGTTGCTAGCTTGCATTTTAAGAAAACATGCCATCAAGAATTATTTCCCATTGAGTAAATCACTCAGGAACAAAAGGTCAATATAAGAGTGATTCTTGTTTAATTTGAAACAGGCATTCCCTATTTGGTTAACATAGCTAATGAGATTATTTTTTAATAATAAGGTCACAAAGGGCTGATATTTTGTTATTAAAAAAATGTGACACCAAAAGTTTACAAGCAGACAGATGGACTGGGCAAAACTGTGCTGAGGAGCATAACTATTAATGGTTACTGCCTAATGGTCCCATAAATTTTACCTTGTAAGTGGCATGCAATAGGTCCGGGATGGGCAACCAATCAAAGTGACCTTCCAAGTCATGCATAACCAGCCATTTTGATACATCTTGGGAACTGCACTGTCCTAAAAAGGTCTCATGTGTGATTTGGGGTTTCAGATATGCTTAATTCCCCTATCAACACTCAACCAGATGCCAAGCTTTTAAGACTAACTGACAGATGACCAGGGCATTTATAGCTTATAAATGATAGATTAAAATGGTGTGATAGTACTATTGAACAATTGTTTGGATTACAAACATTGAACATTTGACAAAACATTTATTACCAATATTGATGTGGCAGATACCCTGACAAAAGAGGCACTTGACTTCAAAAACCTACTTGGGGTGTGATTATTTGGCTAGCTGCTGTTGAACTTGGCTGTCAACTCAACCAGCACAGTTGTTTTGGATAGCTACTATTGAGATCTAAAGGATCATTTTCCTGACTAATTGATGGCAAAAGTGTGACTTGTCAATGACTGAACTATCATATAACACATAATCAAACTTATAGGAATGTAATAAAGAAAAATGTATTTGTGTATTAGAATGATATATATTATTAGCAGATCATGCTATTTCCATGTCATATAAAAGTACTTTAAAAGGTAGGTTAAGGTTAACATTACTAATGCAAGTATATAATTCAAGGATGTCAAAACCTTTGAAACAAAAAATCACATTAGAAAGAGTAACCCCCCCCCCCTCTAACCCACTACCACCAGAGTAGTTATATAGTGTAATATGACTCTAGCCATCCTTGTAGCTAGTGTCATAGTCCACCATACAACATTGTGAGTTACAGGGTATAAAGTCTGAAGACGAGTGGGATCGATGATCCTGAACTCAGGATCCCCTACCTTACTCAACAACAGAATTGGAGCGTTTGGGTTATTGTGATACCGGAGCGCATGTCCGCAGTCAAGATCAGGCAATGTTTACAACTGACAGATGGCGCAGAGGCCGTTTGCTAAAATGACCAATATTCAATACGGTTAAATGAACGTTAGGAAATATATTTAAAAAGAAAATCAATGGTAATCGGTAGATCTGTTCAACCAAGCTGCAGGCATCTAGTATCATTAACGTGGTATCTGGGTATTGCTGGTCGTTGGAATGGTGTTTGTGATCGGTAAGTGTGAGTGTGAACGGTAGAGCCCACGTGCGGAACAGCCCGGTGAAGCTCGCTAACCACTGTAAACTATGGGTATTTCATAATTTGTATTACACGAAATTTCTTCCGCAAAAATAACGTTCATTGTCACATGAATGATATTCAATAAATAAACGTTGGAATCATACTGACCAAATAAGAATCAAATGGAAACAGAGCGTGTAAAATGATCATGGCTGACCGATCGCGTTTGTTTATACTTGCTCGTGTACCGGAAATTCCACGCGGTATGGAAAGCTGGAATTGTTACAATCTCAAAATATACCTTCAGCTTGAGCCTGCGGATGCGTTCGTGGGGACAATTGGATTTTACAACATGAGCAAACTGATAAAAAAAAACAATCTGGCTAATTACTCCCTTGTTAAACAGTCCGTTGATACGATATGATTTCATTTATTACTTGAAACTTTACACATCATAGACATAAATCTAGAAAACCGGTATCTCTTTTCAGTGAGATTCTCCAAACGTTTTGAATGCTGATCTGCGTCTCGAATTTCCAGCTTAAGTGCTACATTTGTTCTTATTTATCTAAATAAAACATTATCAGACGGATATATATTGAGAAAAAAACACCAAAAATGAGTTGACAAAGACTTACAACCCCGGATTTCCCATTAAAATCGCCATTATTTTTATATCCGTCCGCAAAGATATTTGAGCGTGTGTCGCCCGTTATTCGTTAAACTGCTGATTTATATATTCATTCAAAATTTGTATGTTTTTCATTTCAAGCGATAATTTAAAACAAAGAATTGTTCATTGAAGTTAAAAGTCACACATATCATGAATCTATGTTTAAAGCAAATATACATCGAACAAAGCCATATAATGACCGATAATTCAACATGGCCAAAATGGTCGTTAAGGCCAAAATGTAAATTCAGGCAAAGACATTTAACTCCACGAAAATGTGGATAGTTACCCCGAATAATACGAGTCCAACCTTAGGTGGAGTAGTAGCAAGCAAAGTTACAATTCGGTGTAGAAGCGCAGTTGTGTAAGCCTATGAGATGACGCTGACTATTTTGGCCCCACGATCATCGACCAAAATGTATGTAGGGGCAAAAATAGTCCGTGAACTGTACCAAATTGGTCGGACTTGTATTATATATATATATATATATATATATAGATATATATATATATATATATATATAGATATATATATATATATATATATATATATATATATATATATATATATATATATATATATATATATATTTATATATATATATATATATATATATATATATATGTGTGTGTATAAATAAATAATATATATATATATATATATATATATATCAGTATACATTATAAAATATAAACATGCAAATATAAATATGTATGAATATATAATCAAACAATCACGAAAATCTACGCATATAATATATATATATATATTTCTGTAAGTAAGTAAGTAAATGTTTATATATATACACATTTTTACACTACTAATAAATATATATATATATATATATATATATATATATATATATATTTGTGTATAAACATCCATATATATATATATATATATATGTATATATATATATATGTGTATATATATATACATATATATATATATATATATATATATATATATATATATATATATATATATATATATATATATATATATATATATATATATATATATATATATATATATATATATATATATATATATGCATACAAACATTTACATGTATTTTAAAAATATTTATCTAACTATATATATATTTCAACTCATATTTATGTTTATACTTATCTTTCTGTACATATATGATTATATTGACATTTATGCGTCTATATATTTCTATAAAATATGACCTTTTGCATACATTTTGATATTATACAGAGATACATTTTTTGTGTGTATACATATACACCAAGGAGTTCTCGAACCAAACTGCCATGTTTTAACGCATTGATGTATAGCATTGGATGCCCTAGTCGTGTCGTCTGTTTACTACCAAATTCACATGAAAGGATTGCGTTTGTAGGTTTAAGAGCTAAAATATATTACTACTGGGTTGAAACGTTTAAAATGAGCTGAACAATCAGATGTCCTCTTTGATGTTACATGATGGTTTGCTCAGTAGACCTTACGTGATTTGTCTGCATTATCAGCCTTACAGAGAACTTCATAAGGCTCTTACGAGCACATTCAACTATCTACTGAATCACAGCCGATGAACATTCCATTATCTTGGAATCCTACGTAAGCCAGCACTGTGACTGTTTCGCTACCCGAGATAATGCAAAGACACGCATTAGGACGTATGCAATTTTCGAAACTGCGCTCCTTAAATTTGCAAACATATCTCTATTGCAATATATTAAAGTTGGATCTATTTGATGGATTTGTTTAGCTTAGACTATTTCCAAGGATGGCAGCACAATTTAGTTAATCTTACGAGTAGGAGATATTTGATTATTGTGGCTGCTTGTCCATTCAGCGACTAACCACACCGCTGATGCTCACATTACAAACACTGTCAGCACATGGATCATGGATTCGTGACTTGGCAGGGAGTATGTATGCATTCATTTCTAGCACTTAACTACAGTACCAAATTAAAATATCTTGTCTACTTATGATACATTTGCCTCTTATCTTTTAAGGGTGGCAGGAAGCACGGAACTCTGTTATCGACCACGGCTATCTATGAGGTAGTGTCATCAATAATCGCCCGAAATATGTTTGACATGATTGATAATAATCAAAACAAGGCATCTAAAAGCCCTGGTGCTAGATTTCTATTGCATTTGCATTTTTGGAGTCACGGCATACCCACCAACCTGCCTTCCCCAAGCAGGTACATAACGTTGATACTACTTGCATAATTCATTATTATTGAAATGTATACCCAGTGGCACAGAAATAAGGCCTTCTTTGTCAACTATAGGCTATCTGTGACATTGTACTTTTAAACGTAATTGTTACCATATGACCCATGTAACGCAGAAAATGAAATATCAAATACATACCACATGACCACATCAATGGCCTCCAGAAAAACCCAAATTAGATATTTTGCAAAATATGTGGCATAAACAGTCAATTGTTATAACGACAATTTTCTTCAACCCAACACATCGTGTTTTGTTTATGCCTCAATCAATTCTCAGGATCGAAACAGGAACCCAATTTTGCTTGCAATTATGGTGTTTGTTCATTTCGTCCAAATAGTGTCGCGTTAATCGAAATCGCAATCTGCACAACAAAATAAGGCAACACTAGGTTTATATCTATTGCTATGAGTAACTTATTCTGGTGTTGTATTGTCCCTATACATCTATTGCAGTTTATCATGCAACTATTGAGTAAGAGTTCGCTGTGCTGGGGATATTGTGAGGTGAATAGGGATATTGGTTTTATATAATTACAAAGATTACCAACTGTGATCGAAAGCCCACTCAAGCTATTGTACTCGAGCTATTCCCCTCAAGCTGTTATACTGTATTGTAGATGCACAACATTTATCCATTCAATGTGTTTTGCCTGTTTATATAATGTTCTCTGCCAACCCATGTCGTATAAATAAGCTTTATTAGCAACACTTGATTTCTAGCCTTGTCTAATACATGTCATTTTATATCAATGCACATGGAAATTCAAGAACGTTCTTTTGCAAAATATGTTGCCAGGTGATCTGCTGTAATAAACTTTATTGATAATCATTTCTCGCAAAGAATCAAGCATGAATTTTGTTAACGTGTATGCAAACCAAGTCAAAGCTAGTCATATGTTTATTCGACATGAAGGATATGTATCTCATTTTGTACACATTAAGTCAATAATTCAACCATTCTCATCAAAATATGGGAGCCTATTCATTGTGACCTTGTGAAAGTATTCCGTGCTGGGGTATATGATATATGAGGTATTGACAGAACTTCGCAAGATCTGAACAGCTTTGAAATACCGTCGTCAAAGCATTAAATGCAAATTGTCACGATATGCCTGCTGTAGTGATGTTAGTAATGCAAATTAATCACTGGGTTTGAAAAAGACCAGTTTAAGTCATGAATAAATAGAATCACGTTCTTTGTGCCATAGGTGAAATGATAGCGACAATACGCCACTGCGCTGCGCATTAAATATATATGTTATAATATTAACCTGATATCACAACTACTAACCCCAAAAGAATGTAACTGGCAGAATCCTGTTACACATATCTATGCATACATACACAAGGTAGAAGGTTGCTCATTCAATTAAGCAATAACATATTTCCGCTCTTAATATCTTTTTGTCTTAATTTTGGTGGCTACATAATTGGGCAACGAAAACTGTTGCCCATTAATTAGATTTGTGTGTCTTACTTCCTGTACCACATGAAGCTCAAATAAATTAGTTCAACCCGACTGTGCCTCACGCGTTTCCTTTGATAAAAGCTCTATATGCAGATGCTTCGATCTGGCTGCCGTCGAGCCGGTTATACAAAGGCACTCAACGGTCTTATAAATGGTACATTATAATCACATTCGTGACGATTATGCGTTCATTAATGTAGCTTACATATAAAGTCTGAACAGCTTAATATATCAAGTATAATATGTGCTTACGTCAGAACAATTTTCCATAAAATATGAAAGGCTCACCGCTTTGTTTGTTTACCTGCTATAGTGTATTTAAATATTTATTAAAAATACGATGGCAATCAATCTTTCTAGTACATCATTTCGTAAACGTCAATATTCATAAGGATATGAATCTTCCAAATTGTGATTCGGCCCCTAACGATTGCTATTTATTGATCGTTATCTACAACGATCCGATAACCTGGTTTGCTGCACCGTTCCATATTGTTATATGACAATTCTCGCAGACAAACGAGGGAACGATGTCGTTTCACTAGTCTGTGACACCTAACGTACGCTATAACAGTGTCCGTTTGATACATTATGCTTGCATCACTATCATATAACATTATAAACAGAGCGACACCTAAATGTCATATGTGATATAACAAAGTTTATGCGCCAATTTTACATGAAAGCACATGCATAAATGTCGACGTTCATTGTGAATCTTTATTTCGATTCACTATCATTCGCTTCGGGAATCATTTTTGCATAAGCACAAATGAAAAGAGGCATGCATATATCCGTTCACTGAGCAGTTCATCACGAACGAGGATCTATCTTAAGAACTGTTTTGGAATCAGGTTTGGTAATGGCGGTCGATGCGACATAAAGCAGATAATTTGGTGCAAAAACCTTGATAACACTATATGATCAGTGCTACAACCAATCGACGCCAACGATGACATATTTTACATGCTGTTTCAGATGATAAGGTGTGCTACCCATCATGTCCATGAAGAATCAATGCACAGAAGTGATTAATCACCATGTATTATCGAACAAGGAGGAATAATGACTTTGCATATGGGGGTCATATGATGAAACAATCAGTCTGAATATTAAATGTGACATTGGAGTATTAGTGAGGAAATGAATTATAAAAGGTGTCCTGACACCAATGCTCGTTTAAGTTGAGAATGTCACTTACCTAAAAACACAAATTAGCTTTCAAATCCAAGGCTTGGTTTTGCTGCCTTGTAAAGTAGACAAGAAATATGTTATGTACCGTTCATTATAATGACTAACCAAGATAAACATTATACCAAATAACCGATTGTGCTATTACAACTAGTGGTGCTTAATCAATCATACTGACAATGTCCTACATTGGGCAATATCGGGAGCTCCAACCTAATCTAAGATAAAGCTTGCGTCAATAGTAGTCAAAATTGGTAGTTTATAAAGTACATTCTGTTGTAACTGTAGTCAATTTATTCTTAGATGTTTTGCGAACATTTCCATGTTGTTCGAAAAAGGAAATAACAATCATACCATTATATAGAATTCATTACATTTGGCCCTAGAACAAAGAGATTATACTATACATGCTATATGCTGATTGACGAGAATCCGATGAAATATGCAATAGCAAACATTGCTGAGCTGCAATAAGACAAGAACATGCATACAAAGCGCCTGTGCTTCGAAAGAGAAAACCAAACCAACGTTCGTCAAAACGAGCCATTTACTCCGATACTGTGGAATATGCTGTAGTTGTATATTTTAAAATGAAATGTTGGTGTTTCATAACTTCAATACAACATATTACACCTTCATTTGCTATAGACCTGAATGCCGTATGACCTCTAACGTCGGGGATATTTTACCGATAGCTGTCAACGATTCCATCCAGAGTCAGAATCGACGTATCTTGCACCACACGATTGAATCACTGAAGTACACCTTATTAGGCGTTTCTTGGCAATCTGAATACGGATGACATGTATGGGGGTTTTGTTATCCTCTTGTGCTAATAATATTATCAGAAATATTCCCCTTGGTATAACGTCAAGTAGCCTCACGATATGCTGGCGGCATTCACATGCAGTGAAGCTATGTCAGTCTGTTGTTTCGATAGATTCAATAAGTCATTAAAATGATTTTCGAATTACACTTTGATAACAAGACTTGTACAGTCAATGTCACCGTAAATTTAATACCTTAATCATCATTGAGCTTGTCAATAATTTGGGTTCCTCTTAGTTTGCACTGCTGGTTGTGATTGCATTGTAATTACTAAACAATAACGTACATTTGTCTGCGTAGATGGCTGTTGCTATTTGTGCTCTGTTTTGTGGACATATTATGCATTATCATTGTAATAAGAAAAGGTTTGGCATAAAAATTACACGAATTATCATGGCAATTGTTATGGTAATAGCACATTGTGGAAACAATAAACACGTGCTGTTCGCAATTACTCCTGAGCGTTTTATGTGCCTCTAGCACTGTGATAATCAAAAGGTCATTGTGTGGTCTAAGGTATATCAATCCTTGGAGTAAGGTTGAATGCTAACATGATATAAACACCAACATTAGAAATTTGAATTAGAGCAACCAAAATATCAACGTGTTGCTTAGCGTCATAACAAGCAACTACATTCATTGATTTGCATAATACTGGTCATTATTGCTTCTCATTTGCTGTCCTGAATTGCAGATTTAAGCTTGGCATTGGCTTTGAAAACCAACGATAGCACAAGTAAAAATTCTGTCACTCAGTTTGAACCAATCAGTCATGATAACAAGAAACATTTTGGGCGATGTATTGGGTTTAATATTATTCATACAAGTTGTTCTGAAGTGCGCATTGATTTGGCTTTCGGGGATTTGCCCACATAACTTTGAAGGGCTGGCGTTAAACAAAGTTGAGCCAGCGTATATATCCTTTAACCAAATATACACACTATCAAATATGTGCAAACAATATGTTTATCCTACTTTCCCGCAATACAGATTATTCTGAAGGTCGTTTTGCGAACTATTGCAGTTGTAATTGAACACACATGTTCCTGGCTATTGACCCCACAAAATGATTTATGAATTTGCGAACACCTAACAGATTACGAACTTAGTTTAACGGTGCAGCATGTAATATGTAATGGTACCTCATACGTTTTTGAAAAGGAGTAGATTCATCTAAATATTCACATTGAGAATGATATAATGGAATTGCATTAACCGTAAAATACCTTGTGCTGGTCAATATAACCTTATTAGTCGAGGCAATTACCATAAAGTGTCGCTTGACGATCACGAACGACACACTGCAAGACATTAATTATGTCCTTCATAACCAGGTTATATAATTGGTTGTCTCACATGGCATTGCGATACCACATTTGAGCCAAACATGGCACGATATTAATATCTCGATAAAGATTCTACAGTTACCAAATGACTGTAGCTGGTAAGATAATACGGACAAGATACAATCGTAACATGTGTGAGAACAAATAACTAGTACATTCATTTCATGTTATTGTACAATGTTTCGTATGCTGAGCACTTTGATAGCTGATAGAGACCTCCTGTGATAAACTTCGGCTTTAATGCAATTTTGTCATTTCTATTAATTCCTTACTGCCCAGAATAGCCTCGTTTACTTGTCTAAAGCTGTAATTTCGTTGAAAATAAAATGATGCTACGTTAATTAAATGTTTACCGTTTTGCACGCACTTAACAAAAGTATCTTCTCTTATCTTGTGAATTCTGGAAATTGGTAATAAAAATATGCCAATAACTAATTAATATCTGGATAGAAATGAAATGACACTAATGCAAATATTATATCACTGTTACATTTCATGACACTAATGCGTTCAAGCAATAGCTAGAAAACGATGATGGTTAGTGGTGGTGTTTGGCGATGCGATGTTTAAACACAACACAATCTATGACACAAGCCCGAAGACAATGCTCGTGAGCAAATAAATAGTTGGTTGTGTTACGATTCTTTCTAAAGCTTGTGATAGAGCTCGAAGATCTATATGTCGTATCAATTTATCATCGGCCAAATCGTTTAATGTCTTAGCAATCGATCCATTATCTAGCTGATGCCCAGCGTTTTTATGTTATCACGCGGATTTTGACGGATACGCTTTGGCAAGGATGTAGTAATGCAATATATACTGAACACTGTAGTGAGTATTTCATACTCACATACTTTACAAAACATAATGCGTATTACTTATAAAACAATTACTTGAATGAGTATCAATTCTACACACCGAGGAAGCATGCTGTCGATCAGTCGCACACACTTTGGATAGGTCCCGGATAAATTATATCCTACTTGATAAGCGAATGCAAAACCACTCTACATAGAATGCTAATCGATTCACTACTCAATCGACCTTAAATACAATAAATTAGTCATGATTAGCTTTCTAAGTGATGTATTGGTTCTATATTTTGACAAGCTGCCATTGCTGAAACTGCAGTTCATGTGCAATGCATTCTCAGTTCAATGAACATCTGTAAGTTAGTCACTGTTTGTGTTAAACTAAGGAATACTTTGTGCCCTTCTTGAGCATACTAGCCATCAACGCAAACTATCCTCTGTGATTTAGAATTATCGCACACTGGCAGTGCATGTGATCAAAGGAGCCACTGGCTTCCATCGTTTGCCAGATCCATAAGGTTACATATCACATAATGCGCCCTTCATCGATTGTAAATGTTTGGGCAGAGATAGACAGTCATTCTGCATTACGCGCCCAAAGAGCCTAAATGTCCACAAAACTACACAACCGATTATTGCAGGATGTAAACACGCCCACACTGTATATCGAGTACTTGTAAATACAAATCCAGAAGCTATACTACTGCATCAAGTAAAGGTGCTAGATAAACGACCATCAATTGCAAATTGCTTTTTCAAGTACCATGGGAAAGTGCCCTTTGAGGCAAATCCTATTCACCAAGGGGGAGACGTACATACCTATTTGATATAAAACAGTTTTCTTAACTGCCCCGTTATTACCAGAATATCTCGATCTCTGTCGCGTAACAACGCACACCTGACTTACCATGGTGGTTAGAAATAGTGTGGCCCCTTTTAGAGACACAGGTGGTCGCCGTTTGTCATTCCATCGCTGGTATATGGCTGCCAACGACAAACTAGATGCACCTTCTATTTTGTTTATTCGTTCATTGTGTTTTCATTGTCGGTCACGTTCATGAATAGTTATATGAATCGCATTTGTGCTTGTCTCCACACGCAATTCCTTAACAATCGAATAAATCTTTCCGAGTGGATGGTTGTGGTTTTTGTGTGCAAGTTCCTCGATCAGATTAGGTAGTACGCACACGTTCAGACAAGAATAGAAGAGTGATTAATATTGCAATAGCATAATGAAATATCCTACACTGAATGAATGCGTTTGACTATTGTTAAAGTAAATGGGAATTCTACGAAGCTTTCGTGACAGGAATATAGACATAATATTCAGTTATGGTAATGCAGATCGATCTAGTCATACACACCACTCTTTGTAGACCATTTTCTACTGATCGTGCGCTACTTGAACAAAGGAATGTTATCATATTTAGCTGATGACGCAAGTGGCTTACATTCTGTCATAGAAGCAGCATGATAGATATCTCGTCTATGTGTATGCATAACAGGGTATTATTGATTTATCTACATGATACTTGCTACTTAATATTCCTTTGTGACCGCTGAATAAAAGATCCTTTCTGTTTGATCGCATTCGAATCTAGACATTGGATTCAGCAGGCAGAGCATAAAACCCCCAATATTACAATTTCATATTCTAGGTGATGCAAAGGTATAGATCATTTTGACCATCACAGTAGGATACTACTGAACGATTAGTATGGAATGGTGTGGCCATATGGAGTTGACAACTGCATGGACTGTGTCAATTATTGTCGAAATGAATAAATACATACAGAATTTCTTACAAAAAAGGCTATCAATGGACGGAAAACTGGTATTAAAGTCTTTTAAACACATTTAGTAAGTAATTAAAAAGATAACGTAGTAGCAATTGTAAAAAAAATTTGGCGAGATTGAGGCATTCCTGTGTTTAGTCTTTAATCAGTCGCATAAACTAAGAATACCATTATATCTAGCATCGCACCGGAACACACTACTATTAATATGTGGTTATATATAAGCCATCATATAATATTTACGTGGAAATTGTAGAGGAAACCAACAAAATCAATCGATTATTATAGTTATTTGTCCACACTATCGAACCCATGTAAGGTATTAAATGTAGCGTTTAAATCAATGTTATCGAATCGATGATGGTGAACTTCATTATGATAACCGATAATTACCTGTTATCGGACCCTACGTTTACCGCTTAAATGAATCAAATGAGCGGCAATGGACACATTGGCCTGTCATTGAGTTACAAACACAATTAAAGAATTGATCCTATTATTGTTGAATCGATTCTGTCAATGCATGATAGATTTCAAAATAGATACAAATATGCAATGATCTTTTATTCCCGAGCGTAGAATTTGAAATGATTCACTATTCTGTTAATTAACTGCAAATGCCAACAACAAGTCATGATTAACAGTTATCGCGGAGAGTACCATTATCAGATATAAGGATAATATCAGATTTACAGTGTGCTTCACTAATGTCGAGGTTAGATGCTCCAGCACTCGGTACATTATTGACGCGGCATACATTTACATCACATAATGATATCACCGGATTTAAAAGCGCATAATACGAAAAACCAAACACTGTTCTCTAACCATTATTGCTTCGCTGCAAGTGATGTGAACATAAAGAAAGTATATGCAGTCTAAAAAAGGCTTATAGGACAAGAAACGAACTGGTCATCACGGATATATCACAACGGTTGGTAATCGAACATAATGCTTGAGCGGATTAAATTGCGACTCCCAGATTTTTGCAACAATGACAATTTGCAGCACACAAACAAATTTCGACGTTTGACATTAATCTAGTGGTGTTTGACAACATTTAGCCGGTTTGGAAGTCGCAATATTGTTAACTCACAGATCCGCAATATGTATGTACGCTTGCGCAACTAGATCGGATTATTACGTCATACATCATGAACGTTGATCACAATATAGGATAGTGTAATGGTCAAGCACCTTAGCGGACGGTCCTGATGATACCCACATGTACATGTTAGCAGAATAAACCACATGTTTGCCAAACAATCTACTCTATTTATTAAGGTGTTATCAAATAGCTTACTGGGATACATAGGCACCAAAAACCAGTTCTAGCATCGGCAGCATCGTAATATATGTACAGTTAATGACTGCAAACTTGTCATGACAGCGACCACCACATCCATAGTGTATCATATAACAAAAAACGCCAATTGAAAATAGATGACACACATATCTATAGCTAATTAACGTATTTTATTGTGCATTTTATGCATATTGGAATAATGAAATTGAAGTGGCTCCTTCGATTGCGACAGCAAAAATGTTTTAGCAAGAGTCTCTATCCCGAAGCGCATTCAAAAATGCAATATGTCGTCGCTGATTATTTTTGTATTCTGGAAATGTATCAGTTTGTTTCTTTGCCGTTTTGCTGTGATGATGGATGATGACATCAAATATCGACATAGCCGTTATTGTATGTCATCATTTGTTCACTAAGTATATGAACACATTATATTTGCTAGCCTTGTATATTAATATGAAAGTAAGTCGCACAGAGAATATACAACCTTAGATTCCCAAGTTCCAAAAACCGACAATGCTTTAGTAGTGATGTGTATCATGCAATACCATTGGCAGTAATTGATTCAGCTGATTTAACCTGCAATATTTAGTCCTTTAGTCGTATAAGTCAATCAGCAGTTTGCGGCATCATGTAGGCAAGTTTGATCATCCGGCAAAAGTTATAATATTGATTATCGTTCGATATTTGATGGTGACCGTGAGATTGTGAGAAGAACTGATCTCTTTTTACATACAGTCTGATAATAGATGTACGGCAGGTGAAACTAGGTTACTAGGCATATGTTAATCTCATAACCGACTTAACCCTAATGTTAGTCAATTAATACAACAGGTGTTATCATCTGAAAATGACATATCCCTGTCACGCAAGTGCCAGGTAATTCCAAAGGGCGTTTCTAACCAGATTACCTTCTGTCTAATTTAGGGCATTGGAGAATATGTTCTTCTAATTTCGTGATTTACAGTAATTTAATTTCATGTAAAGTGCACATCAGGATACTTTTTGCGCATTATGGTCAATTCATTATGGACTCATTATTACCAAAAATACTAGTTCCATAAAAGAATTTAAAACCACTGTCATTGACCTTGTTACTGTTTCTATAATCGAGCAGAAAGGACAACATATTCCATTTTGTTCCTGCAATAAATGTAAATTATTATGACAAATAGACGATGTGTATGGACACCTATTAACAGTACATTGTTTGGTATTGATGCGTTGGTTATATTTGCATCAAAGACGCGGTTTGGCTGTTGGATGATGATAAAGTAATTGACCGCATCGGAATCACAGAAAGTATAATATCAAGCCTGCATTAATATGGACATTCTTATGGTAATAGACTATCATCTGATCATTAATATGGATCAGCGACATGATCAATAATGATCTCATAGACCAATGTGATATGTCACTTGCCATCACTCAATAAATGTCTGTCTGTTTGTCAATACTTGGTTAACTTGACCGGTAATTTAAAATCCAATGATGTCTGCATAAGGAATACTTACCGCACGAAGATAATTCCTTCATTTTGTATTGATCCCTGTTATTGCATCGAAAGGATCTGTTGTTTAATATAAAATAAGGGTGAAAGGATCAATCCAAAAACACAAAACATGTGATTTTATTTATACAATCTGTGGTTTAATGTTTCGTTAGTATAAAATACCATTCCCACTTTCGACAACGTCTCAATATATCGATGTAACATATAAATATCCTCTGACAAAGGGGGGGCTGTTCCGATTAGTTGACCAACTTACCATCATCGCGGATTGCCCAGAAAATTGCACTTAAGTTGACGTAAGTAATTTCAATGTATGAGAACCGTCCCTGTAAAGGGAGACTTAATGTCAGAGATTGTACATTAAATAGCTGGAATTAATCGTGGTTACAAAATAGAACTAGCCTGCACCATTGTAGAATATGCCTATTCTAAGAGGAAATATGGGCTGGTGCAGACTAAAGACAAACTGATAATCAGCAAATCAACCAATATAGCTTAGCCTGACCGAATGCTGTATTTGTCATCATGCTACATCAGGATATGTTGAATATGAATTCGGTGAATGCAGCGTATAATTTACATCAACTCGCTTCTCCAAGCACTCAGTAAATTGAATGACACAAATCAGGAAGGATAAGCCGATAACGTATTGGTTCGGGACAACTTGACAAGCTGTCATTATTGGACATCACTGATCCACATTGTGTCAAAAATATTTTGGCAGTAGATCATCAAAACGTTTTGCTTCATCCCTTACAAGAGGCAGCGGACAAAAAACGGGAAGCCAAAAACTCGATAACGATACTATTATCATTGAATTCTGGTTAATATGCGTATTCAGCATTGTCACCGGGAGGACTCTCTGCCTTCACAAAATAGATTAGAGTTATACAATATAGGACACTTGCCATGTTTTTTTAGTGGATTTTGCAAAGAACCCGACTGTGGCAGTGCCATGCAGGCTGATTTATGAGACGCAAGCTAATCCTACTAAGTACGTCTACTTAATAGAATAACATAGGTAACTTGACTGCCATAAAATACATTCAATCTGACGTTGACGTACAAAGCGATGCGCGCCAGTGTGGGCAATATTTACATTTGCTCCACTGTCATACACTATGTCGCTTCAGGAAATACGCGCTTATGAGTATGGGCAAATAGCATTAATAAATGATATTTGCTTTGACTGTCATAAAGCGTTCTTATAGTTGATCCGCCATATAATGTGCCAAGTAGACGAACGGCTGCGAAAGTTACCTGATTAAAGGGCCACCTAACCTAGTTCACCGCGCCATCATTTTACAAGCTCTGCTTAGAGTTCTAAAGATTGTCTTATGTGCAATCCGGTACCATAACTTGACTAATAAATGTCATTCGTGACTCCAATGGATCTTGCCAAATGAAGAGGACCGATATCTGAATGCACACGGTGTGGTTCCTTAGGCATGTCAATGAATTATTGTGGTGGTAATCTGATTGAAGAGCTCTCTTGCCGATTACAAAGTCCCATTGTCAGGTTAAGTCTTTGTTCATACAGCATATAATACCATAGTAAGCTGATAAGTGGACCAGTAGTATATTAGCACACCACAAAGCCTGACAGGATAATTATTCCATAACATCGACTGGAACATCACATTACTAGATAACAAAATCTTGGGATGCCATCTTTTTAATATAAGCATTGCATGCATTATTACAGCATGACAGGGAACTGGACAATAACCCCATGCAATGATTCAATAAGGTTATCTATTTGAGAAACGTGACTATGAAACCATTCTGGAAAGTGGAAATACAGTTAAACTGTCCGTTTGAGGACATCATTCATGCAAATGCAATGACGGAATTAGAGGAACAGTAATCTGAGCATGTATAAGCACGAAAACCCACTTAACCCATAATTATAATTGGTTGCCAATTTTTATTTCTATGCTTTGGAGGCGTTTACGACTCTTGAACCGTTGAAGTTTGCCTAAGCAGTGACTAATAAGTTTTCATAAAATTTGCTACTATAAGAGAAAAACTCATACTTGGATTGAACTAATTGAAACGAATTTGATGTGATGTGAACATAAACTTTCATATCCAGTGACAGCAGGGAGCAAAAGACAAGAACCTTTGACCAATGTGACTGTTGGGGTAAATACTGAACAATTTAATTTTTCACGGGGTTACTTGAAATATCATTGATCACATATTTATTAAGGTTATTCAACGATTTTTATGGCTATAATGATACCAAGACTGCGTTTAGAGATAATATAACGATTCCTATGTCTATTATAAATGTAAAATTTCTTGGCCCATTGTTCACACACACGGTAGATACTAAAAGCGCTTATTATTCTCGATTGCGGCCTATTATTCTCTACATTTTCCACCGTAGCCCGGGAAAACACTTTAAATAGCCACACATGTGACACGATCATTATGATTGGTTCCCTATTGCTTATTACCTGATGACTTTACCCTTCAAATGGTCGTGCACAGAGACATGGTTTTAATTGCAAGCACTCAAGCAAAACAGTTTTCTAACTGTTATGATTTCGACTGGACTGGCTCTGTTTTTATGGTACAGTTGTGCCTAGGGCTGAAGCTCAAGCACGCAATTATTCTCGATAATGCTTTGTTCATACTAGCGAGCGATAGGTACTCTTTTGTATACTTGCCTCGACTGACATCAAAGCAATGTATCCGAAAAAATGCAATTTATATATATTCAATAAGAGGCATTATTGCGCTGCTATAAATGTCAGTTACAACGAATCTAAGCAACGAGATGGTCATTACACCTAGCTTAGTTTATTGGTAATAAATTCGAGGTGTGTTCTGATACTCTAATTTTTCTTCTGTAATAATCTAGAACACTGATCACTTTTTCTCGGGTTTGCCCTGGTCTCACTGCTTCGAACATCTAATCCCCCCAAAAAATGTGCAAGATACAACTATACTTTGAGGAACAATACATGAACACACAGCCGTCCTAAAATGTAGAAAAACTATTGATATACATTTCTGCTAGCATAAACTTTGTGTGATTAGTACGACAACGAAACAAAACAAAGGAAATGTAAAAAGAGACATACAAATTGTGAAAGTACAATTGCATTGGATAGGTCTTTCAATATCCCGAGCGTGGTCACATTCACGTCACTTCGCTCACGTACCAGTCAATAAATCCCTGTGATAAAGCTATAGATCAAATTGCAGACAAATCCCAGGTATGACATTCTCGTCATTACGACTTTATTGCATACAAACGCACCACGTTTGTTTGCAATGACGTTAGTGTCACGGGGATGTGACCGGTTAGTATCCCCGCCCAAATGGCTTCAGAAAAAGTTTATCATTAGCCTTGGCATTAAATATTGTAAGGTGCTTGGTTGGGCTTTATGGCGTACGTCCAAGGTCAGTACTGGTTTACAAAAGACCTGCACCAATCCTAAAGAAGACCAGCAGAGTGAAACGAAACGGAAAAAGTTGTTTCTGGTATTACTTAACACAATATGACAGTGCACTTATGTTTTCCGGTGTATATTGATTTTATCGATATCTGCGCCCAGCAATACTATTTGTCAAAACCTTAAAACATGCAACGGGAATTTTTGTTTGCACCTAGCGTCATTACTGTTACGGACATGTACTGGTTATTAAACATTGAACGTATCTGGGCAATTTACAATTACCACGTGTTTCTTGTAAAATGTATATAGCCTCACCACTGCTAACCACTGCAACAAAATACCCATCGGAACATGCGCTGTCCAGCATCACTCATTGGCCGATTCTGCTTGGTCGTTGCACTAGATAACGCAAAAATTATCATCCTTATGTGTAGTTTGTGTGTTTTTCGAGTCCTTGCAATGTCATACCTGTCATCGTACCAGACCGCTTTGAGCAACACAGGTTAACTTGATCCGATTGAACACGCTATTCCCACACATTGGCAACTTTGAAGTGACAAAAACACTACATTTCAAGCGTGCCTGGGAATGAAGGAATCTTGACCTTTATGCAGACACGACTACCTCAAAAGAAACGAAAATAATTAGAGCATGTGAAGTGTGATTCATCGAACAAGTGGTTGATATCAACGAGTATTAATTGGAAATGGGTCAGTTTGTGCGTGCTATACGGATGCCATCAAGTCAAAGTGTATCTCGGACATTCCATACTGGAAACGGAGAGCGTTAACGGCATGTGTCGTTTGAAGTAAGTCGTTTTATACGCGTCTGTTATTTAAAACAATCCCATATTACAATTTGACGATAAATTGATATATGCATAAAAATTAATATATATATATATATATATATATATATATATATATATATATATATATATATATATACACATATATATATATATATATATATATATGTGTGTGTATATGATATATATATATATATATATACATTATATATATATATATATACCACATATATATAAATAAATATATATATATTATATATATTTATATATATGTATATGAATATATATATATATATAATATATGTATATATATATATAGATATATGTATATATATATATATATTAAAAAAAAATATATATATAGTAGAGATATACACACACATACAAATATATTGATAGTTTTTTTGTATAAATATCTATGTTTACATATGCATACATTTATGTTTTGTATTCTAACCAAGCACTTTTGAGATCTTGTTACGTTTAAATTAATTTGGCTCTGTTGCAATAGGTCATTGCACCTGCATTTATGGTCTAGTCGTATGGAGTGTTTTTGGATTGCCTTCCTGATAACATTAGATAATGATTAAAACATACATCAACGATTTGGTAGAAATGGCGAACTA
The DNA here is from genome assembly GCA_034190875.2 of Urechis unicinctus. Lineage (NCBI taxonomy): Eukaryota > Metazoa > Annelida > Polychaeta > Xenopneusta > Urechidae > Urechis > Urechis unicinctus. The sequence continues at coordinate 22,712,154 of CM067343.1, forward strand.
AACGTAGTTGGCATTCATCAAAATTGAATTCATTAAGTTGACAAAGTGTTCCCTAAGGAAACACTGCATTCAATTTGCTTCATGTATCAGAAGCAATCGTATATATGGTCAGTATATGTAAAGAAATGGCATTGCTGCGAAACAAATACTTTGTTCATATACATTATAAGGGCAATTGTGAGCAAGGTATATTCATCCATAAATTATCAACACAACGCACCTTCACGTGTGTGGTTCAAGCAAGCAGATACCAGGTACCAAAGAATGCCTCATGCTACATATCTGGTCTCTGATGAGCTAAAAAATATCCGGCCAATAATTAGAAAGATCATAAGAGCAATTTCAACCCCTAAGATAGAGGTATATTAAAACCCGAGAATGCAAAAAAACACGCAGTAAATGAGGTGTGGTAAAAGGAAAAGGGCCCAGAAAATAATCGTTTGCTTTTATTGCATCTTGCTTGCTGTAGTCAATATTAACCGGATAACTGTTATTCATAAGTCATTCAGCAATATACAGGGCATAATTATTTAATGGAAAAGGCAAAATGCTTGATCCATAAATCCCGTTTAGTTTGTTTCGAGAATGAATTATTTTCTTTGGTACTGTTTATGCTCTTTTCTTCTCAACAGGCCGATGAGCTGCGAGCACATGTATAAATGGCAACTGCTTGAATAACAAATGTTTATTCTTCCGTGATGGGCTCACTGCAGCAACCTCTTGGTGTATCACTGTAGAACAACCATCCCACCCAAGCGTAATAGATATTGTGCAGATGTATTTACATGCATGAAGTACGAAAATATCATGTGAGGCATGTAAGAGTCGTCATATCTGTAAATAACCACCAGATATGGGCAATCATGCGGCTAGCTGATACGCTGAAACCTATTTACAGTCACATCGCACTTCGGTCGAATTAATGTATGTAGTTTCCTAGTTACTTTACTAATTTCCATTGCAAATCTATCAGGCATACCAGGCACACAGGTGTTGATTAAACCGTGTTGTTGGGCATAATTAGCGACAGAATGAGATGAGGGTTGACAAAAAGAAAATTACGGTGATGTCTCTTGATAGGCCTGTCTGCGTAGGAGTAGATGTAATCCGCTCTATATTGATCCTGACCAATGCAGCACTTGGTGGCTAATTTGCTTACCCAAGGTAATCATATCAGGGTTCATAATTTGACGGTTGCCAAGGTGCCCGAAGCGACTTTAATGTTGCCTAGAGAACGCATGGATTTCAATATATGCACAACATTAATCATAAGTTTCTAAAGGCGTATATTTTCCGGTAGTAAGTAATATTTGATTGCTCAAGCTACATACTGCACGCAGAGAGCATGAGTCACCCGCAACAATACAAATGAACTTGAACCGCAGCCAGCGATGGAAACTCTTTGATACTTTTATATTCCCCTCATCATCATCATCATCATCATCATCATCATCATCATCATCATCATCATCATCATCATCATCATCATCATCATCATCATCATCATCATCATCATCATCATTATCATAATTATCATAATCGTCATTACCATTATTATTATCGCCATTATTATTATCATCTGACTATAGCAATAACAATTAATATTCACCTAATTGATGCTCTATGCATTGTACAAGATCAATGATATAATGCTTTTCTGTAATCATCTTCGGAAATATTGTGATGACGTGTGTATGGCCAAATTGTATCTGGTATGCTCTAGAATCGGGTGCAATTAGGCTGCATCATGTCGAAAGGGTGGCATACCCGTTTCCCGAGGGTTACATAACAGAAATGATCCCTTTGGCAGGCAACTCTCTCGCCGACTATGCATACTCTCCTCAAAGTAGTTAAAACTAAAACGCCTAGCTGCCGTGGGGCTGATTTCGTACATTAATTGTACAACACACACACACACACACACACACACACACCACAACACACACACACACACACACACACACACACGTATATATTAACGTGCTACCATAGGCTACTAAGGTCAGCATATATTACGACATTATTGCAACTTTAATTCGGAGTATTATTACGGTGGGCATGAAGCATTTGTCTTTTGTTTACAACAATTTGTTTGTCAAGTTATGGTACTTCTGAAGGCTTTAATGTTTTGTTAGCTCGTCGATAGTAAATGGACATGCCAAGCAGCATGCAGCAAACTACAATGCAAATTATCTGTAAAAAATTTCCTGGTTGCTATAACAATCATGTGGTTGGTTATTGAGTGCGTAAAAAGTAACTAGGCTGACAACACGATGAACTTTCACAACATATATTTTATTTTTCACATTTTAATTTAAGGTCCTAGAAAGATACGTTTATAGCAAAGGGCAAAGTTTCTTCTGAATATTGAGATTCCGGTTACACGGGCGATCGTCTTAAAATTGTAGCCTCCACGTTGGGTTGACCATTCAAAATCATAGTGGCGAAGTCTGAAGAAATGAGATAGGAATTCAAAATCTGTCAACAGATAGGAACAACCAGTGAATAACTATGTTAATCGGTGCTATTTAGAATTAAGGCATCTTTATTCCATTGTAGCACGTCACGCAAATTAAGGTCGGCATTTTGCACATCAGTTGCAGATTGCTTAAAGTCACGCCTGCAAGCATATTTAACGCAACGTAGGTAAACGTGCATGAATATATATCATCGACAAGACGAAGCACTAGAACATTGATTAGTTAAAGAGTTGGAGTTGTTTTCTGTCTTTAATCGCAGAAGTTTGCTACACATTTCTATCAGGGTATTTACCAATGATTGCACGTTAACGCAACACCAAAGAATGGGCAGTCTTAAGTCGAAAATGATTCCAGGCCAGTGTAACGTAGTCAGCAAAAATGAAGCTCTCGACATTGCAATCGAATCGTCCCTCAAATAAGATCCTTCGCAGCCATCAACTGGTGAACTTAAGTGTCTCGTAATTAATAATCAAAACTCTAATGCTTTTGGTGTGTCACACGGCAAACGTCTGTAGCCCAGACTTCATAAAATCTTTATCTGTAAGCAGAATCTAAGCAATTTTACTATATCGAACGATCAAGCATTTGAATAATGAAATACGATATGCCTAGTCTGTTGAGAAAGTTCATATCAAATGTGCATCGCGAACATTTGTTGACCGACTATAAGCGTCTATAAAATGAACTAGCATAACAAATATCTATTACAGTAGAATGTAATTCAGCAATCATCTACAGATCATAAATTTAGAAGTCTTATTATTAAACCAGTCACACTCAATGTTATTGAACCAGAAAAACCAAAAAACCAAAGGTAATTACACACCTATTTATTGCCAACAAGGATTATTAAGGTAATCTTTTTACATGAACCGGATAAAATATCGATAATAGCGTCTTTCTTAAATGTCCTTGTTAACAGTGTAAAAAGCAAGAACGGTGATTGAACTCAATATTAACCTAAAGGCCTCCCGCTCTCCATTACTCGCAAAAAGTAGCTGCGTCTCGGTTTTTTGTGCAGCTTCCGCTAGGTTCTAATTGGGTTCCATTAATGCGGGTATTGCAGCTGTAGCGAATGAGCCTTCGGTCCCTTTGTGTTACTGACAAATACTAACGAAAAATTCCCGCTAGTCTTATCCGACTTTTTAAGTAAAAACATTTAGACATGAAAGGCTTTCGATTTAATTATATTCGATGCAAAAATAAGAGCCAGCTCGTATTCAACTTCGTAACATGTTAATAAATGCAAATTAGGAACTATTTAGCCGTAATGTCTGAACAATGCGATTCCCATAAAAACTTTCGAATGTGCTTTGGACTCTCGAACACCATAATTTGCTACTTATCCGGCTTCAAAACATCTTTACATCCCAAGAATCAACATCTTGAGATTAATAGAATTTACTAATAATTTGGATCTAAAGGCTCTTTATGATTCTACTCGTTTTGTAGTCACATAAATATTTGGCCATGATGTTCTGATTGAAGGCGTAATTAATATGCATCCGCAAATGATTGCATCTAATGAATAAGGGATTATTTGCATAGTCTATAAACTACTACGCAATGAATATTTGAATGATATTGCATTGACGTATGAAATATTATTCCATTTGCTAGTTATAGGAACGAATATCATATGACGAAGATCGTAATACGACGTCACGGTGTACGGCTAACATTTGTCAAATTCATAAGATCGACATCGCTCGTGGGAAGACTCTCATATTGACGAGTGGGGGCCACTCCTCTACTATGCATTTCAACTGGGTCTGAGTGTGTTTAACGGCATGTAAAACAGACAAGGTACTATCTCGACATATAACTAAAGGAAAGCAAACCGTAGGAATTACCGAGCAAATAACATGCACTTGGCATATTTGATGCCGTATTTATAACGCCAACTTGTGGGAGATTCATAGTAGAATAGACATGATATTATAAAGCCCCACTCTATATGTGACCCTCGTCCTCTGCTGCGACCCGAAGTCATCTGTCTCGGTTTTCGGTGCATAAACATACAAAGAGGCAACATTGCTCTCGAAATGGCGGAGTAAAAGAACACGATGTATTGCACTGGCTGTGTTAGAAATTGAATCCTGGCGAAATTTTGAGAGCGCTAGGGCAGTATATTTTTTATTTGTAATACCAGATAATGTTGTTATAATGTGATGAATTAAATGCGCGCTTTTCGGCTACCTGACTGATACCTGGTTCTCAAAACATAATTGTTTTTAAATTGCCCCATCTATACCAATTGATATAAGCTAACGCGTGTTAAATATTAAACCTTATTGTCTATTTTGTCGCAGGAGGACACATTCCAATAACCGCATTTTAGCATTGAAAAGTATTGGCATCTGACAAGGGTGTCTTCAGCACATCGACCGATTCTTATTTACACGGTTATATAGGTCAGAAAATCCCATCTATTCATTAATTCACATCCACTGGCAAGAAGGTTAAAGCGATGCGCATATGTACAAAACGCATTGGGCACGCTAGCTACCATGCAGACAATGTATGGTCATTAGCTTGTGTGTTTCGAAGATTAAGAATCACAAGACGCGATTTTCACTGGTCGATATGGACAATTACAGGTAAAAAATGATTGTCTGGGTCTTTATCTACAAAGGAAACACAATGCTTCGCTCCCCCCCCACGCTGCTTATCATTAATATTACTGACCACTTCACATTGCAACCTGAGCCAGCCAAACAATGAATACTAACGCGCCTCTGATGTGGAACTTTGCACGGTCAACATCTTCGTGAAGTGGATGAAGTCTCGATTATGATATGAACATAAGTGACAGGCACAGAAGTGTTTGGCATCTGAAACAGTGACACTACTTCACCACAACTTTGACTCAGCAACCAAATAATGAATACAACAGTAGGTACTGCATGTATTCACTCACCTTCTATCCCAGTTAGTCACGCACGTTTCTCACTCCATTTGTATCGAACCTTTCACGCACTGGGTCATACACACTCTTATTCTGCTGAAATATCCTCCCACATCTCATCTCCCTCTACTCATTATTGACAGTGTTCAACGTAGACTAAGAATTCAAAGATGTGATCTTATTTATCGAGGCTCAAGAGCATGCTTTATTGTAGTCATAGTGCTCACTTATTGAAGGTGAACAATGTAAACAAGGGGACACCACCAATCAAAATGAATGAGCTTCAGACATAAACACTGAGATATGACGAATTAATAATCCGTCATGCGAATAAGGATTGACCACCAGCGTATACATTTATTCAAATTCATATGCGTTCCAATTTCACTGCAGTCATTTCAGAAAGGCATATAAGTTTAATCATCCATAAAACTACCCTCTATAAAACGACAATACGTTCGCCCGTGCAGTTAACCTCTATAAATTTAACCTTATCCTGTAAATACAATTGAAAATGATATAGTACTAAACGTTAACAAATATTATGATTTTTGGCCACTTCAATTCGGCATATCGCTAGGACAAAGATAGTAGCTTAGAGAGTGGGGGTTCTGGCGCAGCGGGGAATGGTTCGAAACACACCCCTCGGAGTTGGCTTTGGTCCGATCTGCACTTTGTACAGGTCCACCAAATATATAGCCAACTGGGGAATCACAAACGTCTTCCCTGCTTTCCGGGCGGTGCAGCACCACACATGCATAAACGCTCGCAAAGCTAGCCCACTGGGCAAATCCATATATGCAGCACCAGCCCAACAACAGGGGAATCCCCGTCGCCAACGCCACCAACAGCAGTCGCCGACATACTTGGGGAAACATACTTCTACAACAGATAGAAAAAGAACCAGGCTTGCACACATAAGAGAAGACAACAACAGTACACAGTGCAGGCGACTCTTTTTTTTACAGCAGCATTATATTGCCAGCTGGGGATTCCCAAACGCCAGCACCAACGTCACCACACATACATACTCATACACATGGATAGAAACAGATCCCGGCTTGTACACATAGGCAGAAACAGCAACAGCAACAGCGCAATATTTTTCCCATAGAACAGTAAGAGAGCCACCAACAGCCGACAACATACATACATTGGGCCACACTGCCCGCAAGACAAGAAGGCTTAAAAGGGTCGCCCGAAAGCACAACAAGGCTGTATGCTAGAGTGCACGATTCGTTGGGACTACTACAAGTTGGGACTACTTTTTTCCAAGTAAAGAAAGACAGCCACCAACAGCAGGATACAGTCATGTACTCATGTTTTTGCAAAACAATTGAGAGCACTGTAGCAACAGCCACCGCACCTTGTAGAGAGAGTTCTGGACATAGAGGGTATGGAATGCAATCAATGAGGCCGAGCATTTGGGAAAACATCCATTCTACAGTGACATATAAACAAGAAAAACCCTGTTACCCTCCCACTTACCCTTGCGACTAGGGACCAGTTTCTTACCACAGGGTCAAACTACTGGTCGGTCCAAAGAAAAACAATGGAACCCTTTGTGAAATATCTCGTCGAGGAATAAATATAAGTATTTGGATCCAGGCCGTTCTCTTGAAGAATCAAATATTTAGACACACACACACACACACACACACACACACACACACACACACAGACTCAGACTCAGACACACACACGCACGCACGCACGCAGGCACTCATGCACAGACACAAACACACACAAACTCACATATTGGTATATATACATATAGTTATCTGCATATATAGACTTGGATATATATATAAATATATATATATGTTTATTTATAATAACTATATAACTATGTATATGTACACATAAATTCATAAATGTATATTTATATATACATGCATACATATATACATAATTTTTAAACATATTCATATATATATATTTATATATATATAAATATAAACATAAAGTTATACATATATGTAAAAATCTATTTTGATATAATTGAATTTTTAAAAAATATATGAATATAAATATATATCTATAAATACATATACATATAAACATAAATATAGTCATCCTTATTGATGTGTATCTATACATATATATTTACATTGAAATACATACACATATATACAAACATATATGCATGTAACCATACATATATATATATAATATATATATACATATAAATATTTATATATATATATTTATATATATATATATATATACATATATATATATATATACATATATATATATACATATATATATGTGAGTATATATGCATATATGTGCATATGTATACATACATATTGCTCAAAACATTAATATGTCTTTGTAGGTATGTTTGTATATATGTACATATATCTATTAACAATATGATATGGTGTTTTGACTGGTTGTTTGTACACAATGGCATTTACTAGTTGCTTCCTATGTATTTGATTACTCGTCTCGAGGTAAATTGTCAAGTTCCCAGGTTTTCAGCAAGCAGCATAACACTTAACTTGTGGAAAATGAGCCTACTGCTTCGTCCAGTGCACAGCTTCATCATGCAATGGCACACAGACATATCGTGTCAGACATATGGCTCGTGAATATAATATTCGATCAACGCCCCAACCATTAGGAAAAGCATTTCTTAGACACCATATTCCCTCATTATCGAACTATTTGGATTTATTGGCGAGTTACATATGGCGGAAACACTGCCGTGTGTTTTCATTGTACCATGAATTATATCAGCAAGACAGGAGATAGCACAGTAATCCATTACCCATAGAAATAAAGACTAAAGAATGGACTAGGGGTATGAATGGCGTTAAGTTTTAGAAAATTGTTAACAATGCACACAATATCGAAGCGGATACCGCATCACATACTGGATGATATGACAAATCATAATTATGGATTACTTAACTGAACACAACAAATGATTCGTTATAAACACCAGCGATTATGGTAGATACTCTGATGTGTGACATCACCGTTACACATGTAACAGTTTTCGAACGTGCTGATAATGAAAGACAAATATGCAATTGTGCCGTCAATGTTCCAGATATACAAGCTTCTGCTATTAGGAGGATCATTATATAGACTATTTTATACTCCGTAGGCATTGTTTGCTGTTAAATGTTAGACAAAGGGAGAGAAGCATGTCCTACTATCATTAATATTTTGCAGAGTCGTGTCCACTATTTGGTCAATCAAAACTGTTCCCTACGTCAAGTTTTGGAGCTGATCGTTTGGCCCACTGTTCAAATGTACTTTAGACAATCTCACCTCTCATCAACTATTATTTGATATGGCAAATGATATATAGAATTTTATACTGCTTATATATGGTGAACGAGGAACAAAAAAAAGCTTTATGCAGCAAAATAATCGTCAAACCCAAACATTAATGCATGTGACAGAGGAGTTTGATGGCTATGATGTTCCTCTATCACGGAAGAGACACAGATCCATTTTAAAGTACATATTTTATCGGCACGATTATTTACTTACTCAATATGTAGTACCCCAAGTATAGCTCACTGGCATGGAGGGGTTGTTGTCGGTGTCAGTACTGTACAACCCTAAACAATGTGTGGCAGCCGCGACCAGTTTTTGTGTTTGATTTGGAGTCTTATCACGAAAACAATTTTCCCACAAGTCTCTCGATGATCAATGACGCTAGGTTATCCTACCTGTGAAAACAATTTCCGGCTACTGAGCAACACATGATTCCAATCTAAGCTACGCGTAATGATTAACGACTACCTTAATCACATTCAGTCACTAATCCAGCCCATCAATCTTTTGTAATCGCTTTCACCACGGAGAGCATACAATCATCAGTTGCTGAACTCACTCCGTGTCCATATTTCTGACCTTACAAACAAGGCACAATACACTTGATGCTTCAATCTGGAATTCTCACATTCTGAGAATCATGAAGAACAGGGAGTACTGTTATTCTTGTGAGTGTAGGACCTGCGGAAAGCACTAATAAACACATTTAATTGTTTATATACGGCCATGGGGTGATTGTAAAATACCGTGTTATCCACTGACACTTAAGTGTTGCTGTGGTTAAAATTATTGCCTGCCGCATAATGTACTCACTCCAAATGTCATTCTTGTTATAGATATTAGAACACTCAACCTACGGAGTCAAATGACATTTCAATATGACGAACGCAACTCAGTGTCAAAATACAAGTTGTTGATGGGTTGCACCTTAAAAAGGGCAATAGCAGGTACAATTATGTGTGGAATTGAGGGATCGAGGGTTACAGTTATTACGATGCAGGTTAATGCAGTATTTTTGTCGATCAAATCCGTCGAAGGGCGAACATCAAAACGCGGCCTCACCATGCCAACAGCTATGATTTCGATTATGAAACTTTATATTTTTAAACTCAAACACTCGGTGAAACCAAATTCAGAGCTAAATGGGACGGTGCATTATGTGTGTATTAAAATGATGCCACGGTTAACTAATCAATTACCAGCGGTTATCAATGGGCTTTATCGTCAACCAAGCTATGAATCATTCATTGCAGAATATCGCGCAATGATAGCTACATCTCGTCGGACATATCAGCAGCTGGACATGCATCATAACAACTGAAAAGGTAGAAATTGCCAGATGACTTGTCTTAGATGGATGTTATCTTATTAAGGCATTTTATATAGTAAGGAGCAATTGAAATAATATCTCATCAATTGTCACAATTAAGCTTTTAAACCGCATGATGTGATCACCTAGTAACGATTTATAGCAAATACAATTCAGCAATGCCCCAAAGATGCATTCATCATCTGAATAAATAATTTTGCTCACTGGCCTATATGCGTTCTCGCAAACTCCAATTATCACGAACGAGTATGTAGACATTCAATCAAAGGGTCTGTTGTAATTAAGTATGCACCACTACAAGTTTGGATCTGAATCACTGGCGAAATACACGTAAATAATTTATACATCAAATCAAAATAAAAATAAATATAATTATCAACATGAACGCAATCTGCAACAAAATTGCGTTCTAAAATTTCCTTGCCTTACCTCCAGATGGGTATTTGCGAGATCGATTACTTAATTTCCGACCTGTCCACTTTGCTACGCAGGTGGTACCCAATTTATGTAGGATTTTCGCTGATACAATTACACATATGTTATCAAAAGCAACATCGGATTAATCACGACCGAGAAGGTTCCACATGTCTATATATATTTAAGTTTATATATATATATATAATATATGTATATATATATATATATATATATATATAAGTATATATATGTATATATATGTTTATATATATATATACATATATATATATACATATATATATATACATATTTATATACATTTATATATATATAAATATATATATTTATATATATATATAAATATATAAATATATGTATGTAGTACGATGTCTATGTCTGTTAGCTTAGACTTTTTGTACCTCTCGTGTGAGTGAGGTACTGGGCAGGCGGCTATCGTACAGTTGAATGATCTCAGCCCCGATAAAGATATATGACCTACATGCACAACCGCCTATGAAGCTTACGACTGCGTGCGAATTGGCCTCGAGCGGGGCTATTTCTTGCTAAGCATATTGAATTAGTGCTTAGGCATTGTGAAAACACCGAAAGAATCACCTCGCTAAGCACTATACTCATGTGCTGGCGTGCTCCGACAGGTAACACAAATATGTTTGAATTCAGTGGTCTACAATCTTAGTCCCTCGCCTTGAATATCCCGGTGGCTATTCATCTCTTTTAATACTCGGTGTAATATAAAACCATCAATTCGATATTAGGAAATCAAGTGAAGCGAACTAGCTGATACCATACCTGGTGTTGACACAGCGGTGCGCCCGATAACGTCTTTACTCCTTACTATCCATCCCACTGGTACCATCGGTACCCTACAATATTGGAATTGACTCATCGCAAAACCAGACACCCAAGACTTGCACGCGGCGGATCAATATTCAATCGGTGGTTTGGAACTGACCGCTTTTAATGACTGATCCAACTCCTGACCTTGTACAGTATCCTAATCACCTCACAACCTCTCTTGCAGCCGTTTCCCGCTTTCTTATATACCGATAAGCGCTATTCCCGCCACAAGCAGGGTCCCAATTACACATCACTTTAATGCATTCTGCAATGTAGATGTGTGATCAAAATCAACTAAAAACGACCTTGGCATTGATGTGTCATCATCAGGGTTCTCCCCATACAAACGATTCGCATTTTGTCTGATCAGGCATATTAAAGCAATTTGTACCCAATGCAGCATAACATTTCTTGATAATGAAAGGAGAGCATTACAGTCAGTGAACTGAAGCACAAGGGGATACCTAATTGTAGCTACGTGCTGTCCGTCTCTCTCATATATGTCGACTTTGATTATTTACCTCACGTGGTAACGTCCAACGTGGCTTTGCTTTCTCATATGTAAACCACACCTGACCTCGATGTTACCAACTGCAGTATTTTTTCACACCCAGGCCGGTCATTCATAGGTAGTTTAGAAACCTCAATATCCTTTGATTAGTGAGCTCGTCGTTAATCAACCTACGAACACCTTTCACAATTGAAGTTTTTTGTGTGTGAAGAAACTGCACATTTTGTGTCCTAATTTTTCCCACTCGAAGACATTGGTGGATGGGCGCATGTACGAATTAATTAACAAATAAATAGACAAAACATCTTTTGGTCTTTCTTTTCCTCTTTTCTGTCATGTGTGTCCCGCGTTGAAAATGGGTAAAAGAAGTAGCATTGAATAGTATCATAACCAGAATCATATTTTAGAGACTAGAGTTAGCGTTAGAAAGTGGGCGAACAGGTGGTAAATATGTAAGTGGCAAAAATGGGCGACAATTTAGATGAGAAGGAGAGTAAGAAAATTTTGTAACCTACAAGATGATGACGCTGACCGTACCAAGTTCACCATCAGAGGCACGTTAGTATTAACGTTTGGCTTGCACAAGTTGTAGTGTCAAGTGGTCAGTAATATTAACGATAAACGGCGAGGGGAAAAAACGAAGCATTGTGTTTCGTTGTTAGTCTGGGAAGGAAGACGCGGCGATTTCCAGTCAAAAATGTTGGTCTCTGATATTGTCCAAATCAATTCGGTAAAACTCTCGCTTTGTGATGCCTAATCCTCGACGAACAGACGGCAATGAACCAACATTGTCTGCATGGTAGCCAGCGTGCTTAATGCGGCTGCTACACATGAAAAGGGTTCATGCGATTGCCATTTCATTAAGATATATAAGGTGGTTCGATGAATTTTAAGCGATTAAGAATGAAGTGTGATTCATCTAGCGGTAAACTGTACCTATTCATTGTAAAAGAGTAACCCGTTTCCTTGACGATATCAGCCACATATTACTGCTAAAGCTTGTCTGGAGGAGTGATGTCCAACATTGCTTAATCGATGTGGTCGGATAATTGATTTGATCATTCTGGGTGACTTCTTTGTCATAAGGCAATGAGGTCATAACAGAATTATAAGGTAAGATTGAATGCTTACAAATATGTGTATTCGATGATGATATGTCAGCGTTTTCATTATAAGCCATTGATTTCAGAGCGAGCTGTTAAACTGTAAATATGCAATAATCGAAATAAAACCATAAAGTTCCAGCAATAAACAACTATGATCGTCTAGCACAAATATATGCTTTTGTGAATGAATGTGAATAATATTGATCCATAAACTCGACTTTCTCGTTTCTTTAACGGTGGATTGCCAACTATCGTGAGTTCTTCACCAATATCGATGTAAACATGAAGTGGGGAAATATAATGAGTTGGTTGCTGACTGCGTCTTTTCGACAGTTTTACAAAGCCAGTTACATTAACGCTTGGCGAATGCAACATCGGGGCGTCCGGGTGCTTTAGTGCGGATTAACCGTAGGCAGATGCGAAATTTGTTGTGCACAAGAGGCTTCCGTCAGATACCAGTACCATTTAATACAAATATTAGGTTACTGAAGCGCGTCCTCCGGAAAAACCGACGATAAGGTCGCCTATTTCACTCGCTCAAACTAACTTAAATTGCTATAGATTGAGCAATATTAAACAAGAGGCTATTGTGCCAAGGTATAGGTTGGTTAGCCAAACAACTCCTTGGATTTATCACGTTATCATTATACAAAAAACCAAACGTCGCTCATAATCAAGTAACTATTATACTGGTATTCTCTTTTTATAAACCAATATATATTCTGCTTTACTTTGCTTGGGAGTTGGCCATCTTTCTAGTAACTAAGACATACTGAGTGTCTCCTGTTTACTAACAACGCCATTTCCAGGGCCATGTAGCCTCTCATGTCTGCAACATGTACCGATCACAGAGATAAATCACCTCTGGTAACCAACATCTCACAGCTTGTTACTGGAAAATCACGAATCTAATGGAAAAGCATGTTGTTGACAGCTCTTTCACATGATACGCAATGTAACTTTGAAGAATCTGGCGTTAAGTATGTTAAACCTATTCCACTATGAATTAAATTAAGACCCTAACCCAATTAAAAAGGGGTCTGACATATCCAACGTGAATGTTACTCACCCACAGCCCCCTGGGGTGATGTTGGTTGTCATGTGTGATATATAGGAATTGCTCGTCTGTTTAACGTACCCTTTAACGACAAGTTAAGTGTTAACGGAGTATCGCCGGGGGCATTATGAGAGTCATCCAAAGTTAGAAGTGTATGGTTTCAATTTTTGCCAATGTTCACCGTATTCTATGGCGACGTATAACGATCGTCGTCATGTAATCAATATTTTCAGTTGCAGTCAATGTTCCAGAAATTCAAGCTTTTGCCATTAAGAGGATCATTATATAGACCATTTTGTACCCCGTAGACTTTGTTTGTTGTTAGTTGATACACCAAGAGAGCGAAGAAAGTAATACTATCATTGATATTTTGCAGAATTTGGTCAATCCAAACTGTTCTCCACATCAAGTTTTATAGTTGATCTTTTGATAAACTGTAAAACTGTACCATGGGCAATCTCACCCCTCACCAACTTTTGTTTCAAATGCTACCTTATATGGAAAGTGATAGATAGAGCTTTATATTGCTTAGATATGGGGAACGAGGAACAAAAAATGCCTATACAGCAAATAAATTCAACGTGGCCTTGTCCTTACTGCTGTGCGTTCCATATACTAGGAACTGCACTGTGTAGTGTAGCAGGTGCAGGCTGGCATCTATTGAATCATGCCTTTGTGGTCAGTTTCAGTACTGTACAACCCCAAACAATGTATTGCGACCGAGACCAGTTTTTGTGTTTGATTTGAGTCTTATCGCTGGAACATTCTCCCCACAAGTCTTACGATGATCAGTGAAGCTAGGTTATCCTAACTGTGAAAACAATTTCCGGCGACTGAGCAACATATAATTCCCATCTAATTCACTACTACCTTAATCACATTCAGTCACTAATCCAGCCCATCAAATTTTCGAAATCGTTCTCAACAGCGAGCAAATAAAATGATCAGCTACTGTTCTTACTCTGTATCCATATTTCGGACCTCACAAACTAGGCATACATTTAAGTGGTCAATTCAGCACTTTGGGATTGTCTAACAATAGCCCAGCCCTTCCGAAGTATCACTTTCTAAGAGTCATAAAGAACAGGCAAGTGTACTGTAATTCTCTTAAGTGTAGGACCTGCAGTTTACACAAATCAACACATTTAATTGTTTCCATGCGACACTTAAGTGGTGCTCTGGTAAAAATTATTGCCTGCCGCATAATGTTCTCACTCCAAATGTCATTCTTGTTATAGATATTAGAACACTCAACCTACGAAGTCTAATGACCTCTCAATATGATGAACACATCTCGGTGTCGAAATACAAGTTGTTAGTAGGGCAGGTTGCACCTTATTAAGGCAATATCACGTAAGGCCTTGCGTGGAAATGAGGAGTCGGAGGTGACAATAATTACCATACAGTGTAATGCAGTAATTCTGTCGATCAAATTCATCGAAGGGCGAACATCAAAACGCTGCCTCATCATGCCAACCAAATTCAGAGCCGAAAGGAACAAGGCACTATGTTAGTATTGAAACAATGCCACAGTTAACCAATCAATTACCAGCGGTTTTCAATTGGCTTTATAGCATTTAATGCAGAATATCAGACATATCAGCGGCTGGACACGCATCATAAAATCTCAAAGCAGTAATTGCCAGATGACTCGTCTTAGGTGGGTGTTATCCAATCAAGGCATCTTATACAGTAATGAGCAATTGAAATCACATCTCGTCAACAGTAGCTTTGTCACAAGTAAGCTGTCAGATCGCATGATGTGATCACCTAGGTTTAAAAAAAACTTATAACAAATACCATTCACCAATGGCCCAATAATGCAGTCAACTGGTGGATGCAGAATTTTACTCAATAGGTTGTATGTGTTTTGGCTAACACCTATTACCACAATGTATGTATCAAACGGATCTGCAGACAGTCAATCAAAGCGTCCGTTGTAATTATGTCAGCACAACTGCAAGTATTAGGTGGAATTCCGTCTGACCTGAATGCCAAGCATTAGAAGCAAAATATATATCAAAATAATATAAAGATAAAACCAGAACAAAACATCAAGCTTTTACGTCGCAATTGGATCCTTTCGACTTTGCAATGAGTCAAACTATGTCATACCTAAGATATTAACACCATTTGCTCGTCCCTAACCGTTTACACACTATTAATTGTATATTCCTACGTCAATAAACCGAAACCGGATATTAAACTTTCAAATACGCTTATTGATTCCAATCTCCGGATGTTGTTTTACACGCTAGGGACAAGATATTTAGCGAGCGCTTGCAATAACAATTGTAGAATTCGAACGCTATTCAAATAATTGCTAGCTTGGGTTAAACATTGATTTCGTTAAGCCGTTTGAACGAAAAAGAGGCTTGTACCTCGCCTTAGTCTGAATCACAGTTTCCGCGCTTGTTTATAAATAAACATTGTTAGAATGCTCAAGTTTGAATGATGAATCACAGTTTAAGGCTTACTTATTGTTTTACAGTTATTAACCTCGCTGTCACATCAAATCAACAAGATACTATACGAGTCTCGTTTGAACATATTAGTCATAAGACATCCATTCAAAGGTTATAAACTTATTGACATAGGCGCAATCTGCAACAAAGTGCGTTCTCAAATTTCCCTTCCACCCCACCCCCTCCAGATGGTATTTGCTTTGTAAAAGGTAGATTACTTAATTTCCGACCTGACCTATGTGCTACGCAGGTGGTACGTATATGTATAAATGCATATATAAACATATACACACACACACACACACACACACACACACACACATATATATATATATATATATATATATATATATATATATATATATATATATATGTGTGTATATCTGTATTATATTATATATATATATATGTATATATGAATATATACATATATATATATATATTACTACAAATATATATCTGTTATATTAACGATAAATTTAAATATTTTATATATGCAAATATATTACTGCAAATATATATCTGTATATATATATACGTTTTATATATATAGATATGTATATATATATGTATATATATATATATAAATATATACATATATATCTATATATATATATATATATGTGTATATATCTATATATATATATATATATATATATATATATATATATATCTCTCTCTATATATATATCTCTCTCTCTCCCTCTATATATATCTCTATATATATATATATATATATATTACGATGTCTATCTTATAAGACTCGCGTGAGTGAGGTGCTGGGTAGGCGGCTCTCGTACAGCTGCATTCTCTCAGCCCCGATCAAAATATAAGACCTACATGCACAACTGCCTATAAAGCTTACAACTGTGTGTGCATTGGCCTCGAACGGGGCTCTTTCTCGCTAAGCATATTGAATTAGTGATTAGCCATTGGGAAAACACCGAGAAAATCGCCTCCTTAATCACTTTACTCATGTGCAGGTGTGCTCTGACAGGTGACACAAATATATTTGTATAAATGGCCTACAATCTTTGTCCCTCGTCTCTAATACCCCGTTTGTTAATTATCTCTTTCAATGATCGGTGAAACGCAATTCCTTCAAGTCGATATTGGGATATCAAGTGATGCAAGCTAGCTGATACCACTATGCCTGCTATTGGCACAGCGATGCACCCGATAACCCCTTACCATCCATTCCACTGGTACAATTTGTACCCTACAATATTGGACTTGCACGCTGCGGATCAACCAATTTGGTACTTTACATTCAATAGGTAGTTTGCTTTAGAGCGCAACTGACCGCTTTTTACGACTCACCTGATCCAACTCCTGACCTTGTACAGTATCCGTTTCTCGCATTCTTTTATCCCGATAAGCGCTATTCACGTCACATGCAGTGTCCCAATTATACATCAGCTTATGGCATTCTGCAATGTAGATGTGTGGTCAAAATATAGAAGCTAAAAGCGAACTTGGCATTGATGTGTCATTGAAAGGTTCTCGCAATACAAGCGATTCGCTTGCTTTTCTGATCAAGCATATTAAAGCACTTTGCACCTTTTGCAACATAACATTTCTTGATAATGAAAAGAGCGCACTTTCGTCAGTGAACCGAAGCCCAAGGGAATACTAATGGTATTGAGGGCGCTGTCAGACTCTCTCATATGTCGACCTTGGTAAACAACTCACTTGGTAACGTCCAATGGGGTTCTGCTTTCTCATATATTAACCAGACCTGACCTTGATGTCACCAACTGTAGTATTATTTCATACCTGGGCCGGTCATTCATAGGTAGTTTAGAAACCTCAACATTCCTGGATTTATGAGCTCGTAGTTAATCAACCTCTAGGAACACCTTACACATATGAGGTTTTTGCTTTGTGAAGCATTTGCATATTGTGTGTCCCGATTTTGTTCAACTCGATGGCGATGGTGGATGGGCGCACGGACGAATAGATTAACAAACAAATAGACAAAACATCTTACAGTATCCTTATCACCTCAAAATCATTCTTCAGGCGTTTCTCGCTTTCTTTCATCCCGATAAGCGCTATTATTGTCACAAGCAGTTCCTTAATTTTACATAGATTCTTGGCAGTTTGCGATGTTGATGTGTGGTCAAAATATAGAAGATAAAAACAAACTTGGCGCTGATGAGTCATCATCATGTTTAACGCCATACAAGCGATTCGCATGTTTTTCTGATCAGGCCTATTAAAGCACTTTGCACCTTTCGCAACATAACATTTCTTGATAATGGAAAGAGCGCACTTCCGTCAGTGCACTGGATCACATGTGGACACTTAATGGTAGCGACGGTGCTCTCCGTCTCTCATATGTCGACCTTGATTATCAACTCACGTGGTAACGTCCAACGTGTCTTTGCTTTCTTATAAATTAACCACACCTGACATTGTGGTTACCAACTGCATTATTATTTCACACCCAGGCCAGTCATTAATGGGTAGGTTAGAAACCTCAACATTCCTGCAATATTGAGTTCATCGTCAATTAACCTTTACAAACACCTTTCACAAATGAAGATTTTGCTTTATCAAGAAACTGCATATTTTGTGTCTTAATTTCTCCAACTCGATGGCAGTGGTGGATGGGCGCACGAATAAATTTGATAACAAATAAATAGACAAAACATCTTTTTGGTCTTTCTTTTCCTCTTCTCTGTTATGTGTGCCCCATGTTGTAAAATAGGAAAAAGAAAGAGCATTGAATAATATTATAATCCGAAATACATTTAATACCCTATTTCACCTTCTCCCTCAAAACGATTGCAATGGAATATATAAAGTCGTATTTAAGATTGCTGGCGTTAGAAATCATTTGCCTAGATACAGGTAACAGTCATAAATGGGAGACAGGGGTTAACATGCAACGCATGATGAAATATTCCAGCATCACTAAAGCATACCTCTCTCTGATCCTTGTTTTTGCGATGAACTGCGGATGTCATGTAAATGAAAAAACAGCTGAATGCCGGAAACGATTATAGCGCTAAATATCGGTTTGATTAAATGACCACACAATATGCGCCGTGCATCGCACTGTCAGTTCTTGTATTCCGGTTGGATCTCTACGCGCTCTCATGCACATCTGATAGCTTTTTGGGCGGAATGATTTGTTTCAAGTACCAGATGCAATGCAGTTTCAAAGTGTTCGCTATGCTTGCTACCAACGGCTGTCATAGTGACCAGGTTACATTCAAGATATACTGCAAACGATATTTATCCATCGCCGGGTACTAATGGCTGCCATTTCAATACGGCAGCAGTGGCGTTGCGGGTTTATTGATCAAGTGATGATACCAAAAACTGTATTCTACAATTATTGCCTGGCCACGATTGTGTAGTACATATCTAGTAATTGTATAGATGCATTCGGTTCAGACACGTTAATTTCCTCCAATACATGGATGTTTATGCATATCCAAAATCATCCCATGTGTGGTTGATGCGAATATACATCCTAATGAAGCAATCGAGGCAGTATTGTAGCGTAACAGCCTCTTTAATCCATAACAGAGCCATTATGCATGCCGCCAACAACACATAAGCTCCATTGGATATTTATTTCCTGCAGTTTGTGTGTTTTCTTATCATGATTGACAAATGTAATGTCCTGGGATGCTTTTAATTTTGACAATGTTCGGTTTTCATAGCAAAATGTTGCGGTCCGCTTTCCAACAATAATAGCTTCCGCTTTCATTTACCAAACCCTAATGCTGATATAATTTGAATGACAAACAATCACTTCATGCATGAAGTTTTCCCTGTAGTTGTTTTTAGATTGTCATTACAAACCGTTCTTGCCAGATAAATGCATATATGCACTTCACAAACGAACTATCACTCTTCAGAATGGAAACATCGACCAATATATGTGTTCAAATCACCTAAGCAGGGCAGTGTTTTCGCTGCCTTGTGCATTCGAGAGGTATAACAGCCAAAGATCAAATGTTTCAAATGCTTAATGTGAAAGCTGAGATATCTTAACTGCAGGGCAGCACGTTGTACTGTAAGCATGTGGTGATTCCAAGGGTGCTTATTTGTTAGTCAAGAGCTAGAATTTGGGGCGCATATGTCCATATATTTATGTGATCAAATATCCATAGTCAGATAAAGCAGTTAGATACACCGCAGGCATTCTGTAAAATTACACCAATGTTTTGGAACACCTTGATAACGTTATCGAAATGTTTACGGGCTCCTCACAGTATGTTTACAGTTGCGATGGACCTGCAGAACAACAAGGCGTTGTTTGCTTCCAGACCCCGTACACAAAGGTTAACATCATTTGCCTTGTACATGCACACATGTATATATATATATATATATATATATATATATATATATATATATATATATATATATATATATATATATATATATATATATATATATATATATATATATATATTATATATATATATATATATATATATATATATATATATATATATATATATATATATATATATATATATATATATATATATATATATATATATATATATATATATATACATGTAACGTGGCGCTGGCTCGTAGAGAGAAATCTTCTGGATAGATTCGCCTCGCCGTCTCATAGTGCATCCAATGAACATGGTCGTGTGACTATTTGTGGATTTGGCACATATAGCATCCTTGTGTTTATACACGGCTTGTTTGCTTGTTTTCTCAAATGCTCGACCATATTGATTGCATTCCATACGCTCTTTCCGTCTCCGAATTCTACCTCCAATTGGTTGCTTTCTTTCTATGTGTAGACCTCCTTCTACAAGGTGCCATGGTCGGTGCTAAAGTGCCATCAATAGTTTTGCAAAACGTACAATACTGTATCCTGCTGTTGGTTGCTGTCTTTCTGTACTTCAGAAAACGTAGTGCAAACTTGAAGTAGTTCCAAGGAATCGTGCACTCTTGCTTACAGCCTTGTTGTGTTTTGGGGCGAACCTTTTAAGCCTTGTTGTCTTGCGGGCCTTGTGGTCCAAAGTGTATATTTTGTCGGCTGTTGGTTGCTCTATTTGAGTTCTATGGAACAAAGAAGTGCGGTGTTGCTATTGTTGTCTCTGCTGAAGTGTACAGGCCTGTTTCTCTATCATCCTTATTTATGTGTATCTATACATATATATTTATATATTCCATTGCAATCGTTTTGAGGGAGAAAGTGAAATAGGCTATTAAATGTATTTCAGATTATAATATCATTCAATGCTACTTCCTTTTCCCATTTTACAACATGGGGTACGCATAACAGAGAAGAGGAAAAGAAAGACCAAAAAGATGTTTTGTCTATTTATTTGTTTGGTTGATTTACGACTAGCTCAGAAATCTAGGAATGTTGAGGTTTCTAACCTACCCATGAATGACCGGCCATGGTGTGAAATAATACTGCAGTTGGTATCATAAGGTAAGTTGTGGTTAATATATGAGAAAGAAAAAACGCGCTGGGCGCTCTTTTCATTATCAAGAAAAGTTGTAGAAGGTGCAAATTGCTTTAACAGGCCTGATCAGAAAAACAAGCGAACGGCTTGTAATGCGAGAACCTTGAAGATGACACATCAATGCCAAGGTCGTTTTTAGATTCTATATTTTGATCTCACATCTTCATTGCAGAATGTTTTGAACTGATGTGTATTTGGGGCCCTGCTTGTGACGTGAATAGCGCTTAGGAGAAAGCGAAAACGGCTGCAATGATACTGTACAAAGTTTGTAGGTGGATCAGTCACTAAAAGCGGTCAGTTGTGGTTTTTCATGGAAACTAACGATTGAATGTTTAGAACCGAATAGGTTTGATCCGCAGTATGCAACTCTTTAATACCTGGTTTTGCAATGAGTCAATTCCAATATTGTAGGGTAACAATTGTACCAGTGGGATGGATGGTAAGGCCTTATGAAGTTATCGGGCGCACCGCTGTGTCAATATCAGGCTTGGTATCAGTTAGTTTGCATCACTTGATTTCCCAATATCGACTAGAAGGTGCTGCATTACACCGAGCATTGAAACAGATGAATAACCAATGGGGTATTCTCGGCGAGGGACTAAGATTGTCGACCACTTATACAAAAATATTTGTGTTACCTATCGGAGCGCACCTGCACATGAGTATAGTGCATAGCGAGGCGATTCTCTCGTTGATTTCACAATGCCAAATCACTAATTCATTATGCTTAGCGAGCAATAGCCCAGCATGAGTACAATTCACACACACAGTTGTACGCGGTTTCGCATGTAAGTCTTATATATCTGTCGGGGCTGAGACCATGCAACTGTACAAGAGCCGCCTACCAAGTACTTTACTCACGCAAGAGGCACAAAAGGTCTTGGCTAACAGACATAGACATCGTGCTACATATATATATGTATAAATATATATGTACAAAATATATAAATATATATATATATATATACATCGTACTACATATATATATATATATATATATATATATATATATATATATATATATATATATATTGTTGATTTGACGCCACATCGAGGTAAAAACTCGAAAACAATAATTAAGCCTTTAACTGTGATTCGTAATTCAAATTTGAGCATACCAACAATATTTATTTATATATAAGCCTGCAAACTATGATTTAGACTGAGGCGAGATACAAGTCTCTTTTTCGTTCAATCTGCTTAACGGAATCAATATATTTATCCATGATCACAATAATTTCAATGGCGTTGAAATTCTCATGACATCTTCATATTTTACTCATCACCACAGTAAGTTGTCCAAAGAGTTCGAGCAGGTGACTGCGTTCTTTGTTTCTGAATATCAAACATTTTACCTCAGACAGTAGGTATGCATGTATCGCAGTGCTTAATGCATAGATAACACTATCGTTCTAATATACATACACATAATTATATATGTACACACATACATATTACATATATAAGTGCATATACATATTCATATATATATATATACATATATATATATTGAGAAATATATATATATGTATATATATATATAAATATATATATATATATATACATTTATATATATACTTTACTATATATATATACTTTGCTGTTCGCCATTCGATCAATATGCCTTACGTGATATTGCCTTAATAAGGAGCAACCTGCTAACATCTTGTATTTCGACACCGAGATGTGTTCATCATATTTAGAGGTCATTAAAATTCGTAGGTTGAGTGTTCTAATATCTATAACAAGAATGACATTGGGAGTGAGTTCATTATTGGGCAGGCAATAATTTTACCAGAGCACCACTTAAGTGTCCGTGGATAACGTGGTATTTGACAGGCATCCCATGGTCGAATGAAAACAATTAAATGTGTTTATTTGTGTGAACTGCAGGTCCTACACTTAAGAGAATTACAGTACACTTGCCTGTTATTCATGACCCTTAGAAAGTGATACTTCGGATGGGCTCGGGTATTGTTAGACAATCCCAAAGTGCTGAATTGACCACTTAAATGTATGCCTAGTTTGTGAGGTCGGAAATATGGATACAGAGTAAGAATAGCAGCTGATCATTGTATTTGCTCGCTGGTGAGAACGATTTCGAAAGATTGATGGGCTGGATTAGTGACTGAATGTGATTAAGGTAGTAGTGAATTAGATGGGAATTATGTGTTGCTCAGTCGCCGGAAATTGTTTTCAGAGTTAGGATAATCTAGCTTCACTGATCATCGTAAGACATGTGGGGAAAATGTTCCCGGGATAACACTCAAAATCAAACACAAAAACTGGTCTCGGTCGCAATACATTGTTTGGGGTTGTACAGTACTGAAACTGACCATAAATGGCATGATTCAATAGATGCCAGCCACCACCTGGTAGCATTTGAAACAAAAGTTGCCGAGGGGTGAGATTGCCCATGGTACAGTTCTACAGTGGATCAAACGATCAACTATAAACTTGATGTGGAGAACAGTTTGGATTGACCAAATACTGGAAATGATTCTGCAAAATATTAATGATAGTATTACATTCTTCGCTCCCTTGGTGTATCAATTAACAAAAAACAAAGTCTACGGGATATAAAATAGTCTATATAATGATCCTCTTAATGGCAAAAGCTTGTATTTCTGGAACATTGACTGCAACATTTCCCGTTTGTCTATCATTACCAGCATGCAAGCAAACCGTGACATGTGTTACGATGATGCTATACAGTACAGTGTCTACCATAGTCCCTTGCTTTTTCAACGAATCATTTTTTGAGTTCGGTTAATCCATGATTGTGATTTGTCAGATCATCCTGTAGTTATTATGTGATGTTGCATACTTGTATTTAACTAGAGCATGCATTTCAATATGAATGAATTACTCTATCACGCTTCAATATTGCGGTGTGCATGGTTAACTGTTTGCTCAAATTTAACACCATTCCAAAAGAAATAATTTTGCAAATGGTGGAAGTGTTGAAAGTATATTTTTATGCCAAGTAACATATATTCCAATATCTGACTTACAATAACATAACATGGAATTTTACGAGCCATATGTTTGACACAATATGTTTGGCTGCCACTGAATGATGAAGCTGTGCACTTGACGAAGCATTATGCTCATGTTTTCCAGGTTAAGCGTCATGCCGCTCGCTGGACCCCTGGGAATTTGAAAATTTTCCTTGCGATGAGAAATTAAATCGATGGGAAGCAACTAGTAATTGTCACTGTGTACAGACAACCATTCAAAACACCTTATCATATTAACACAATAATCCTCAATTTCATTGGAAGGAGAAACAAGAATTTTTGCGAAGATTACAAATATGAAGAATCTTTTGTCGAATCAATATGAATAACTTAACAAGTAAATGTTTATTTTAATTCAAAGCAGCCAAACATGTATTTCTAATACTTTTTTGTATCTACTGGCTCCTCTTTAATATAATGGAGGGTAACTGACTAGAGTGTTATGTGTAATAGAATAATGTGCCGCAAATAATTTTTTCTCCACATATATATATATATATATATATATATAAATATATATATATATATATATATATATATATATATATAACATAAATTATATATATATATATATATATATATATATATATATATATATATATATATATATATATATATATATATATATATATATATATATAGATATATATATATATATATATATATATATATATATGCGCTATATTGATATGCGATGCCTTGGGGTAGGTCAATAGCGTTTATAAATTACGCTACACAGACTTAGATAGTACTATCAGGGTGAGTAACAACCTGGGTTTAATATTACAAAATGCCCTCCGTATCCCTACAGCCAGGGGTGCCCAGGGGTCTCGGTATTTTGTTTACTAAACATGAGTACACTTGCGTGGTGTTCTACCAGCATCTTAACCATTACCTATGAGAAACAGACCCTCGAATCCTGCTCTAGAGACCGGCGCCTCATCACATGCAAAATAAAATATTGTGAAAATGTAATCCCCATTCGGAGAAAATATTGATTACATGACGACGATCGTTATACGTCGCCATAGAATACGGTGAACATTGGCAAAAATGGATAACATACACTTCTAACTTTGGATGACTCTCATAATGCCCTCGGCGTCCGTTAACATTTAACTTGTCGTTAAAGAGTACGTTAAACAGACGAGCAATTCCTATATATCACACATGAAAACAAACATCACCCCAGGGGGCTGTGGGTGAGTAACATTCACGCTGGATATGTCATACCCCTTATTCATTGCGGTAAGGGTCTTAATTAAATTCATATCGGAATAGGCTTAACATACTAAACGCCAGATTCTTCAAGGTTACATTGCGTATCATGTGAAAGAGCTGTCAACAACATGTTTTTCCATTTGATTCGTGATTTTTCAGTAACAAGCTGTGAGATGTAGTTACCAGAGGTGATTTATCTCTGTGATGGGTACATGTTGCAGACATGAGAGGCTACATGGCCCTGGAAATGGCGTTGTTAGTAAACAGGAGACACTCGGTATGTCTTAGTTACTAGAAAGATGACCAACTCCCAAGCAAAGTAAAGCAGAATATATATTGGTTTATAAAAAGAGAATACCAGTATAATAGCTACTTGATTATGAGCGACGTTTGGTTTTATGTATAATGATAACGTGATAAATCCAAGGAGTTGTTTGGCTTACCAACCTATACCTGGGCACAATAGCCTCTTGTTTAATATGGCTCAATCTATAGCAATTTAAGTTAGTTTGAGCGAGTGAAATAGGCGACCTTATCGTCGGCTTTTCCGGAGGACGCTCTTCAGTAAACAAATATTTGTATTAAATGGTACTGGTATCTGACAGAAGCCTCTTGTGCACAACGAATTTCGCATCTGCCTAAGGTTAATCCGCAATAAAACACCCGGACGCCCCGATGTTGCATTCGCCAAGCGTTAGTGTAACTGGCTTTGTAAAACTGTCGAAAAGACGCAGTCAGCAACCAACTCATTATATTTCCCCACTTCATGTTTACATCGATATTGGTGAAGAACTCACGCTAGTTGGCAATCCGCCGTTAAAGAAACGAGAAAGTCGAGTTTAGAGATCAATATAATTCACATTTATTCACAAAAGCATAAATTTGTGCTAGACGATCATAGTTGTTTATTGCTGGAACTTTGAATGGTTTTATTTCGATTATTGCATATATACAGTTTAACAGCTCGCTCTGAAATCAATGGCTTATAATGTAAACGCTGAAATATAATCATCGAATACACATATTGGTAAGCATTAAATCTAACCTGATAATTCTGTTATGACCTCATTGCCTTATGACAAAGAAGTCATCCAGAATGATCAAATCAATTATCCGACCACATCGATTAAGCAATGTTTGACATCACTCCTCCAGACAAGCTTTAGCTGTAATATGTGGCTGATATCGTCAAGGAAACGGGTTACTCTTTTACAATGAATAGGTACAGTTTACCGCTAGATGAATCACACTTCATTCTTAATCGTTTAATATTCATCGAACCACATTATATATCTTAATGAAATGGAAATCGCATGAACCTCTTCATGTGTAGCAACCGCATTAAGCACGCTGGCTACCATGCAGACAATGTTGGTTCATTGCCGTCTCTTCGTCGAGGATTAGGCATCACAAAGCGAGAGTTTTACCGAATTAATTTGGACAATATCAGAGACCAACATTTTTGACTGGAAATCGCCGCGTCTTCCTTCCAAGACTAACAACGAAACACAATGCTTCGTTTTTTCCCCTCTCCGTTTATCGTTAATATTACTGACCACTTGACACTACAACTTGTGCAAGCCAAACGTTAATACTAACGTGCCTCTGATGTTGAACTTGGAACGGTTAGCATCATCATCATGTAGGTTACAAAACTTTCTTACTCTCCTTATCATCTAAATTGTCACCCATTGGTCCCACTTACATATTTACCAGCTGTTCGCCCACTTTCTAACTCTGACTCCGTTTACCAGCGTACATGCTTACAATTATGCCAACAAATTTTTCCTTAACATACGAGACGCAGAAATAGTCTCTAAAATATGATTCCGGTTATAATCCTATTCAATGCTACTTCTTTTACCCATTTTCAACGCGAGGCACACATAACAGAAAAGAGGAAAAGAAAGACCAAAAGTTGTTTTGTCTATTTATTTGTTAATTTATTCGTCGATGCGCCCATCCACCATTGCCTTCGAGTGGGAAAAATTAGGACAAAATGTGCAGTTTCTTCACACACACAAAACTTCAATTGTGAAAGCTGTTCGTAGGTTGATTAACGACGAGCTCACTAATCAAAGAATGTTGAGGTTTCTAAACTACCTATGAATGACCGGCCTGGGTGTGAAAAAATACTGCAGTTGATAACATCGAGGTCAGGTGTGGTTTACATATGAGAAAACAAAGACACGTTGGATGTTACCACGTGAGTTAATAATCAAAGTCGACATATATGAGAGAGACGGACAGTGCCGTAGCTACAATTAGGTATCCCCTTGTGCTCCAGTTCACTGACTGTAATGCTCTCTTTTCATTATCAAGAAATGTTCTGCTGCATTGGGTACAAATTGCTTTAATATGCCTGATCAGACAAAATGCGAATCGCTTGTATGGGGAGAACCCTGATGATGACACATCAATGCCAAGGTCGTTTTTAGTTGATAACCGCTGGTAATTGATTAGTTAACCGTGGCATCATTTTTAATACTCACATAATGCACCGTCCCATTTAGCTCTGAATTTGGTTTCACCGAGTATTTGAGTTTAAAAAATATAATCGAAATTATAGCTGTTGGCATGGTGAGGCCGCGTTTTGATGTTCGCTCTTCGACGGATTTGATCGACAAAAATACTGCATTAACCTGCATCGTAATAATTGTCACCCTCGATCCCTCAATTCCACACATAATCGTACCTGCTATTGCCCTTTTTAAGGTGCAACCCATCAACAACTTGTATTTTGACGCTGAGTTGCGTTCATCGTTTTGAAATGTCATTTGACTCCGTAGGTTGAGTGTTCTAATATCTATAACAAGAATGACATTTGGAGTGAGTACATTATGCGGCAGGCATTAATTTTAACCACAGCACCACTTAAGTGTCTGTGGATAACACGGTATTTACAATCACCCCATGGCCGTATGTAAACAATTAAATGTGTTTATTGGTGCTTTCCGCAGGTCCTACACCCACAAAAATAACAGTTCTACCTGATCTTCATGATTCTCAGATTGTGAGAATTCAAGATTAAAGTATCAAGTGTATTGTGCCTGGTTAGTAAGGTCCGAAATATGGACACGGAGTGAGTTCAGCAACTGATGATTGTATGCTCTCCGTGGTGAAAACGATTACAAAAGATTGATGGGCTGGATTAGTGACTGAATGTGATTAAGGTAGTCGTTAATCATTACGCCTAGCTTAGATTGGAATTATATGTTGCTCAGTAGCCGGAAATTATTTTCACAGGTTGGATAACCTAGCGTCATTGATCATCGCGAGATTTGTGGGGAAATTGTTTTGTGAAAAGACTCCAAATCAAACACAAAAACTGGTCGCGGCTGCCACACATTGTTTGGGGTTGTACAGTACTGACACCAACAACAACCCCTCCATGTCAGTGAGCTATACTTGGGGTACTGCATATTGAGTAAGTAAATAATCATGCAGATAAAACATGTACATTAAAATGAATCTGTGTCTCTTCCGTGATAGAGGAACATCATAGCCATCAAACTCCTCTGTCACATGAATTAATGTTTGGGTTTGACGATAATTTTGCTGCATAAAGGTTTTTTTTTGTTCCTCGTTCACCATATATAAGCAATATAAAACTTTATATATCATTTGCCACATCAAATAATAGTTGGTGAGTGGTGTGATTGTCTATAGTACAGTTGAACAGTGGGCCAAACGATCAGCTCCAAAACATGGGTAGGGAACAGTTTTGATTGACCAAATAGTGGACACGACTGCAAAATATTAATGATAATGGGACATGCTTCTCTCCCTTTGTCTAACATTTAACAGCAAACAATGCCTAGGGAATATAAAATAGTCTATATAATGATCCTCTAAATAGCAGAAGCTTGTATATCTGGAACATTGACGGCACAGTTTCATATTTGTCTATCATTATCAGCACGTTCGAAAACTGTTACATATGTAACGGTGATGTCACAGATCAGAGTATATACCATAATCGCTGGGTTTTATAACGAATCATTTGTTGTGTTCAGTTAATTAATCCATGATTGTGATTTGTCACATCATCCAGTATGTGATGTGGTATGCTTATATATACAAAGAGCATGCATATCAATATGATTGCATTATTCCAATCCGCTTCTATAGTGTGTGCATTGTTAACAGTTTTCTAAAACTTAACACAATTCCTACCCCTAGTCCATTCTTCATTATTTATTTCTAAAGGTAATGGATTACTGAGCTATCTCCTGCCTTGCTAATATAATTCATGGTACAATGAAAACACACTGCAGTGTTTCCGCCATATGATACTCGCCAATAAATCCAAATAGTTCGATTATGAGGCAATGTGGTGTCTGAGAAATGCTTTTCCTAATGGTGGGGGCGTTGATCGAATATTATATTCACGAGCCATATGTCTGACACGATATGTCTGTGTGCCATTGCATGATGAAGCTGTGCAATGGACGAAGCAGTAGGCTCATTTTCCACATTTAGACATGTTAAGTGTCATGCTGCTTACTGAAACCCTGGGAACTTGACAATTTACCCCGAGACGAGTAATAAAATCTATAGGAAGCAACTAGTAATTGCCACAGTGTACAAACAACCAGTCAAAACACCATATCATATTGTTAATAGATATATGTACATATATACATACATACATACATAGACATATTAATGTTTTGAGCAATATGTATGTATACATACACACATATATGTATATATACACAAACATATATATATATATATATATGTATATATATATATATATATATATATATATATAAATATAAATATATATATATAAATATAAATATTTATATATATATATATATATATATATAGTTATATGTATATATGTTTGTATATATATGTATATATTTAAATGTAAATATATATGATATACATTAATAAGGATGACTATATTTATGTTTATATGTATATGTATTTATATTCATATATTTGTTAAAATTTCAATTATATCAATATAGATTTTTACATATATGTATAATTGTATGCAATATTTATATATATATACTATATATATATATATATCTCTGAATATGTGTAAAATTATAAACATAATCATCTATGTACTTATATGTATATATGTATGCATGTATATATATATATATATATATATATATATATATATATATATATATTTATGAATTTATGTGTACATATACATATTATATAGTTATTATAAATAATATATATATATATATTTATATATGCGGATTACTACATGTATATATACAAATATGTGTGTTTATGTATGTGTGTTTGTGTGTGTTTGTGTATGTGCGTGAGTGCGTGTGTATGTGTGTGTGTGTGTGTGTTTGGTTGTGTGTGTGTGTCTGTGTGTGTGTGTGTGTGTGTGTGTGTGTGTGTGTGTGTGTGTGTGTGTGTGTGTGTGT
The DNA here is from genome assembly GCA_034190875.2 of Urechis unicinctus. Classification (NCBI taxonomy): domain Eukaryota; kingdom Metazoa; phylum Annelida; class Polychaeta; order Xenopneusta; family Urechidae; genus Urechis; species Urechis unicinctus. Next base: position 22,743,694 of record CM067343.1, read on the forward strand.
GTGTGTGTGTGTGTGTGTGTGTGTGTGTGTGTGTGTGTGTGTGTGTGTGTGTGTGTGTGTGTGTGTGTGTGTGTGTGTGTGTGTGTTTGTGTGTGTCTAAATATTTGATTCTTCAAGAGACCGGCCTAGATCCAAATGCTTTTATCTATATCTCGACGAGATATTGCGGAAAGGGTTCAATTGTTTTCTTCGGCCCGACCAGTAGCATGACCCTGTGGTAAGAAATTGGTCCCTGGCATGTGAAACAATATCTGGTGATTGTAATGGAAAGGAGCATTATCGCAGAGTTCAATATCCGGTGACATTTGAGCATACACACAAGCAAGTAGCATAGGAACTTATACTAAACATAATGGACAAGAAAATATGCATTCGATATGTCGAAGGAGTGTAAATAGCTCAAGCAAATTTTGTTTGTGAGCCTTAGATTGGTCATGATATCGTTCGATTTAGATATTTGATTCTTGAAGAATGTGAACTACAATTTAATCCCGTCCCTATCTATATCACGCTATAACGGAAGCCGAAAAGTATATTTACTTATGATATGAATTAAAGAATTTCTCAATTAACTGCCATTCCAATATTTAAGTGGCGATTGAAATGATACCTCCTCAATAAAGCATACACCGCCCACAAACTATTAATGAAAAGCTAATACTGGCACCCAAAATGACAATACCTTTGTCCGTGCAATTAACCTCTATAAATTTAACCTTAATCTGTACATAAAATTATAAATGCTATTGGTACTGAACGGTTACGAATATAGTGATTTTATGGCCACTTCTATTCGGCATATCGCTATGACTAAGAGAGTAGAATAGAAAATAGGGGTTCTGGCGACGTGGGGGATGGTTTCGAACACACCCTTCGGAGAGGGCTTTGGCCCGATCTGCTTTCCTATAGATCCACCAAATATATAGCCTACCGGGGAATCTCCAACGTCTCCACTGCTCTCTAGGCACAGTAGCACCACACATACATATGCGCCACCAAAGCTAGCCCATGCCACATCACATATGCCGCGCCAGCCGGCCAATGGGGGAATCCCCATCGCCAACACCAACAACAGCAGTCGCCGAGATACTTGGGATACATGCTTCTACACATAGATGGAAAAAAGATCCAGACTTGCACACATAAGAGGAGACAACGACAGTACAGAGTGCAGGCCCCTTTTTTTACAGCAGCATTATATTGCCAGCTGGGGATTCCCAAACGCCAGCACCAACGTCACCACACATACATACTCATGGAAAGAAAGAGATCCCGGCTTGTACACATAGGCAGAAACAGCAACAGCAACACCGCAATATTTTCCCCATAGAACAGTAAGAGAGCCACCAACAGCCGACAAAATACATACATTGGGCCATACTGCCCGCAAGACAACAAGGCTTAAAAGGGTCGCCTAAAAACGATTCACGATTCCTTGGGACTACTACAAGTTGGGACTACTTTTTCCCAAGTAACGAAAAGACAGCAGGATACAGTCATGTACAAATGTTTTGCAAAACAATTGAGAGCACTGCAGCAACGACCACCGCACCTTTTAGAGAGAGGTCTGGACATAGAAAGAAAGCAATCGATTAGAGGTAGAAATCGGAAATAGGTAGATGGTATGGAATGCAATCAATGAGGCCGAGCATTTGGGAAAACATCCATTATACAGTGACATATAAACAAGAAAAACCCTGCTACCCTCCCACTTACCCTTGCGCTAAATGTGGAAAGACGCTCTCCAGCAAACAAGCCGTGTACAGACACAAGAATGCTATATGTGCTCGCGTTACATGGATATATGTATATATACATGTGTGCATGTACAAGGCAAATAATATAAACCTTCGTGTACGGGGTCTGGTATGCCTTGTGGTTGTGCTGGTCCATCGCAGCTGTAAACATACTGTGAGGAGCCTGTAAACATTTCGATAACGCTATCAAGGTGTGCCAAAACATTGGTGTAATGTTACAGAATGCCTGCGGTGTATCCAACTGCTCTATCTGACTATGGGGATTAAATTTCATAAATATATTGATTTAAACGCCCCCAATCCTTATTCTTGACTGACAAATTAAGCACCGTTAAAACCACCACATGCGTGCAATACAATGTGCTTCCCTGCAGTTTAGATATCTCAGCTTTCACATTAAGCATGTGTAAACATACAATCTATGGCTATTGTGGGTTTTGCATCTCCAATGTACAAAACAGCGCAACCACTGCGCTGCTATGAAAATTTAAGAGTGATAGTGCGTTGGTGAAGTACATATGCGCATTTATCTAGCAACAACGGTTTGTATTGACAATCTAAAAACAACTGCAGGGTTTCACCCTCATTGGTAAAACAAACATGAATTAAGTGATTGCTTGTTATTCATATATCACCAGCTTTCAGGTTTGTTAAACGGAACGTGAAACAGATGAGCAATTTATAATTTGTATTGTAAATGAAAGCAGAAGAGTTTATGTTCAGAAAGTGGACTGCAAGATTTTGCTATGAAAACCGAACATTGTCAAAATTCGAAGCATCCTAGAACACTACATTTGTCAATCATGATACGAACAAACACAGACTGCTGTTAATAAATACCAAATGGAGCTTGCTTCTTGTTGGTTGCATGTAGTATGAATCTTTATGCATCAAAGAGGGCTGTTATGTTAAAATACCACCTCAATGCACCATTCGCATACACATAGGGTGATTTGGGATAATCATATGAATCCATGTATTGGGGGAAATAAACGTGTCAGAAACAAACGAATCTTAACGATTAAATGATTTGTACTACACAATCGCTGACAGGCAATAGAGTACACTTTAAAACGACATCGCATCCGGTACTTGAAACAAATCATTCCGCCCAAAAAGCTATCAGATGTGCATGAGAGCGCGTAGAGATCCAACCAGAATACAAGAACTGACAGTGCGATGCGCCGCGCATATTGTGTGGTCATTTAATCAAACCGATATTTAGCGCTATAATCGTTCCCGGCATTCAGCTGTTTTTTTTCATTTACATGACATCCGCAGGACATCGCAAAAACAAGGATCAGAGAGAGATATGTTTTAGTGATGCTGGAATATTTCATCATGCGTTGCATGTTAACCCCTGTCTCCCACTTATGACTGTTAACTGTATCTAGGCAAATAATTTCTAACGCCAGCAATCTTAAATACGACTTTATATATTCCATTGCAATCGTTTTGAGGGAGAAGGTGAAATAGGGTATTAAATGTATTTCGGATTATAATATTATTCAATGCTCTTTCTTTTTCCTATTTTAAAACATGGGGCGCACATAACAGAGAAGAGGAAAAGAAAGACCAAAAAGATGTTTTGTCTATTTATTTGTTATCAAATTTATTCGTGTGCCCATCCACCATTGCCATTGAGTTGGAGAAATTAAGACACAAAATATGCAGTTTCCCTCATAAAGCAAAATCTTCATTTGTGAAAGGTGTTCGTAAAGGTTAATTGACGATGAACTCAATAGTGCAGGAATGTTGAGGTTTCTAACCTACCCATTAATGACTGGCCTGGGTGTGAAATAATAATGCAGTTGGTAACCACAAGGTCAGGTGTGGTTAATTTATAAGAAAGCAAAGACACGTTGGACATTACCACGTGAGTTGATAATCAAGGTCGACATATGAGAAACGGAGAGTACCGTCGCTACCATTAAGTGTCCACTTGTGATCCAGTTCACTGACGGAAGTGCGCTCTTTCCATTATCAAGAAATGTTATGTGGCGAAAGGTGCAAAGTGCTTTAATAGGCCTGATCAGAAAAACATGCGAATCGCCTGTATGGCGTTAAACATGATGATGACTCATTAGCGCCAAGTTTGTTTTTAGCTTCTATATTTTGACCACACATCAACAACGCAGACTGCCAAGAATCTATGTAAAATTGGGGAACTGCTTGTGACAATAATAGCGCTTATCGGGATGAAAGAAAGCAAGAAACGCCTGAAGAATGATTTTGAGGTGATAAGGATACTGTAAGATGTTTTGTCTATTTGTTTGTTAATCTATTCGTCCGTGCGCCCATCCCCCATCGCCATCGAATTGAAAAAAATCGGGACACACAATATGCAGTTGCTTCACAAAGCAAAAACCTCATATGTAAAAGGTGTTCCTAGAGGTTGATTAACTACGAGCTCATAAATCCAGGAATGATGAGGTTTCTAAACTACCTATGACTGACCGGCCCAGTTATGAAATAATACTACAGTTGGTGACATCAAGGTCAGGTCTGGTTAATATATGAGAAAGCAGAACCCCATTGGACGTTACCAAGTGAGTTGTTTACCAAGGTCGACATATGAGAGAGTCTGACAGCGCCCTCAATACCATTAGCATTCCCTTGGGCTTCGGTTCACTGACGGAAGTGCGCTCTTTTCATTATCAAGAAATGTTATGTTGCAAAAGGTGCAAAGTGCTTTAATATGCTTGATCAGAAAAGCAAGCGAATCGCTTGTATGGCGAGAACCTTTCGATGACACATCAATGCCAAGTTCTCTTTTAGCTTCTATATTTTGACCACACATCCTCATTGCAGAATGCCATAAGCTGATGTATAAATGGGGCACTGCTTGTGACGTGAATAGCGCTTATCGGGATAAAAGAATGCAAGAAACGGCTGCAAGAGAGGTTTTGAGGTGATAAGGATACTGTACAAGGTCAGGAGTTGGATCAGGTGAGTCGAAAAAAACGGTCAGTTGCGCTCTAAAGCAAACTACCGATTGAATGTAAAGTACCAAATAGGTTTGATCCGCAGCGTGCAAGTCCAATATTGTACGGTACAAATTGTACCAGAGGAATGGATGGTAAGGGGTTATCAGGTGCATCGCTGTGCCAATAGCAGGCATAGTGGTATCAGCTAGCTTGCATCACTTGATATCCCAATATCGACTTGAAGGAATTGCGTATCACCGATCATTGAAAGAGATAATTAACAAACGGGGTATTATAGACGAGGGACAAAGATTGTAGGCCATTTACACAAAAATATTTGTGTCACCTGTCAGAGCACACCTGCACATGAGTAAAGTGATTAGGGAGGCGATTTTCTCGGTGTTTTCCCAATGGCTAATCACTAATTCAATATGCTTAGCGAGAAAGAGCCCCGTTCGAGGCCAATGCGCACGCAGTTGTAAGCTTTATAGGCGGTTGTGCATGTAGGTCTTATATTTTGATCGGGGCTGAAAGAATGCAGCTGTACGAGAGCCGCCTACCCAGCACCTCACTCACGCGAGTCTTATAAAGATATACATCGAAATATATATATATATATATATATATATATATATATATATATATATATATATATATATATATATATATATATATATATATATATATATATATCTAAATATATATATATATATATATATATATATATATATATAGATATATATGTATATATTTATATATATGTATACATATATATATACATATCTATATATATATATATAAATATATATATATACAGATATATATTTGCAGTAATATATATATAAATATTTAAATTTATCGTTAATATAACAGACCACTTGACACTACAACTTGAGCAAGCCAAACGTTAATACTAACGCGCCTCTGATGTTGAACTTGGTACGCTCAGCGTCATCAGCTTGTAGGTTACAAAACTTTCTTACTCTCCTTCTCATTTAAATTGTCGCCCATTTTTCCCACTTACATATTTATATATAAATATATATATAAATATATATATATATATATATATATGTATATATTCATATATATGTGCACATATATATACATATCTATATATATATAATATATATATATACAGATATATATATTGTAGTATATATATATATATATATATATATATATATTCATATATACATATATCTATATATATATATATATATATATATATATATATATATATATATATATATATATATATATATATGTGTGTGTGTGTGTGTGTGTGTGTGTGTGTGTGTGTGTGTGTGTATATATGTTTATATATACATTTATACATATACGTACCACCTGCGTAGCACATAGGTCAGGTCGGAAATTAAGTAATCTACCTTTAACAAAGCAAATACCATCTGGAGGGGGGGGGGGGTGGAAGGGAAATTTGAGAACGCAATTTGTTGCAGATTGCGCCTATGTCAATAAGTTTATAACCTTTGAATGGATGTCTTATGACTAATATGTTCAAACGAGACTCATATAGTATCTTGTTGATTTGATGTGACAGCGAGGTTAATAACTGTAAAACAATAAGTAAGCCTTAAACTGTGATTCATCATTCAAACTTGAGCATTCTAACAATGTTTATTTAGAAATAAGCGCGGAAACTGTGATTCAGACTAAGGCGAGGTACAAGCCTTTTTTTCGTTCAAACGGCTTAACGAAATCAATGTTTAACCCAAGCTAGCAATTATTTGAATGGCGTTCAAATTCTACGATTGTTATTGCAAGCGCTCGCTAAATATCTTGTCCCTAAAACAACATCCGGAGATTGGAATCGATAAGCGCATTTGAGAGTTTAATATCCGGTTTCGGTTTATTGACGTAGGAATATACAATTAATAGTGTGTAAACGGTTAGGGACGAGCAAATGGTGTTAATATCTTACGTATGACATAGTTTGACTCATTGCAAAGTCGAAAGATCCAATTGTGACGTAAGAGCTTGATGTTTTGTTCTGGTTTTATCTTTATATTATTTTGATATATATTTTGCTTCTAACGTTTGGCACTCAGGTCAGACGGAATTCCACCCAATACTTGCAGTTGTGCTGACATAATTACAACGGACGCTTTGATTGACTGTCTGCAGATCCGTTTGATACATACATTGTGGTTATAATCCTATTCAATGCTACTTCTTTTACCCATTTTCAACGCGGGGCACACATAACAGAAAAGAGGAAAAGAAAGACCAAAAGTTGTTTTGTCTATTTATTTGTTAATTTATTCGTCGATGCGCCCATCCACCATTGCCTTCGAGTGGGAACAATTAGGACACAAAATGTGCAGTTTCTTCACACACAAAAACTTCAATTGTGAAAGCTGTTCGTATGTTGATTAACGACGAGCTCACTAATCAAAGAATGTTGAGGTTTCTAAACTACCTATGAATGACCGGCCTGGGTGTGAAAAAATACTGCAGTTGATAACATCGAGGTCAGATGTGGTTTACATATGATAAAGCAAAGCCACGTTGGACGTTACCACGTGAGTTAATAATCAAAGTCGACATATATGAGAGAGACGGACAGCACCGTAGCTACAATTAGGCATCCCCTTGTGCTCCAGTTCACTCACTGTAATGCTCTCTTTTCATAATCAAGAAATGTTCTGCTGCATTGGGTACAAATTGCTTTAATATGCCTGATCAGACAAAATGCGAATCGTTTGTATGGGGAGAACCCTAATGATGACATATCAATGCCAAGGTCGTTTTTATTTGATTTTGATTACACATCTACATTGCATAATGCATTAAAGTGATGTGTAATTGGGACCCTGCTCGTGGCGGGAATAGCGCTTACAGGGATAAAAGAAAGCGGGAAACGGCTGCAAGAGAGGTTGCGAGGTGATTAGGATACTGTACAAGGTCAGGAGTTGGATCAGTCATTAAAAGCGGTCAGTTGCGCTATCTAAAGAAAACTACCGATTGAATATTGATCCGCAGCGTGCAAGTCCTGGGTATCTGGTTTTGCGATGAGTCAATTCCAATATTGTAGGGTACCGATGGTACCAGTGGGATGGATGGTAAGGCGTTAATATGTTATCGGGCGCACCGCTGTGTCAATACCAGGCATGGTATCAGCTAGTTCGCATAAATTGATTTCCTAATTTCGAGTTGATGGTGTTATATTACACCGATCATTGAAGGAGATGAATAGCCACCAGGATATTCAAGGCGAGGGACTAAGATTGTAGACCACTGAATACAAACATATTTGTGTTACCTGTCGGAGCACGCCAGCACATGAGTATAGTGCTTAGCGAGGAGATTCTCTCGGTGTTTTCACAATGCTTAATCACTAATTCAATATGCTTAACAAGAAATAGCCCCGCTCGAGGCCAATTCGCACGCAGTCGTAAGCTTCATAGGCGGTTGTGCATGTAGGTCATGTATCTTTATCGGGGCTGAGATCATTCAACTGTACGACAGCCGCCTGCCCAGTACCTCACTCACACGAGAGGTAAAAAAGTCTAAGCTAACAGACTTAGACATCGTACTAGATACACACACAGAGATATATATAGATATATATATATATATATATATATATATATATATATAGAGATATATATATATAGAGAGAGAGAGAGATAGAGGGAAATATATATATAGACCTATATATAGAGAGGGAGGGAGTATATATATATACCTACAGAAATATATATATTATGTAGAGAGAGATATATCTCTAGAGAGAGATACTAGAGATAGATCTATCTATATATCTATATATCTATAGATATATATATATATATATATATCTATATCTATCTATCTCTATATCTCTCTATATATCTATATCTATCTAGCCAGGAACAAAAGATCTAGGCTTACACACATAGACAGGGTACTAGAGAGATAGAGAGATATATATATAGAGATAGATATATATAGATAGAGATATATATATATATATATAGAGATATAGAGACATAGACTTATATATCTTATATATATATATATATAAAGAGAGGGATCTATATATATATATATACTATATTTATCTACAAATAAATATCCTTAAATACATCTATCTACATATATATTTATATATATATATATACATATATATATCTCTATATATATGAATACATATATATATATATATATATATATATATATATATATATATATATATACATCTATATATATTTATATATCCCCCTATTTATATATATATATATATATATATATATATATATATATATATATATATTATATAAATATACTATGTATCTGCATTTAGGGAGGGTGACTTGGTTTGTTGTTGACTCTGTTCTGTTTCTGAATAACATACTTGGTTTGTTTGTTGACTGTTCGCAGACAGTACCGCAGACAGTAGGTAAGCGTGTTTCGCAGTGCTTATTGCATAGATTACGCTATCGTTATAATGTACATGCGCATAATTATATATGTACGCACCCATATTGCTTTGATAAATACATTGTGGTAATTGGAGATTGTCAAAACACATAGAGCCCAGTATGTACAATTCTTTATCCAGCAGATGACTGCCTCTTCGGGGCATTGGTGAATGGTATTTGTTATAAATGATGCTTAAACTTAGGTGATCATATCATGCCGTCTCTGCGCTTAATTGTGATCAAAGCTACCTGGCAATTGCTACCTTTTAATTTTTAGGATGCGTGTCAAACTGCTGATATGTCTGACGAGTGTTATTATCACTGAGTGATATTCTGCAATGGATGCGTCATAGCTTGATTGGCGATAAAGCCCATCGACTACCGCTGGTAATTGATTGGTTAACTGTGGCATTTTTTAAAATACTAACATAGTGCACTGTCCCTTTAGGATCTGAGTTTGGTTTCACCGCGTAGATAAGTTTGAGAATCGAAATCATAGCGGGTGGCATGGTGAGGCAGTGTTTCGACGAATTTGATTGATAGAGATCTGCATTAACCTGTATCGTAATAATTGTCACCCCCGGCCCCTCATTTCCACACATAGCCTTACCTGCCATTACCCATCAACAACTTGTATTTCGACACCGAGATGCGTTCATCGTATTGAAAGGTCATTAGGTCGTAGGTTAAGTGTTCTTATATCTATAAAAAGAATGAACTTTGGAGTGAGTACATTATGCGGCAGGCAATAATGTTTTTGTGTTACCACAGCACCACTTAAATGTTTGTGGATAACAAGATAGTTGACAGTCCACTCATGGTCGCATGCAAACATCTAAATATGTTTGTTGGTGCTAACTGCAGGTCCTACACTCACGAGAATCACAGAACCCTTCCCTGTTCTGCATGACTCTCAGAAAGTGATACTTCCGAAGGGCACGATTAAAGTTTCAAGTGTATTGTTAGATTATCCCAAAGTGCTGAATTTACTACTGAAATGTATGCCTTGTTTGTAAGGTCATGATACGAAACACGACTCTGGAAATGGCGTGGTTTGTAAACAGGAGACGCACTATATGTTTTAGAAACTAGAAAGCTGAAAAAATCCCAAGCAAAGTAGAGCATAATATGTATTGGTTTATAAAAAGAGAATACCAGTATATTATCGACTTGATTTTGAGCGACGTTTGATTTATGTGTAATGATAATGTGATTAATCCAAGGAGCTGTTTGGCTACCAAACTAATACCTGGCCATATAGCCTCTTGTTTTATGTGGCCCCATCTGTAGCAATTTAGGTTAGTTGGAGCGTGTGAAATATGCGACCTTATCGTCGATTTTGCCGGATATTTGTATTAAATGATATTGGTATCTGACTGAAGCCTCTTGTGCACAACGACTTGCGGATCTGCCTACGGATTATCCGCACTAAAAAACCCCCGGACGTCTTGATGTTGCTTTCGCCAAGCGTAAATGTAAATTGCTTTGTAATACTGTAGAAAAGGGCGCAGTCAGCAACCAACCTACTGATAATATTTCATCTCTTCATGCGTACATCGATATAGGTGAAAAACTCACGCCAGTTGGCATTTCACCGTTGAAAAAACGTGAACGTCGAGATTAGAGATCAATATCATTTTCATTCATTCACAAAAGCTCATATTTGTGTTTGAAATCAGATCATAGTTGTCAATTGCTAGAGAGTAATAGTATTATTTCCATGATGGCTCTCCTGAAATTAATGGCTTATTAATCAAATGCTGACATATTCATCATCGAATGCATATATTGGTATGCATTCAATCTAACCTTGTTAGTCTGTTATCGCCCATTTTTCCCGCCGACATATTTACCAGCTGTTCACCCACTTTCTCTTGCAAACTCCGACTTCGCTTACCAGCGTACACGCCTACAATAATGCCAACAATGTTTTGCTAAATAGACGAGACGGAGAAATAGGCTGTAAAATATGTTTCTGACTATACTAATATTCAGTGCTACTTATTTTACAACAAGGGGCACACATAACTGAGAAGAGGAAAAGAAAGACCAAAAAGATGTTTTGTCTATTTATTTGTTATCAAATTTATTCGTGCGCCCATCCACCATTGCCATCGAGTTGAAGAAATTAAGACACAAAATATGCAGTTTCTTGATAAAGCAAAATCTTCATTTGTGAAAGGTGTTCGTAAAGGTTGATTGACGATGAACTCACTAGTGCAGGAATGTTGAGGTTTCAAACCTACCCATTAATGACTGACCTGGGTGTGAAATAATAATGCAGTTGGTAACAACAAGGTCAGGTGTGGTTAATTTATGAGAAAGCAAAGACACGTTGGACGTTACCACGTGAGTTGATAATCAAGGTCGACATATGAGTGAGACGGATAGCACCGTCGCTACCATTAAGTGTCTACTTGTGATCCAGTTCACTGACGGAAGTGCGCTCTTTCTATTAACAAGAAATATTATGTTGCGAAAGGTGCAAAGTGCTTTAATAGGCCTGATCAGAAAAACATGCGAATCGATTGTATGGCGTTAAATTTGATGATGAAAGGGTTCAATTGTTTTTCTTCGGCCAGACCAGTAGCATGATCTGGACCCTGTCATGTGAAACAATATCAGGTGATTGCAATTGATAGGAGTATTATCGCAGAGGTCAATATCCGATGATGCGTACACACAAACAAGTAGCATAGCAACTGATACTAACCATAATGGACAGGAAAATATGCATTCGATATATTGTCAATCCATGGAGTGTAAATAGCACAAGCAAACTTTGTTTGCGAGCCTTAGATTGGTCATGATATCGTTCGATTTAGGAATGTGAACTAAAAAAATTTCCCGTCCATATCTCTATCACGTTTAGCTGGAAGTATATTTACTTATGATATGAACCAAAGAATTTCTCAATTAACTGCCTTTCCCATATTTCAGTGGCGATAGAAATGATACCTCCTCTATAAAGCATACAAAGTAATTTTGATTTAGCTTTGTTATTGAGCTCAAGTGCCAATTACCGGCGGAAAATATTATGCTAGATCCGTCTGCATAAGACTAGATATAATTCGGCCGAGATTGTCCCCGACGAGTGAAGCACCTGTTGGCTAGTGTGATCAGCGGCTACAAACTATTAATGAATAGCTAATTCTGGCATCCCAAACGACAATACCTTTGTCCGTGCAATTAACCTCTATAAAATCAACCTTAACCTGTACATAACATTAAAAATGCTATTGGTACTGAACGTTAACGAATATATGATTTTATGGCCACTTCTATTCGGCATATCTCTATGACAAAGAGAGTAGTATGGAGAGGGATGGTTCTGGCGCAGCGGGGGATGCTTTCGAACACACCCTTCGGAGAGGGCTTTGCCCCGATCTGCACTTTCTATAGGTCCACCAAATATATAAACAACTGGGGAATCTCCAACGTCTCCACTGCTGTCGAGGCACAACAGCACCACACATACATATGCGCTAGCAACGCTAGCCCGTGATCATCTATATATGCTGCACCAGCCAGCTAATAGGGGGATCCCCATCGCCAACGCCAACAACAGCAGTCGCCGACATACTTGCGATACATGCTTCTACACATAGATAGAGATCCAGGCTCGCACACATAGAAGTAGACAACAACAGTACACAGTGAAAGAACCTATTTTTTTTACAGCAGCAATATATTGCCACCTGGGGAATCCCCAACGCCAGGACCAACGTCTTCAAAAATACATACTCATACACGTTGATAAGAAAAGATCCAGGCTGGCACACATAGGCAAAGACAGCAACGGCTACACCGCAATATCTTTTGCCATAGAACAGGAACAGAACCACCAACAGCGACAAAACACATACTTTGGGCCACACGGCTTGCAAGAAAACAAAGCCTACAAGGGTCACCTCAAAACACAACAAGGCTGTATACAAGAGTGCACGATTCCTTGGGACTACTACAAGTTGTGACTACTTTTTCCCCTGTACAGAAAGACAGCCACCAACAGCGGATACAGTTATGTACGCATGTTTTTGAAAAACAATTGAGAGCCTTGTAGCACCGTCCACGGCACCTTGTCGAAGGAGGTCTACACATAGAAGGAAAGCAATCGATAAGATTAGTTCCATCGCAGCTGTAAACATACTGTGAGGAGCATGTAAACATTTCGATAACGCTATCAAGGTGTGCCAAAACATTGGTGTAATTTTACAGAGTGCCTGCGGTGTAGCCAACTGCTATATCTGACAATGGATATTTGATTACATAAATATATTGCGCCCCAAATCCGAGTTCTTGACTGACCAAGAAGCACCCTTGGAACCACCACATGCGTGCAATACAGCGTGCTGTCCTGTATTTAAGATATCTCATCTTTCACATTAAGCATTTGAAACATATGTTCTTTGGCTGTTGTTGGTTATGTCTCTCGAACGCACAAGGCAGCGCAAACACTGCTCTGCTTAAGTGATTCTAAATCATATTTTGGTCGAAATTCGGAATATGAAGAGTGATAGTTCGTTTGTGACGAACGGTTTGTATTGGCAATCTTAAAACAACTACAGGGAACCCTAATAAATTAAGTGATTGTTTGTCATTCAAACATTACCAGCGTTAAGGTTTGGTAAACGGAACGTGAAACAGACGAGCAATTAATAATCTGTATCGCAAATGAAAGTTGAAGCTATTATTGTCGGAATGTGGACCGCAACATTTTGCTATGAAAACCGAATATTGTCAAAATTACATTACATTTGTCAATCTTGATAAGATAACACACAATCTGCAGTTGTAGGCTGCATGTATAATGATTATGTTGTACAATAAAGGGGCTGTTACGCTACAATACTAACTCGATTGCATCATTAGGATGTATATTCGCTTCCACACAAACGTATCTAAACAATTAGCTCATTTGTACCACACAATCGCTGCCAGACAATAGAGTACAGCTTTTATATCATCACTTGATCAATATAACTACTGCTGTCGTATGAAAATGGCTGCCACTAGTACCCGGCGATGGATAAATATACCATGCAGTATATCTTGAATGTAATCTGGTCACTATGACAGCCGTTGGTAGCATGCATAGCTAACACTTTGAAACGGCATCAGGTACTTGTAATAAATATTTCCGTCCCAAATATCTATCAAACGTACATGAAAGCGTAGAGAGACTCACCGAATACAACAGCTGACCGTGCGACGCATGACGCATATTGGGTGGTCACGTTATTACAACCGATAGTTAGCGCTATATTCGTTCCCGGAATTCAGTTGTTTTTTTCTGGCTTACATGACATCCGGCAATGCATCGCAAAAACAAGGGTCATAGAGAGATATGATTATGTTATTTGTATTTTCCCGCTTGCTTTAGTGATGCTGTAATATTATATCATGCGTTGCATGTTAAACCCTGTCTTTCGTTGATGACTGTTACCGTAATGTAGGCAGATGTAACGCCAGCTATCTTAAATACGACATTATATATTCATTGCTATCGTTTTGTGGAATACGGGATAATAGGCTGCTAAATATAGTTCTGGTTATATTATTATTCAATGCTGCTTCTTTTTCCCATTTTACAACATGGGGCACACATAACAGAAAACAGGGAAAGAAAGACCCAAAAGATGTTTTGTCTATTTATTTGTTAATTTATGCGTCCGTGCGCCCATCCACCAAGACATTTTATGTTACGAAAGGTGCAAATCGCTTTAATGGGCCTGATTAGAAATACATGCAAATCGCTTCTATGGTGAGAACCTTCATGATGACACAATGCCAAGGTCGTTATTAGCTTCTATATTTTGACCACATATCTAAATTGCAGAATGCCATGAAGTGATGTATAATTGGGGCACTGCATACGATGTGAATAGCGCTTATCGGGATAAAAGAATGCGTGAAACGGCTGCAAGAGAGGTTTTGAGGTGATAAGGATACTTTACAAGGTCAGGAGTTTGATCAGTCATTAAATGCGGTCAGCTGCGCTTTCTTTAGCAAACTAACGATTGAATGTTTAGTACCGAATAGGTTTGATCCGCAGCATGCAAGTCGTTGGTACCTGGTTTTGCAATGAGTCAATTCCAATATTTTTGGTACCATTAGTACCAGAGGGATGGATGGTAAGGCGTTAAGACATTATCGGGTGCACCGCTGTGCCAAGAGCAGGCATGGTATCAGCTTGTTTGCATCACTTGATTTCCCAATATCGACTTGAAGGTGTTGCGTTACACCGATCACTGAAAGAGATGAATAACCAATGGGGTATTCTAGGCGAGGGACTAAGATTGTAGACCACTTATACCAAAATAATTGTGTTACCTGTCGGAGCACACCTGCACATAAGTAAAGTGCTTAGCGAGGCGTTTCTCTCGGTGTTTTCTCAATGTCTTACCACTAATTCAATATGCTTAGCGAGAAATAGCCCCGCTCTAGTCCAATACGAACACAGTTGTAAGCTTCATAGGGGGTTGTGCATGTATGTCTTATATGTCTTATATATATATATATATATATATATAAATATATATATATATATATATATATATATATATATATATATATATATGTATATATATATATGTATATATATGTATATATATATATGCATATGTATAATTTAGAACCTTTTCGGTCCTAACTAATCCTGTGTTGTTTAGGATAACATATCTGTTAGTGTATTAGCGAAAACCCAAGGTGAGTTGTGTAACATCTGAGGAGCACACTGGACAGGTCGGAAATAAAGTAATCGATCTTGTACAAAGCAAATACCATGTGCTCATGTTGACAAGTATATATTTTTTAATTGGATATCTTATGACGATTTGCTGCAGCGGAACTCAATCAGTATCTTGTTGATTTGATGTCACTGCGAGGTTAAAAACAAGAAAACATTAATTAAGCCATTTACTGTGATTCATTATTCACACTTGAGCATGCTAACAATGTTTATTTATATATATCCCCGCAATCTATGACTCAGACTAGGGTGAGACACAAGCCTTTTTTTCGTTCAAACTGCTTAACGTGATCAATATTTTATCCACGCTCACAATAATTTATATGGCGTTGAAAATCTCATGACATCTTCACATTTTACTCATCCAAACAAAGTGTAAAGTTTTCCGAAGAGTTCGAGCAGGCGACTGGGTA
The DNA here is from genome assembly GCA_034190875.2 of Urechis unicinctus. NCBI lineage: Eukaryota > Metazoa > Annelida > Polychaeta > Xenopneusta > Urechidae > Urechis > Urechis unicinctus. The sequence continues at coordinate 22,759,969 of CM067343.1, forward strand.
TGTTGTTGACTCTGTTCTGTTTCTGAATGACATACATTTTACCACAGACAGTAATTATGCATGTATCGCAGTGGTTAATGCACAGATAACACTATCGTTCTAATATGTGTGTGTGTGTGTGTGTGTGTGTGTGTGTGTGTGTGTGTGTGTGTGTGTGTGTGTGTGTGTGTGTGTGTGTGTGTGTGTGTGTGTGTGTGTGTGTGTGTGTGTGTGTGTGTGTGTGTGTATACACTTAGTATGATATTGTGAGCGCACGTCTATAATCATGTCCCTAGCGTGTAAAATAATATTCGGAGATTGAAATCGAAACGCGCATTGTAGAGTTTAATATCCAGTTTCGTTATATTGACAAAGGAACATACAATCAATAGTGTGTAAACTGTTAGGGACGAGCAACTAGTCGTTGAATTGTTCGCTCAAGTGTGTACATATATTAGATATGACATAGTTTGCCTTTTTAAAAATTCGAAAGGATGCATTGGCGACAAAAAAGCATGCTGTTTTGTTGTAGTTGTTTTTCCCTTATGTTATCTATATATTATTGTCATACGTATTATGCTCCTAATGCTTGGCATTCAGATCAGACGGAATTCCATCTGGTACTTGCAGTGAAGCATACATTATTACAACAGACGCTTTGATTGACCATCTACATATCCGTGATATATACATTGTGGTAATTGGAGTTAGCCAAAACGCATAAGGCCCAGTGAGTAACATTCTTTATTCAGCAGATGACTGCATCTTTGGGGCATTGGTGAATGGTATTTGTTATGAATGAGTCATAAACTTCAGTGATCACAACATGCTGTCTAAGAGCTTAATTGTGACACAGCTACCATTGATCAGATGTAATTTCAATTGCTCCGGACTATATAAAATGCCTTGATAGGAAAAAATCCACCGAAAACAAATCACCTGGTTATTGCTACCTGCCAGTTGTAAGGATGCGTGTCCAACTGCTGATATGTCCAATGAGATGTAGCTATAACTGCATGATATTATGCAATGAATGTGTCATAGCTTGATTGGCGATAAAGCCCAATGAAAACCGCTGATAATTGATTGGTTAACTGTGGCATTTTTTTTAATATCAACATAGTGCACTGTCCCTTTTGGCTCTGAGTTTGGTTTCACCGCGTAGTTAAGTTTGAGAATCGAAATCATAGCAGGTGGCATGGTGAGGCAGTGTTTCGACGAATTTGATTGAGATAGGTAATTATTGTCACCCCCGGCCCCTCATTTCCACACATAGCCTTACCTGCCATTACCCATCAACAACTTGTATTTCGACACCGAGATGCGTTCATCGTATTGAAAGGTCATTAGGTCGTAGGTGAAGTGTTCTTATATCTATAAAAAGAATGAACTTTGGAGTGAGTACATTATGCGGCAGGCAATAATGTTTTGTGTGTTACCACAGCACCACTTAAGGGTTTATGGATAATAAGGTAATTGACAGTCCACCCATGGTCGCCTGCAAACAACTAAATATGTTTGTTGGTGCTAACTGCAGTTCCTACACTCACGAGAATCACAGAACCCTTCCCTGTTCTGTATGACTCTCAGAAAGTGATACTTCCGAAGGGCACGATTTAAAGTATCAAGTGTATTGTTAGATAATCCAAAAGTGCTGAATTTACTACTGAATTGTATGCCTTGTTTGTATGGTCAGAAATATGGACACACAGTAGGTTCAGCAATTGAAAGATGTATTCGCTCTCTGGTGAAAACGATTTAGAAAGATTGATGGGCTGGATTAGTGACTGAATGTGATTAAGGTAGTCGTGAATCCTTTCGCGCAGCTTAGATGGGAAATATGTGTTGCCCAGTTGCCGGAAATTGTTTTCTAAGTTAGGAGAACCTAGCGTCAATCATCCTCGTAAATAGGGTAAATGTTCCCATCATACGACTCCTAATCAAACATTAAAACTTGTCTCGGCTGCAACACATTGTTTGGGTTGTACAGAGATGAAACCGACAATAAATGCATGATTCAGTAGCTGCCAATAAATATCGCAACCCCTCCATGACCGTGAGCTACACTTGGGGTACTACATATTGAGCAAGCACATAAACATACAGCTAAAATATGCGCTTTTAATTGGATTTGTATCTCACGCGCGATGGAGGAAAATCATATCCATCAAACTCCTCTATTACATGCATTGATGCAGGGGTTTGACACTGACCCGTTCATCATTAGGACACTTCGGTGTAACCACCACCTGCTACGCTACATAGCGCAGTCTCTAGTATACTGAACGCCCTGCAGCAATGACAAGGCCCCGTTGAATTTATTTGCTGTATTAGCATTTTTTTGTTCCTCGTTCCCCATATATAAGCAATATAAAACTCTATACATCATTTTCCACATGAGGTAGCATTTCAAATAATAGTTGGTGAGGGGTGAGATTGTCCTTGGTACAGTTTAAAAATGGGCCAAACGATCAGCTCTAAATCTTGGCACAGGGAACAGTTTTGATTGGCCAAATACTGGACACGAGTCTGCAAAATATTAATGATAGTATGACAGGCTTCGCTCCCTTATTCTAACAATTAACAACAAACAATGCCTAAGGGTTTCAAATAGTCTATATAATGATCCTCAAAATAGAAGAAGCTTGTATTTCTGGAACATTGACTGCAAAATTTTATACTTGTCTATCATTAACAGCACGCACGAAAACTGTTACATGTGTAACGATTATGTCACACATTAGAGAAGCTACCATAATCCCGTACTTTTTTAACGAATCAGTTGTTGTGTTCAGTTAATCCATGATTGTGATTTGTCAGCTCATCCTGTAGTTGCTATGTGATGTGGTATG
>CM067343.1:22765299-22789641 GCA_034190875.2 Urechis unicinctus
TCATTGCGGTAAGGGTCTTAATTGAAGTCATAGTGGAATTGGCTTAACATACTATATGCCACATTCTTCAAGGTTACATTGTGTATCATTTGAAAGAGCTGCCAACAACATGCTTTTCCATTTGATGCATGATTACCCAGTAAGAATCTGTGAGATGTTGCTACCAGAGGTGATGTGTCTCTGTGCCCAGTACATGATGCAGTCATGGGAGTTAACATGATCCTGGAAATGACGTGGTAAGGAAACTGGAGACACATTGTATGTTTTAGAAACTAGAAAGCTTGCGACTTCCCGAGCAAAGTACAGCAGAATATTTATTAGTTTATATACAATAGAATACCAGTACAATATCTACTTGATCTTGAGCGACGTTTGATTTATGTTTAATGATAATGTGATAAATCTAAGGAGCTGTTCCGTTACCAATATAGCCTATTGTGTAATATGGCCCGATCTATAGCAATTAGGTGAGCGAGTGAACGATGCGAACTTATTGTCGGTTTTGCCGGAGGACACGTTTCAGTAACCAAATATTTGTAGTAAATGGTACTTCTATCTGACAGAAGCCTATTGTGTGCAACGACTTGCGCATTTGCCTACGGTTTATCCGCACTAAAACCCCGGACGCCCTGATGTTGCGTTCGCCAAGCGTATATGAAACTGACAGCCACCAACCTACTTATAATATTTTACCACTTCACGCGTTCATCGATATTGGCGAAAAACTCACGCCAGTTGGCATTCCAATGTTGAAGAAACTTGAAAGTCGAGATAAGATATCAATATCATTTAAAATCATAGTGGTCAATTGCTGGAGAGTAAGGGTGTCATTTCGATTATGGCGTATTTACAGTTTAACAGCTCACCCGAAAATTAATGGCTTATTAAACAAATGCTGACATAAAATCATCGAATGCATATATTGGTAAGCATTCAATCCGACCTTGTAATTCTGTTATGACCTCATTGACCTTTGACATAGAGGCCATCCAGAATGATCAAATCAATTATCTGACCTCATCGATGTTGGACACCACTCCGCCAGACAAGCTTGAGCTGTAATATGTGGCTGATATCGTCCCGGAAACGAGTTACAAGGTACAGGTGCAGTTTACCGCTAGGTGAATCATATATCATTCTTAATCGCCAAACATTCACCGAACCACCTTAAATATGTTAATGAAATGGCAATCGCATTAACCTTTTCATGTGTAGCAACCGCATAAAGCATGCTAGCTACGATTCAGACAGTATTTGTTCATTGCCGTATGTTTGTCGAGGATTAGGCATCACAATGCGCGGTGTTAACCGAATTAACTTTGACAATATCAAAGACCAACATTTTGGACTGGAAACGGTGCGCGTCTATCTCCCCAGACTGCAAACGAAACACAATGCCTCGTTACTTATCATTAATATTACTGACCACTTCACATTGCAACCTGAGCCAGCCAAACAATGAATACTAACGCGCCTCTGATGTGGAACCTGGTACGGTCAGCATCAGCATCAAGTGGGGTGAAGATCACTTTCTTACTCTCTTTCTCATCTAAATTGTCGCCCACTTTTCCCACTAACATATTTACCAGTTGTTCACCCACTTTCTCTTGCAAACTCTTACCCCGCATACCAGCGTAGATGCCTACAATTATACCATCAATGTTTTCCTAAACAGACGAGACGGATAAATAGGTTGTTAAATATGATTCTGATTTTAATATTATTCAATAGTACTTCTTTTTCCATTTTACAAAATTGGGCACACATATCAGAGAAGAGGAAAAGAAAGACCAAAAAAATGTTTTGTTTATTTATTTGTTAATTTATTCATCTGTGCGCCTATCCTCCATTGCCAATGAGTTGAAAGAATTAGGACACACAATATGCAATTCCTTCACAAAGCAAAATCTTCAATTGTGTAAGGTGTTCGTAAAGGTGATTAACGACGAGCTCACTAATCCAGGAATATTGAGGTTTCTTACCTACCCATGAATGACCGGCCTGGGTGTGAAATAATACTGCAGTTGGTAACATCAAGGTAAATTGCCACTTATATGTGAGAAAGCAACGTGAGTTGTAAATCAAAGTCGACACGTGAGAGAGGCGGAGAGCAACGTCGCTACCATTAAGTATCCTCTTGTGCTCCAGGTCACTAACGGAAGTGCGCTCTTTCCATTATCAAGACATTTTTACTTTATCAATTAGTTTTGATCCGCAGCGCGCGAGTCTTTGGTACCTGGTTTTGCAATGAGTCAATTCCAATATTGTAGTGTACCAATGGTACCAGTGGGGTGTATAGTAAGGCGTTAAGACGTTATCGGGCGCACCGCTGTGTCAAAAGCAGGCATGGTATCAGCTAGTTCGCATCACTTGATTTCCCAATATCGACTTGAAGGTGTTGCATTAGACAGAGGATTAAAGGAGATGAATAACCAACGGGGTGATATAAGCAAGGGACTAAGATTGTTGACCACTTATACAAACATATTTGTGTTACCTGTCGGAGCACACCTGCACCTGTGTATAGTGCTTAGCGAGGCGATTCTCTCGGTGTTTTCACAATGCCTAATCACTAATTCAATATGCTTAGCGAGAAATAGCCCCGTTCGAGGCCAATGCGCACACAGTTGTAAGCTTCATAGGCTGTTGTGCACGTAGGTTTTATATTTATATCGGGGCTAGGAACGTGCAACTGTACGAGAACGTGCACCCTGAACCTCACTCAGACGAGCTTACTCCAGAACCTCACTCACACGAGAGGTACAAAAGGTGCATTTTCAAAGACACACACACACGTACTACATACACACACACACACACACACACACACACACACACACACACATATATATATATACACACATATATATATATATATATATATATATATATATATATATATATATATATATATATATATATATATATATATGTATAAATATATTTATATGTATATATATATATATATATATATTTATATATATATAAATAAATATATATGGATATATATGTTTATATATATATGTGTGTGTGTGTGTAAATATATATATATCTCTAAATATGTATATATATATATATATATATATATATATATATATATATATATATATATATCTATGTGTGTGTGTGTGTGTGTGTGTGTGTGTGTGTGTGTGTGTGTGTGTGTGTGTGTGTGTGTGTGTGTGTGTGTGTGTGTGTGTGTGTGTGTGTGTGTGTGTGTGTGTGTGTGTGTGTGTGTGTGTGTGTGTGTGTGTGTGTGTTTTGGGGTTTTTTTTATTTTAGAACCTTGTCGGTCGTGATTACTCCGGTGTTGTTTCGGATAACATATCTGTAAGTGTATCAGCGAAAATTCAAGGTAAATTGTGTACCACCTGCATTGGACAGGTCGGAAATTAAATAATCGACCTTGTAAAAGGCGAATACCATCGGGAGGGTAGGTAAGGAAATTTGAGAACGCTATTTGTTGCACATCGCGCTCATGTTGATAATTATATATCTTTTGATATGAAATATGGACACGGAGTGTGTTCAACTACTGATGATTGTATACGCTCAGTGGTAAAAACGATTTAGAAAGATTGATGGGCTGGATTAGTGACTGAATGGGATTAAGGTAGTCGTGAATCATTACGCGCAGCTTAGATGGGAATTATGTGTTGCTCAGTCGCCGGAAATTGTTTTCACAGTTAGGATAACCGAGCGTCTTTGATCATCGCAAGACTTGTTGAGGCAAAAATGTTCCCGTGATAAGACTCCAAATCAAACACGAAAACTGGCGGCAACACATTGTTTGGGGTTGTACAGTACTGAAACTGACATCAAATGTATGATTCAAGTGATGCCAATCAATAACGGAACCCCTGCACGCCAGTGAGCTACCCTTGGGGTACTACATATTGAGCAAGCACATAAACGTGCAGCTGAAATATGCGCTTTAAATTTCTCATGCTTGTTAGAGGAATAGCATATCCCTCAAACTACTCTGTTACATGCATTGATGCAGGGGTGTCACACTGACCCGTTCTTCATTGGGACACTTCAGTGTAACCACCACCACCTGCTACGCTACACAGTGCAATCCCCAGTATACGGACCGCGCTGCAGTAACTTATTTGCCGTATAAAGTATTTGTGGTTCCTCCTTCCCCATATCTAAGCAATATAAAACTCATATTTATCATTTGCCATCTCAAATAATAGTTGGTGAGAGGTGAGATTGTACATAGTACACAGTTTAACACTGGGCCAAACGATTAGCTCCAAAACTTGACGTAGGGAACGGTTTAGATTGACCAAATACAGGACACGGTTCTGCAAAATATTTATGATAGCATGACATGCTTCGCTCCCTTAGCCTAACAATTCAGAACAAACAATGCCTAGGGGGAATTAAATAGTCTATATAATGATCCTCTCCATAGCAGAAGCTTGTATATCTGGAACATTGACTGCAAAATCCAATATTTGTCTATCATTATCAGCAATCACGAAAACTGTTACACGTGTAACGATGAGAAGCTACCATAATCTGTAAACCTCGTCAATTCTTCATTATTTATTCTAAGAGTAATGGAAGCTGAGCTATGTAGTGACTCGCGAATGGACTATATAGTACATGATACAATGAAAACACAATGCAGTGATTCTGTCAAATGTAACACGCTTATAAATCCGATAGTTCGATTATGAAATGCTTTTCTTAATGGCAGAGGCGTTGAGAGGTTATTATTACGCCAAGTTACATATATTCCAATATCTGACTTACAATAACAAAACATACAATTTTACGAGCCATATGTCTGACACCATATGTCTGTCTGCCACTGCAAGATGAAGCTGTGCACATGACGAAGCAGTAGGCTCATGATTCCCATGTTAAACGTCATGCCGCTTACTGGACCCCTGCCAACTTGACATATATATATATATATATATATATATATATAGATATATATATATATATATATAGAGATATATATATATATATATATATATATATATATATATATATATATATATATATATATATATATATATATATATATATATATATATATATATATATATATATATATATAGATATATATATATATATATATATATATATATATATATATATATATATATATATATATATATATATATATATATATATATATATATATATTGTCGAGATAAGAGATCAATATGATCCGCATTGATTCGCAAAGCTCATATGTGTGCCAGTAACTCGACCATAGTTGTTCATTGCTGAGAGTAAGGGTTTTAATTTGATTATGGCGTCTTTACAGGTAAGCAGCTCACCAGGAAATTAATGGCCCATTAATCAAATGCTGACATATCATCATCGAATGCATATACTGGTAAGCATTCTATCTAACCTTGTAGTTCGGTTATGATTTCATTGACCTATGACATAGAAGTCCTCCACTAGAAATAGAAGTCATCCAGAATGATCAAATCAATTATCTGACCTCATCGATCTATCAATGTTGGACATCACTCGGCCAGGCAAGTTCTAGCTCTAATATGTGGCTGATATCGTTACAGAAACAAGTTACTTTTTTTACAAGAAATACGCACAGTTTATCGCAAGATGAATCACACATAATTAATCACTAAACATTCACTGAACCACCTCATATATCTTAATGAAATGGCAATTATATGAACCTTTTCATGTGTAGCAACCACATTAAGCACGCTAGCTACCATGCAGACAATGTTTGTTCATTGCCGTCTGTTTGTCGAGGATTAAGCATCACAAGGCGCGGGTTTTAACAAATTGATTTGGACAATATCTGTGACTAACTTTTTCGACTGGAAACGGTCCGCGTCTCCCTCCCCTGACTACAAACGAAGCACAATGCCTAGTTCTCCCCCTCGCTACGTATCGTTAATATTACTGACCACTTGACACTGCAACTTGAGCCAGACAAACATTGAATACTAACGCGCCTCTGATGAAGAACTTGGTACGGTCAGCATCAGCATCAAGTGTGCGAAGACCACTTTCTTACTCTCCTTCTAATCTAAGTTTCCCACTAACATATTTACCAGCGGTTCGCCCACTTTCTCTTGCAAACTCTGACTCCGCTTTCAAGCGTACATGCCTACAATTGTGCCAACAATGTTTTCCTATACAAGTAAGTGTTATCGTGGGTTTAAAAACATCACCTTGTTTGTCGGTTTCCAATCCAAAACTGAATGTATGCACACAAACAAGAGATCTATCATGTGTTTGGTGTAGATATGAGACCAACCTATGATTTGTAGGCAACGTAAGCAATGGTGTGTACATCACCCACTTAAACAAAATTAGCTCCAGACATAATTACTTTTGTGTTCGTATATAATAATCAGCCACGGGAATTCGCATGGATTAATGGACAATCTGTTAATTCATTATTGCATTATTTCCAGTGTAAATCATTCCACTCGGTTTTCGGAGGGCATATTCATTAATTTATCGGCTTGGCTATCCTCATCCATTAAGCTATCCATTCACGCTTTCATTACGCTATGAACTCGCTTGTCCGGGATTGAATCTTTCCGTATATGAGTTTATCAATGCATCAATTGTTCATTCCCACCCCCCCCCCCCATCCTACACCAGAACCGATCTCTCTCTCTGATCCTCACGTGTTTCTTTCTAGAAGTCAGCATAAAAAATACCATCTCCTGAACTGCTTGTGAGAGCATTCCTTTTTTTTGCTTATTTATTTATTTATTTGTTTTTTTCATTTGTTTATTCTTCTACCCGTCCATCCGCCATTGCTATATTATATAATTAAGTAGAACATATATCATGGAGTTACTGCACCAAGCAAGAACATCGGTTTTGATAGGTGCTTTCAGCATTTGAGTATCGCTTAGGTGGCTAATGACCGATCTAGTTGCGAAATGAAGCTGCAGTTGCATGTATGGTAACAACCGGGCTTTGTTTAATATTGAGTAAGCATCGGTTTGTTAGGCTTTACCATGTGAATGGACCAGCATCGTCGACATAAGAAAGAGACGGGCAGTACCGTCGCTGTCATTGGTATTCGGGGGTGATCCAAATTAACCGGCGGAAGTACGCGCTTAGTCATTATCAAGACATGTTTTGTTGCGAAAGCTGCAAATTGGATTCGATTGGTCTGAGCAGAACGTGTGAGTCGATTGTATAACGAAAAGCTTGTTGACCACTCGTCGAGGCCAAGGTCTTTTTAACTTATATCTCTTGTTCGCGCATCTACATTGTAGAATGCCTTGAATTAAAATATGACTGGTGCAGTGTTTGACACATGAAGAGCGCCTACCGGGATAAAATACAAGCGAGGGTCGACTACAACTGAGGTGTTGATGGGATAAGGATGCGCATATAAAGCCAGGAGTCTTTTGGATCCATAAGGTAAGTCATTACAAGTGGTCAGCTGCGCTTACTAAAGCAAGCTACCATTAGTACCAACTCTGTTTGGTCCACAACGTTTTAGTCGTTTGTACCTGGTCTTAAAACTAGATCTTTCCAATATTGTACAGGTTCTAAGTACCAGTAGATTAACTGATTCGCTGGACCCTATTTACGGCTGTCGACTGCTGAATTTTACAGGTGAGTTCGCGGAAATCTGCTTGTTTGGCCGGGAGCTGCTTGAGTCGAGCAATAATGGTGTGACGTGCATGGTCTCAACCGGTTACGTAAGTTGTGCAATTCAAGCTGATGAATATCCACAGCCCAGGCAAGGGACATTGCATGGGTTAAGATATGAGCAATCTTAAGTTTACATATTGGGTTACATTTGCAGCCCAACCGTACACGAGAGGCGAGGCGATTCTCTCTGTGTTTTCATTACGACCGCTTACCTAATCAATATGTTTAACAAGAAAACACAGACCATTGTGCGTGTGTGTATGCGTGTGTGCGTGTGTATTTCGTCAGCCATATACCCGCCACCACCCATATCCCAATAGTGAGGCCAAACGCACGCCCTGTTTATCTCATTTGGTCACCTTATGCTTCTACCTAAAATTCCATTCAGATCATCAGAGGAAATCTTTACGGGTTTATGTGCAGTTATATACCGGGTCGCAATGAAAAGCCAACTCGTCAACAGCTAATGAAGTAGCTCCGTAAGAGAGAGAGAGAGTGGGTGCAGTGTCATGTTTTAATCCATGTCTTTGGTGTCTAATTGTAAATCCGCCTATAACAATCCTGCACACGCGCGCAGTCAAACATAGTAAAGTTTAAAGTGACCACTGGGCTCGTGTCAAAGGCGCTTGAATATGCCGCAAGACTTCTCGCTTATTTATCAAGCGCGTTTGGGGTGAGAGAGTACAGCTGAAGTTACAGCGGCCGCAGCAGCAGCAGCGGCAGTGCTTATAGCAGCATCGGCAGCAATAGCATGGGACAAGAGGCGCCGCAGTGGAAAAGGATTAGGAGTCGCTGAGAGCTTTCTACCTCTCCCCTCGTCATCACAAGTGCTTACACCACCTGGGTACCACCAGTCGCCACGACCCCTTGCTCCTGCTGCTGCTGCTAAGTCACAAATACCGCGTCCCCAATCGCCCACCTTGACGGCTGATCAGCCCGGATTTTCTCCTGGGGTCTTTGGCGAAGATATTTCTTTTTTTTTCGCCCACGAGATTAACACCGACGCGATTTATTTGATGTCAGCGATGGGTCGGCAAATTCTTTCATTATCGCGTGAAGGTGTGCAAGTGTTAAGGTGTGTTCATCGTCTGATATTGGAATGAAAATCGCTTTGCCTCCTGCTGGAAGTCTGAACACAGCTCAGGTGTGAGACTAGAAAAGGAAACTTTGATCTCAAAATAAACTAGAAGGAATTCGATTATGAGAATGATCACGCTTGTATTCCGCCATATTAACCAGGTAAGGAAACAGCTTCACAACCGGAGTAAAGACTTAGTCGTGCTTACATTATTGGGAAGGGACATTTTCATGTTACGGAATATTTTTCCAAGACCTTATTTATCTGTTTAATTGCGCCGTCGTCGCTGGCGGTAGTAGACACCTCCAGCTCTGTCGCCGCTGACGTAAGTAGACACCTCCCGCTCCGTCGCCCGCTGACGTTAGTAGACACCTCCCGCTCCGTCGCCGCTGAAGTAAGTAGACACCTCCCGCTCCGTCGCCGCTGGCGGTAGTAGACACCTCCCGCTCCGTCGCCGCTGACGTTAGTAGACACCTCCCACTCCGTCGCCACTGACGTTAGTATACACCTCCCGCTCCGTCGCAGCTGACGTTAGTAGACACCTCCCGCTCCTTCGCCGCTGACGTCAGTAGACACCTCCCGCTCCGTCACCGCTGACGTTAGTAGACACCTCCCGCTCCGTCGCCGCTGACGTTAGTAGACACCTCCCGCTCAGTCGCCGCTGACGTCAGTAGACACCTCCCGCTCCGTCACCGCTGACGTTAGTAGACACCTCCCGCTCCGTCGCCGCTGACGTTAGTAGACATCTCCCGCTCCGTCGCCGCTGACGTTAGTAGACACCTCCCGCTCCGTCGCCGCTGACGTTAGTAGACACCTCCCGCTCCGTCGCCGCTGACGTTAGTAGACATCTCCCGTTCCGTCGCCGCTGACGTAAGTAGACACCTCGTTATTACAGAATTTTGTGTCTGGATCCATATTAGTCCGTTAAATGCAGTTTTTACTGAGAAGCATTTCGTCTGCAGATTTGGTTGAATCTTTTGATTCGTTGGTGTTAAATATGGTTGTGTTTATGCCGATACGGCGATAAAGCCTCGTGGTGTTAGCTCGTTAGAACGGCTATTTCAGCACTTCACTGTAGCTCATTAACTGAAGTCGTGACCGATGAAAGGATTAAAAAGCACGAGGAAGATGATTATAACCACGGTTCTGATATCAAACGTACATAGTTCGTTTTACAAAGCTGGCAGGGTTTTTCCCCATTTCCATTGCAACTAGTTGTTAAAGGTTACCAGCGTATGCCGTGTCCTTAATTGGTCTCTCAGCATTGGTTAGTAAGCCTTACAGCAAATCTAGATTGTATTGCTAGACGTTTCTTTTGAATCTTTTTTTGGCTGACCATTATAATGATCTTACAACACTCTTACCTGGAAAAACATGCGATAATCCAGTCAATCGTGCTAGATGTACTAGTGTTGGGGCACGACTGAGTGCTTAGGGGCGAGCGATCAAGCAGAAAGCCGTCGTGTCAACCGATCTCTTACCAACCCACCTACCTGGCTAACGAGGCTTATTCCACAGCCCCGATCCAATCACGTTAGTTCGTTGTCATTCGTAAGGTGGGTACGTCGGGATGGGTGAGTTCTGGGAATTCTTCTTTCTTCAATCTGTTGTTTTAATATAAAACTGTTTGATGTCGACGAAGCAGGGTATTAATTAGCCAGGTAAAATCTGCCCAGGTGTATTCTGCGAGGCTTGAATATATTTAAATAATTAGATATCTATCTGAACCATATTTCATTCGTCTGTCAGAATCGAAGATAGGCTTATTGGTTTAGGTTGTTATTTAGATGCAAAGGATGCAAATACGCCAGCGAATATTGAAAAGAATACTTTAAAATATGCAGCTAATGTCTACACGTTCGCAGGTATGATCCAGACTATTACCAAGCAAGGCGCCTGCCTCATGCAAATGACAATGAAATCAACACGATTCCTAATACGGTGGTGACGTTGATTTCTGTATATCTGAATCACCGCCTTTAATCTATTGTTAGCGCTTGTGAACGGGCAATTGAGTATTGAGTCGTAACAATAGCCTCAGTTGTTATGCGTCTCGGATTGACCAATGGATACTTATTGGTGCGAATCACGAAAAACCCTTTGTCGAATTAAGATCCGATTGAATATGATAGGCGCTTTCAAATCATGTCACATAAAAGAGTCTACCTGTCTTGGGGTATTCCATAGATTGCGCGGCTCTTTGTCAAAGCGAAGCGAAATCATTTCCGTTTGAGTGGGTCTGAAGCTGTTCGTCCATCCTACCCACACCAGCACAAAAAGCAACCACGTTTACAAGAGCGGTATACAAGTATGGATATATTCACATAGTCCAAGTTTAGCGGCAAATTATCAACATGTAAAACGATTGGTTCGATTGAGCAACTTTTTCACAAATTAAACACGCTCTCCAATTGCTGGAGTATGTCATGTAAATATATAGGCTTATCTAAGGGGAAATGTTCAGCGAAATAGGCTGGTACAGACTATTCGTGAAACTTGACAATCTCAGCAAGTCGAACAACGATATTGAATTTAATGGATGTCTCGTGATAATTTCGGGTGCAACTATCTCACCGTTCCCTCGGGACAACATCAAATGCCAGCATGGCGAAGGTAATTTTTCCACCTTTATAGCTGTCATAGCGTTTTTCTCATCATCGTGAATATCACCAGAAGTGTGTCATTTCCGCCCAGGTTCAACCCAATAGATAGAGCCTTAGAGAAACGCCGCGATATTTTCCATTTAAGTCGAACAAGAAGGTGTAATAAACAACGAGTTATATAGCGTAATTATCAATATACCTGCGAGAATATACAAATAGGTTTGTCCTTTTCTCAGGAGCGAAATTCCCGGCGTTGAACGCCAATAACTACAGGCGTCATGTTCAATCTACGTTAATTACATTCATCAATGCGCATAAACGATCTACTTCCTGTCGACCGGATCTACTAATTACCTGGTCGTGTGACAGATCGAAGAGTAACCTACAGAAATCAACAAAGGCTCACTCACTCTCTGGGTGCGTTCATTCATGCGTTTTTAGGGAAATATGATAAAATTCGCCGTTCCCTATCCATGTGCGACCAAGGGACAGTTCCGCTGCCAAACATGAACACGTAGGCCCCCATTCAAATGTCACTATTGCTGTGTGTTCGGCGTTCAATAGTCATTTCCTAGACGTAAAACAACCTAACAGATCGCGCGTCAATAACCGAAAACTCATTATTTACAAGTCCTCACTTACTTTGTAGTCCATTGAAGTAATAGAAGTCATTACAGTATGTAAACACATATTCAAGGAAAATTAATATAAATCAGCGCTGTGATGACACTAGAAAAGTGCCAGGGTTTGAAGTACATTTTTTCATTAGATTTTTTTTGTAGGGGGTGGGGGTGATAAATGGGGATTGGTCTCACATCGTCCGGACAAAGAGCCTCGTCAAACCCCACGGAACCCCTTTTCGGGGGGCGCCATTTTCCCGCCGATATCACAATCGAGATGAGCGTCATTTGCCAGCAGTTTGACGATTTGCTGTCGTTTCATCTCATATGTCAGTTGTCTTTGCTCTCGACAATGTGAGTGGACGGTGTTTCACAAGTGACTGTCATATATGAATCCGGCCGTGGTTCGTCGATACAGCGGCGTAGTAGGAAATCACCGGGGGGGGGGTGACAGATGTCAGTGAATGGGCCGGGCGGTAATCGATACGGAAGCGGTTGTGTTCGATTCATTGCCACAACTGCTGTTTCACATGCAAGGGGTGTGTGTGGGGGGGGGGGGGGGGGGGAGGCATTACGTAATGGATATAGGCGATACTAGACAATCGAATTCGTGATTGACCTGCATAGCCCCGGTAACCCGGTTAAGGGGACAAATCAAACGTGTGCAGAGTAGATATATACCAAGCTGGTGAGAGACCCGTCTCTTTTTATACGCTGGGTGACCATACAAAGCAGCGCAGGGATCAACACAAACCGACGAGAATAAAAACCGTAACACGCGATCTCTGTACAATGATCCGCTTCGAAGTGAACAAAACCAAATCTAATAAACCTCACGTAGGACCAAACTATTGTAAGTTTGTCCGATGTTGATAATTTCGTGGCCATTACTATAAGCGATGTTTTCGCCATGTTTATTCTATTGTGATGCAATTACTCGCTGGCATTTATTGATTGATTGACTTATGTGTTGGTTTCAGATGTTTATGTATTAAATATACAATTCGGATGGCAGGAGACAGCTTTAATGGTCCATAGTACTGAGCCAACGTGCGCCAGCTGCCCGACTCGCCACATCAACGAAACCCATGCCGGTCCCACGCAGTACTTGACATCTTTTCGTGTATAATCTCTGGTAGTGAACGCAGAACCATTGTCTGCCATGCGCCTTGGTTATGTATAACCATAGGTTCGACAACTATATAACAGATGACATCGAGGCCATTAAGTGCAGTTACAATTCAGTGGGAGACTAACCGTCTGTTGCCCTGCTAAGCTGCATCACAAATCCCGATGTCGTTCGCCTTAAGCTATGGAGAGTATAAGCGGCCAGTCTCTTTACCTCGTTTACCAATATACGTTTTCAATGCAAGTGCCACGAAGCGATCAGGTGTCACGGATGTAACATGGTAACAGGGGCAATGCTCATCAGTTAATTGATTAACTGGATAAAACGGGTACTAAGTGAAAAGAACCAAGTGGATCGGAGCGTGGATTGTTGAAGATGACGACGCCGGGAATTAGGTGAATTGCTTGCCGGGGTCAAAATCATTACTTTTGCATCCATGAGCTCTGGAGGGTTGCTGCAACAGCGGGCTGTACGTATCCCGGCAACATCATGCCCAGGATCCAACCTCTCCTCGTACTCATCCTACTCTCCATCACATCACCCTCAGCAACTTCTCAGCTGTCATCCAACATCTCGTCGTCGCCATCTCGCGACCTCCGCGATGCATCCGGACGGAAACTCCCCAAGGCGGCATTAATATCCGGCGATGTCCTCATCGGCGGACTCTTCCCGGTCCACAAGAAAGGCATCGGTGTGTCGTCATGCGGGGAAATCCAGCCGGATCGGGGCGTCCAGCGCCTGGAAGCCATGCTTTTTACCATCGACCACATCAACAACAACTCGGACATTTTACCGGATATCCGGCTGGGAGCAGATATCATGGATACGTGCTCCCGTGACGTCTACGCACTCGAGCAGTCGCTGGAATACGTCCGGGCCTCGCTGAGTAGTCTTCAGGGCAGCGAGTACGTATGCACGGACGGGTCCCCGGCTATCGCAGAGACCACCTCGTTACCAGTAGCCGGGGTAATTGGAGGCTCGTACAGCAGCGTGTCTATTCAAGTCGCCAACCTTCTGAGACTTTTCAAGATCCCGCAGATTAGCTATGCGTCTACATCGGCGTCGCTAAGTGATAAAACACGATTTGAATACTTTGCGCGGACGGTCCCTCCCGATAACTTTCAAGCCAAAGCCATGGCGGATATCATTCAGTACTTCAACTGGACGTACGTCAGTACCGTAGCGTCTGAGGGAGACTATGGCGAGATGGGTATTGACTCGTTCGTGCAAGAGGCGAGGGCCAGGAATATCTGCATTGCTATCAGCGAGAAAGTCCCCCAATCGGCAGGCCCGGTCAAGTACCGCGACATCATTACTCAGTTGCACAAGAGTG
Organism: Urechis unicinctus; assembly: GCA_034190875.2. NCBI lineage: Eukaryota > Metazoa > Annelida > Polychaeta > Xenopneusta > Urechidae > Urechis > Urechis unicinctus. Next base: position 22,779,692 of record CM067343.1, read on the forward strand.
ATATCGCTCGCGTGATTGTGCTCTTCCTCCGTCTCGAGGATGCTACTGGACTCTTGAATGCGGCTTGGTATATGAATGTGTCTGATCATTTTGTTTGGGTGGCGAGCGATGGTTGGGGTAAGGAAGAGATGCCAGTGAGAGAAAATCCTCACGTGGCCCAAGGTGCTTTGACAATCGAACTCCAATCAGCGGTACTCCAGCCGTTTGACCGATATTTCAGGGCCTTGCGACCTTCCTCCAACAAACGCAATCCTTGGTTTAAAGAATATTGGGCCAATGTACACGAGTGCGTGTTTCCTGAGGATGCTACAGCCGCTACTAGAAACGTAAAACTCTGCACTGGCGATGAGTTAGTAACGCAGAGAATCTACAAGCAAGAAAGCAAAATACAGTTTGTGTTTGACGCTGTTTATGCCATGGCGCATGCGCTTGACGCCATGTTTAATGACGAATGCGGGCACTTTAAGAGGCGGAGGCGGAGACAGTGTATAAGTCAATTAGAAATTGATGGCGAAAAACTATACTCGATATACCTTCTGAATGTCACATTTGATGGTGAGTATCTATTTCGTAATCCTTGTATTATCTTAACAACACATTATTTTGAATGATTTCACGGGTAGAGATTGATGATCCTTGCTCGTGTCAATGTTATCGGAGTGTGAATTATCACCGCAATCATCCCCATCTATGTTAGTAGCCTAATGACCTGAGAAACGGACCCTGACATTGTAATACACAAAAGCTCTATAAATGTTTGTTTAACTTTTATTTCCTATGTGATGCTGTGATTCGTGGTTTGAAGAAACCTCAATTATTTGGAGCGTGCACCTGAGTTGCACCTTATTATTGGCCATCTCCTCTGCATCAGGATTGATTGGTAAAATATATCATACCGTTCCCTCGTTATCGTAATCAACTTTAGTACAAAACAACATTGCTGTAAACCGCTCTATGGTCGAACGTTGCGTAAAGTAACAGCGATTGGAACTAAAACAACGGTCGCGTTCAAATAAAAAAAAAATTGTATCTTCACACCAATATTTCAGGAGCTATACCTGATCGAACGTTTTCATGGTCAGCACAACTGGGATTTTTGTATCAAGGTCAGAACCGGCATTTGGAATGCCGGTCTCGTCACATGTCCTCTAATGCCGTGCCTAATAATGGAACATCGACTGCGTACGTGTTCTGTAAGTTAAGTTATAATACTGCCCTTAATCTGCTATTTGCCGAAATTTAGCCGAGCAGCTAATTATCTCTTTTGCACTGCAACGCCATCATTTGGCCAGCGCGCCTTCTTCAATTCACAATGAACGACACGTATCAGGCGGCCTATTATGCTTCACGAGCACATTTATACAGCTATGTAGCATATACATCGCTTTGTATGTGTTTCATAGGAAAGCCAAATTCTGCGCAACTTTACCGCATTCCTGCTCTCGGTCTGCCGGTTTAGCTGCTCCTTAATATAACTGATGTAGACAAAATTTGACAATACATATTTGCTCTATTGACTTAATATTTAATCAAGGGCAGACACCTAAACTTGCATTTATAATCGGAGACGCAATCTCTGGCAAAGGACAGCCTAGTTAAGTAATCCATGGTGTTTGCGATGCTTTATATCAAACGAAACCTCCCAATTCAAAGCATTCTTGTTTTGCTTATTTGTATGTCTAGGCTTTGTTGAACGGTAAATTATTCTAGAACGATTCTTTTCCCCTGCAATGTTTTGTCCGATTTTATGACATGAAACACACCCAACACAACATGAGGGCAGCATACCAAGAAGGCATATTTGCTGATCGTTTGCTTGGGAAATAATGTGCTCCACATAGTAGTTGAGACACACACAAGGGTGTGTGTGGTATGAGATAATTTAGGTGGTAAATTAATATATTGTTCTCCGTGACAGCATATATTTCGTTAGGCTGTAACTTGACTCCACCATGCACATTAAAACAGCTAAAAGTAAACTTGTTGCTGTAATCTCGAAAATTTCAATTTTTATTACAACGAATTAACTCACAGCCACAAGTAGACGTCTAACTTTGATTACCAAAAGCTAGTTTAACCCGGTTACCGGTAAACATTATTAAGAAAGGCAAAATGTAGTCGATAAGTTCAGTGTTAATTCAGTAATGTATCACATGATGAATGCCTTGATATTTATTCGTTAATGAAAATTTTGTAGAGGTTAAGTGCACTGATTTATCAAGTGGGTGATTTCACATATTTAATTACGAGAAAAGCCAATTGATCTATTAATAACTTGTATTTGTGTTGCATTATTTGCCATGTCCTTGATGCTGAAGTTATTGCCAAATAGTTACCAAATGAATTTGCGGTAAAGGTAGGTAGAAAATGCCATTACTGTCGATAGCAGTAACGTTGTGAAATGATTTGTAACAATACCCGGCTACAATAGGTATGGAAAACAACCAACCAGGTCTCGTTGCAAGACAGAGTATAATATGTCAATATGAGTGTTGTGCAAAGCAAAACATACTATCTGATATTGTGTGTTCGTGAGAGCTCAATAGTATTATGATACGCTAACACCTGGCAGTGATTAGGTCGGCCGATGGATGTTATACGCTGAGTCACATTTTATCAGCATCAGTAGCTGTCATCCGATAGGGATTTATTGATGTTGAAATCATAACACGAGTCATGCCACAATGTAAGTAAGAAAATAAGGATAAGACAAGGTGGTGTTCAATAGCTATATTACAATGATAGATCATATAAGAGTAGCACAGCTGACGCATCAATTTGGGGATATTATCTAGTTGTTATTACTGGGGGTAAGGGGGAGGAGGGGAAATGAGAAGGAGAGGTGTGGGAGGTAGGTGTTGAGAAGGCGGTGTGAAACTTGCATTCATCTGCTAACTAGCACGAATATCTACATGATAACCGCCTTCATGTCTGGTGTGTGTGGAAATGCTGTAATGAAATATATTTAGCATCAAAACATTTGCTAATTTGCGCTCGAGTACTTTTCAACAGCATATCGATGAAGTTTGAACTAATTCATCATAAATGTCACAGTTCATAAATAGGCGTCTTTGTTTGCCCTTACGCATCGTCGCAGCTCTTTTATTACGCCAGCATCTTCAATTGTTTTGCAGATGGCTTTGGAGGGGAGATTGAATTCGACAAACAAGGTAATGGCCTTGGGCGTTATAATATCATGAATTATCGCCGAAATCGCGCAACTGGCAAGTACGAGTACGTCACGATTGGCAGGTGGGCTGAGGGGCTGTACATGAGTCCACACGAACATATCGTTTGGGCTGGAGACCATTCGGTACCACCTGAATCACAATGCAGTCAACCATGCCAACAGGGCTCCGTCAAAGTAAGTACTGTCAATCACCTAGATGATCAAATATGCGCGTCAAATCTGGCAGTTACCACTTTGGATAATGGCAAGTTTTTGTTTAACTAGTTCTCTTATCATTTCAAAGATTGTGGTAAACTTTCATTGGTGTGAAATGCTTTGCGTACGTCCTAATATTGAGAACGCATTGTGAATTTGTACAGTTCATAGGCCAAGGTGAAACATGCTGTTGGGTATGCACACCTTGCGAACCCCGCCAGTTTGTGCTTGATGAGTTCACATGTCATGACTGCCCAGCCACCTGGTGGCCTACAGCGGACCGCACCGATTGCTTCCTCTTAGTGGAGCAAGTTATATCCTGGACCTCAATCTTCGCCCTCATTCCTATTGCGCTCTCTCTGCTTGGCATCATTATCACGACCGGGGTCATTGTCACTTTTATCCGCTATCTGGACACTCCTATTGTCAAAGCATCCGGAAGGGAACTTTGCTTTATGTTGTTAGCCGGCTTCCTCATCTGTTACTTAATGACATTTGTGATCCTGGCCAGGCCGAGTCCTATTGTTTGTGCTCTTAAAAGATTTGGAGTTGGATTCGGTTTCTCAGTGACATATGCATCGTTGCTTACGAAAACAAACAGAATCTCAAGGATTTTTGACAGTGCGAGTCGGTCTGCTAAGCGACCTGCTTTCATAAGTCCTAAATCGCAGGTAGTATTTTCATGTATGCTCATATCAGTACAGGTAGCATGCACTTGCGTATGGCTGGTATTGGAGCCCCCTGGAACAAGACATTTTCATCCATTCGACAAACAGGAAGAAATTGTTCTGAAATGCAAGACACGCGATGAAAGTTTCCTGGTGTCCCTCGTCTACAACATGTTGCTTATAATCGTGTGTACCGTGTACGCCGTGAAGACCAGGAAAATACCAGAGAACTTCAATGAGTCCAAGTTTATCGGATTTACTATGTACACAACCTGCATCATCTGGCTGGCTTTTATCCCCATTTACTTTGGAACGTTAAACTCCTTCGAGGTATATGCTCAATCGTTTAATTTAGAAAAGGCAGTTTCACGTGATTTTACTGGTGTTAGATAATTTCCGATTTTTATTTCAATATACAGTTGAGATGATTACTGCTTAATATTGTAATATAGCACTTAACTTTTTGTAGCACAGCGATAGCAGTCTATTGTCATCATTAGTCGACGTAGAACATGTTCAATATGTTTAAAACCATTTTCCAACTACTTGCCAACTATGTTTTAATCAAAAAGCAAACTGCCATTTGACTTGTAATGGCGTCATTATCGGCATAATTACAATCCCAAACGGCCCTTACTCTGGCCAATTTTAACTAGCTCATGTAACTTGCAGGCAGATCGCCAAATATGCCTTCATAGCCATTTATCATGCTACTAATCATGCCAATTATCCCGCCACTCATCAGGTCACTTATCAGGTCACTAATCGTGTCCTTTGCTTAACTTTCTCGTTTATGTTTTCCAGATTCAACTGACTACACTCTGCGTCTCCATCTCACTAAGTGCCTTCGTGGCTCTCCTCTGTCTCTTTACACCTAAGATGTACATCATACTCTGCCAACCGCAGAAGAATGTTAGGAAACTCACGATGACGTCAAACAACTATAAAAAGTCGATCACCAGCAGTTTCTCGGCTGCTCCAGGTAACTGTTTACTGTTTGGCTATTGGGGTTTTCATTTATATCAGTCTGCAGATTGCCAAAGAGTATATTTCTGCCATGTATACTGCAGTGCCTCATTGCACTTATACATTGATGTATATGCTGGTCCTACACAGGTCCCCCAACAGAGCACTTCCAACTGAACAGCGGAGCCGCATACGGTCAAACTGTAGGGATGCTTAGGGGCGGTATGACGGAGACGGATACTGATGGAGACATTGATCTGGATATGGAGCGAGTCAGCATGAACTCTTTTTAATGGTGACAACAATGGAAACCTTCCTGGGATAAACTTATTAAAAACAGCATTACATGGAAATTGCCGAGCCCCACAAAGGTTCGAAAGGAGCATCAGAATCAGTGCCAGTATCACTAGGAAACATGTCGGATTCATTTCCGACCATATGGAGTAATGACTAAGCCATAACGTCAGCTGAGAGAGCAGCCAAGCACCTCGAAACGATGGGCTAGCCACTGGCGATGTGTACTGATATACGACTGGTGAAAAAACATTTTGCCAGAATTAAATAAGTTAGAAGTTTGCATCGTGGCTATTCGCAACCCATCGAAAGTTGACTGTGAGAAAATGTCATACTGATCGTGCATGTTCAACACTGCTGCTTGCGGTTAAATGTAATAGGTGATGTGCAGACGATATCAAAGGGCAATACTTACCTGTGTACATGCATATAGAATGTAACAGGATAGTGCTTACTTTGTGCATAAAACTGTGTAAATACATACATTTTGGTAATTATCTTATTTACACATAAAGGGCTTGATTTCACAACAAGAGGACCAGGGTGCAGACCCAAGTCATTATTCCATGAATACAAATGTCAGACAGGAAAAATATCCGATTCACCTGTAGCCATCCATCCATTGTTTACTACATATCCCTAACGTTTATAATTTGTTGCGCATTTTTAATATATATATATATATATATATATATATATATATATATATATATATATATATATATATATATATATATATATATCATATATATATATATATATATATATATATGAATATTTATATATACGTATATATATGTTTATACATATGTATATATAGATATATATATGTTTATATACATAAATGCTAATATATATGTGCATATATATATGCATATATATATATATTAATATATGCATGTATATACACATATATTCATAAACATAAATGTATATATATTCATACATATATGTATTCATATATATATAGATAAGTAGAAATATATGCATATATATAGATATGCATGAATATATGTGCATATATATACATAGGAATATATACACACATATGTATATATATATATATATATATATATATATATATATATATATATATATATATATATATATACATACATATTTATATATGTGTAATATATACATGCATATATATATATATATATATATATATAAATATATATATATATACATATATGTATATATTTATGATGATTATATATATATGTATATATTTATGATGGCTGCTGTTGCGTGTTCGTTATGTTGTCGACTGTTGTATGAAGCGCTTGAAATAGTGAAACATATAGTATTACACTCACCATGTGTAGGTGGTGTTCCATTTTGCTACAATGCGTTCTGTACTACACCCTTATCGTTTTTGACTAAGTAGAGAATAGGAAAGCGTCTATGTGAATGTGTTATTTGTAATTCTGTTAAATCTTCAATATAGCCTAAACGAATAAAATGCCACTTATTTAGGCAGGCGCTAGCTTTGCTGATAAATGCGGCCTGTCAAATAAAAAAGTGTGTGTATATATGAATATTTGTTGTAATGTCAAATTGTCATAATCTATAATTGGCTGATTTAGTCAACATTATATATTGAGCGAAATTATCTTAGTCATTTGATAATGTTTGTTGTATTAGAACGTATGAAAGGGGATGAGGTGCTGTGATATAAAGTTGCACTGATGTATAGAAGAACACGTACATTTATGAAAGAGCGTCGCCCGAGATATGATGATGGGTAAATGATGGTGGCGCCCTTAGGGGTAAAAAACACCCTCCTGAAACCTTATTGGTATATTAATGGAGACAGGCGTGTCTTTGACAAACTGATTTGAGATCGATCGCATCCCTCTTTGGCGATGCCCATGGGGTGGCTCATCACCTGTGACTGCGTGAATATTCGTTGGCTTGGAAGGAAGATTTGGCATGTCCGTGTGTGTAGTAGAAGTTATGTAGTAACCTGGTTTTTATATGTCACATGTCCTGTCCATAAGAAGTACCTCAATGCTCAAATACAAAGTCATGTAACTATAGTGCACGCCGAATAAATATCCACTCCTTTTGTTTGCATAGGCTGTGCGTTTGTTTTCATGGCTAAACGCGTTCCAGACTTGCTAAATATTGGATAACATGTATGATATGAGACCTAGTTGTAGCCAAACGTGCAACCATCGGGGTAAATCACCTTGGAGACGACATTGTGGGCGTGCTCCGAATAATGAATGCGATGACCACTTTAAATAGCTCTTCAACATCTATGCTTATCGTTGAGGATCCGCTTTGTGACTCCATAATGGCAAATTTCCATGTACAATTGTAATTTTGTTTCGACCATGAATATATATCAAGCATCTCTTATAGGTCAGAATAATATAACTTTTCAAGGTCGCACTTCATATCTTTATACACAATCTTAACAAAAACGAATATATTTTGTTTTGCTGGAACAGATATTTTACTGTTTATCCACTAACGTTCCTGCTAATGCGTATGTTACAGTTTTGTCGTAGAACATTAATAAAATTATTAAACATCAAGTTTGAAACATACTATGGTGAATATTTAATGGCTTTCAAAACCATTACCACACATGTTTGACTGCAACGTATTCATCCCTTGCACTAGTTTTAAGGTTAATTTACAAGTTTGACGTAAATGAGGTAAATTTTTCTATCAATGTTCTAAATCACTGCCTTGTCAGTTCTTAGATAATACAAAGATTTTACTGTCAATTGTCAAGTGCCAACATCATCCCCGTGCACTTTGAATTTGTAACAAAACAGATAAGTTAATAAGCCGATATCTTGAGTGGAATACATGTGACGGATACAATTAATTAATATACTATTTGAAGGGAGCTAATCATTAATTGTGCATGATATTCCAAATATGTTTTCGCCTATATATATGTATATATATATATATATATATATATATATATATATATATATATATATATATATATATATATATATATATATATATATATATATATATATATATATATATATATATATATATATATATTTGTATTTGTCGATAACAATGCTTTCATTTGTTTAGTATCATTGTGTCACTCCCCAAATACATCACGCAAAAGTATTTAGGTATCTCGCGGAATAGTCCGCTGTGGGATAGCGACTTACTCTAATGATATCATTATCATCGCGGTGTTGATTGTCTACACGGTAGCGATTGGTTGTAACTTATTCCTACAGTGTCAATACTGCTCGAGATGTCGTAGAGGCGATGCAGTCTCATCCAAAACTTTCATGGGAATCCGATCATCTGTTACTATTGTTAGCTGCATTGGGAAGCGAAGCGGGGTACGACTTAAACTACCAGGAATCCAACAAAGCAGACCATTATCCTCTTTTAACTTGATACCAAGCTTCAATTTCCAACTTCAATACTGAACAATTGGTTATGGATCAAATTTCATACGAGGATCATGAAATACGTAGATCCCTCGTGACACGCATTGTTCTATTGTTCTGGTCTACAATTTCAAGTCATGAGTTTGGACGTTGAATGTCTTTGATCTCGTAGGTTTTGATGAACGGCATGAACTACCACATAATTTGTATAATGTATGAGGACTCATTTGTTTAAGTTCTGAAAGGGAATGGGGATATTTGATCGATGTATTATTCCTTTGAAAAGATAGATAACCGTTTTGTTATGATGTTGAACTCAACAGAGCGCAACAAAACCGCATTTGATTTAACACTTAATTAGTAGCTCTGCAGATTGCATCTTTGCGGCAAAGTACATGCTCTTGCCTAGGTGATAACAGCTGTAGACTTGAATTTCTATGTCTGCCTCGCTTTATTTAAATGATGGAAAAATATTTACCTGATTGCGGCAACAAGGTTTAAACAAGAGCAGTCTAATTGAACAAGTCAGCATTTGCAATCTTTGGAACAACCAATGTGCTATTTAAATAATGCTAAATAATATGACAATATACTGTATGACGTCCAGATATCATTTTCATCTCGCCTCTATTTATTTAGGATCGTTGAAATATGTCATTCTCATTCAACATATTCGTTCATTATTTTGTATTTCATGGCTTTCATTGGTTACAAGTTGGGTAAAATATGTTGTTACTGCTACACGTATCGGTTATTGCATCGCCAATTACCAAATACTGTACCCAGAATTATTTCTGAACAGTTACTGTGTGATCTCTAATATTTGACGCATCCGTTACACTTAACATAATAAATGTAAAATATTCGAAAAATGGTTGGACTTTATTTTTCGCATTAATTTGAAAATTTATTTCTTAGATGATAGATGCGCCAAGGACTTTGCAATTAATTCTATTTTGTATATCTTGAGACTTGACCTAGAAGCTACCGATTAGATTATCTCATCACCAGTAGAATCAAAAGTGGCATAGTGAAAATTCGCTTAAATATGAAGGCAATCTCTAGATCATTCGCAATCATTACAGAAGTGTTAATTAATCATATATTGTTTTAAAAAGTTCCTTAAGATACACAAAACGGGCAGCCTTCATTTATGCAAATACAGACTTGATTAAAGACAGCAGTAACGGCTAAGATTCTCACCTAGGTGATTTTAGCGTTTTTTTTTTCAATATAGGGAAACAAACGAAT
>CM067343.1:22789741-22792241 GCA_034190875.2 Urechis unicinctus
GAACTCCTGGTCTTAAATGGCTGATGATCGTTCAGACGGGTTTTTGAATGCCATTCGCTGACTGTCGCCCAGCTTTGCTTGGCACCATGAAGCGATGTTATGGTCTCCGTCCAAAACTTGGCTTTTGTGGCTTATTCCTTCGGATGTATCTCTAGCCAATTAGTATCAATCGACCTGACAGTTCCTCGCTGTAAACAGTACAAGTTCGACACTTACGTCGAGTTCCATAATGAGTTTTATATGGGTGATTGTGCTATCAGCCTCACTCCACGAGCCTGCTGATGTATCTGTTATCGGCCAGACTGTAGTTGTATACATGATGGGGGTACTGAAACAGCATACCCCCCCCCCCCCCCACCAACCCCATGTACACTACTCGCCCTTTGGCAGCATTTGCTCACACTAAGGGATCCTCGGACACAACCCTCAAACGGGCCCAAGGGGCTAGTTTGTTGGTAAACTAGTGTGACCATAGGCCAGGGTGTCTACACCATTCGCGGCTATCCACCGTTTTGAGTCAAAGGGGGATAGAGAAACTTTGTTGACGTGAAGCCCGTATATTTTGTGGCAGTTACAAGGGCGCACATTATACCCAGAGCCACCAACGTTTCGGCAACTTCTTTCAAGCAATCCAGAACAAGCCTTCCACCAGATTCTCTGACAAAAGTATCCAAAGCAGTTCAACCTGCATCGACACCCAAACAAACGAATATCCAGGCCACTTCAAGCCATTTATATAAAAAGCATCCAACAGCTCTCGAACCAACAAATTCGTCTATAAGAGCGTACAAAACGTTGGAGCTACCAGGACATAGGACAACCACACGGCTTCCATTTTTTTCGGCCCCTCGCGCCCACCATTCTGATTTTGGTAGGAAATTCGCTGCGGCTTTTATGTGGTTCTTTGTAATTTTCCAGACCTTCCATGCAAGCAATGCGAAAAATACTGCATATCCTGCCATTTGCAATCTTGTCGATAACGACACTAGGTCCACAATGGTTCCTACACTTCTATATCGTCTTCCATAACCGAAAAATGGTCATCTATTTCCTCCTCTAAGGATTCCATATCTGTTGCAATAGTGTCTACCTTTTTTCTATATCTTCCACCTTTTTCTCTACATTTCGCATTGTGTAGTAGTAATCTTATACCCTAGGGATGCCATATCGTGGCGCGGTGTGGAATGATAGTTGGGTGGGGCTACTTTGGAAATCCATTGTAATAGACTTTTGTGGGAGGGCCAGTAACCGATTGGGATTGCTACTAGTACACTCTTATGTAACCTTGGTTGGCTAGTCGAGGCCATTTGGATTGCTACTATCGGAGTCCTCCATAGAGCTTGCTGGCGTTTTGTCTGTTGCCCAAATATTCGACAGTCTAGTGGACCCGATATCATACTTCTTTTTCACGGCAGCAAAAGGATTCTTCCCTTGTCTGCAAGTAGGTTTTGCACTGCTTCTTGGGAGAGGTATTCTGCGGATGGCATTGTATTGGTACCCAAGACTATAGCTTCAAATGGCGTCTACGTTCCATGCGCGTAGAACAGGATCTGTTTTAGAGAGCAGGAGCAAGGTCGTATCGACGGAAACAATAGTCTACACCATATGGACATAGAAAACGGGGGTATATTCGCAGATGCAACTCGAATGGAAAACAGGAGAGCCGTGTTTCTTCCCCTATCTCGACTTCCAAAGGGCTATCTAGAATGCTAGGCCTTGTAGTTTTGAGGGGCTGGAAAAAAGAGGCTTCCTTGATGGAGGACCCAAAGGTGTGAAGGTGGATAGACAAAGACCGGGTGATGAAGTGGCAGTCGTGGACGTTGGGCCAGATATATGCCGTGGTAGATAGAGGGTACTTGTTGTTCTGTACCCATGCTGGGTTGGAGGTGTATCATTCTTGCTAGACCGCATACCTGGCTAGTGTGGCTACTCTTTCTTTCTTCTTTTGTTAGGTTGTCCGTGGTTCTGCCAGTCTGCACTGCAAGGAGTACTCTGCCACAATGTCGCCCAGGGTGGAAGGCTTGGTTTGGATTGCCGGAAAAAATGGTAGCCGAAAAGTTGGTTGCTCTGGGAGAATGTGCCCCCTTGTAACTGCCACAAAATATACGGGCTTCACGTTTACAAGGTCTCTATCCCCCTTTAGATAAAAGCGGTGGATAGCCGCGAACGGTGTAGACACCCTGGCCTATGGTCGTACTAGTTTACCAACAGACTAGCCCCTCGGGCCCGTTTGGGGGTCGTGTCCGAGGCTCCCTTAGGGTGACCAAAAATCTTGTATAAGCTGCCAAAGGGCCAGTAGTGTACATTGGAGGGGGGGGGGGGATACTGTTCCTGTACCCCCATCATGTATACTACTACTCTACTTGTGATTCTGATTGCGCTAATGTCGTCCTGGTGAGACGATTTGTCACAGGTGGAATGAAAAAACGAAGCTCGCTTACGAAATAAAGAAGACGGGTTTCGAGACAACCATGCCTAACAATTAAAAGACATGTATAGT
>CM067343.1:22794741-22820832 GCA_034190875.2 Urechis unicinctus
CCTGGTCAGTCGATTGTAGATTTAAATCGGCATTGTTAGGAAACTTGGAACAAGCTCACGCCGTCTTGACTGATACGCGAGCAACCCCTCACACAACAGCAATTCACAATCGTGTTTGATCGGTCATGTGATGGCTGAAAACGATCAAATATCAACAAACGAGAGACGAGCTCCGACAAAGTACAACGTAAACATCGTGGAACTCACTGTGTCTCTGAGAACGGGGGATCGCTTTGCTGACGTCACACGCCTGGGTCTGACCTAGATAATGGCTGTCGTAACGATTGTCGAGCGCGCTTATTGAAACTGACATTTTTAAAATGTTGGCCTTAACTGATCAGATGCGACGTTATTGGACTAGTTTAAGTGTATTGATCACGTTATGAATTGATTCCACCGAAGTACCTATAGCCGTGTGATGGACAGTTTAATCTTTCCAAGTTGGCTTGTTAGCTTTCATTAGTGAGCTTCTTGGACTTCTGTGACATATGTGACAAAAAGCTCTGCTCGACAAATAAGCCCATACTAGCACGTGCAGTTGAATTGAAACTGCAATAAAATACGTCGTCACGTACAATAAAAATTAATAAACAATGCACGTTTTGCATGTCGCTCAATGAAGTTTATAGTTGGATGTTAGTAGACTCAATGAGAATATTGCGTTGTGGCTTCCCTTTTAATTGTATTTCGCCTAGACTTTTGGTTTATTTGGTAGATCATTGCTCTTGAATGATTGGTTTCATATACCTTAGCTACATACTATTGTTTTAGTCTTGTTTTGAAATAATTCACAACGGGCGCTTTGAGAAAATACATCGATGGAATGTTTTTTAATAGTATAGTGCTTTTAAAAACAATAGATCAGGAATGATGTTATGCAAAATTGCAAAGAGTGCTCCGGTCATATTAATCACACCATGTAAACATCAATGTTTACCTTTGTTGGTGATATTTCGTAACCGATGCAAAGTAAAAGACCATCAATGAAGCTGTCTTTCTTAGTCTGTCTTTATAACGCTTACCCGATGATATAAATGAACAAAACTGTGTTGCTGGGTCACTATAAAGTCAGCTTTAATTACAGTTGGTAATCACTAAAAACATGGTATGTGCTTGCAAATAAGCTTACAATAATGATATATGGCTAATACCACATATGCGTACCACCATACTGGGGGGAGGGGTCGTGTTTTTACTGCCGGGCCACAAATAATGCCTCATGTGACAGCGTTAGAGTAATTGCATTTCACCAGTCTGCCACGGTCTCGATTGTTACCAGATTTACGAATCCCAGACAGGCTCAAACAATACCGGTCATAATTTGTATTAGTCTCGATAATGGTTGGAGGACAATATACTCAGGTAACTAATCCCAACTGCAGGATGCGCTATTGTCGTCTGTTGAGAGGGTGGACCCGATTCACGTAGTGCTATATCTGATGTGAGATCGATACTACAGCGCCATCTCTGTTCTAATAATATAATGCTCTGTGATAGAAGTATTATACCGTAACTCAAGCTCTGCTGCTTTCAACGCCATATAATACAATCAGTGATACTTTTGCAATCGTTCGTGCTTGATTAATGACCATTGTGTTTTCCAAGCACTGTCTTTACAGGTGAGGACCAATTAATGATAACCATGTGTTCATCGACGACGCCTTTAGGACAACATTATGTGCAGCGATTTGTCTTCTAAGAGCACGTGAAATGCATAATTGTTGCAACTGACCTTGAAGTTGTTGCAAGATAAAAGCTAAGTGGTTCATCTACATCCTTTCTTAACGTCAGCAGATAATTTAGATAACATCGGTCAGATGGCTACATCAACAAAGCAATTATTCCAGGTGTGTAAGGGCGTCATAGAGGCTTTCACTAGGATGAATGGCGATATGGGATTTGGATTAGGATTGATCTTTCTCTTTCAATTGATTTATGCTCCTACAGAAGGCCTTATGTTCAGAAATGGTAGAATAGAAAGATGAATTCTCCGGATTTCACCAATTCACCGACATCCAGGACAAGGGCATCGTGGTTGACATGTTGACATGGTTTCCATCTTAATGGGTCTTTACAATATATTTGTAGGTCTAGTGTATGTCATGTTATTGCAACTTTTCATTTCAAGCAGTTTGATGGCGTTGCTCTTATCTCACATGATTTGGGACACACAAGAGTTTTGAATCAGGGTATACATCATAGAATGATACCCGAGAGGCAATGACAGAGAATTTATGAGTGGGCATGTGAGTAATGGGGTGGGTAGGCGGGTGAAAGAGTCAGAGTGTGTTCTTGTGTACAATGATTATTCGGTTGATTCAGATGCCAACTATACGTTTTCTAGGATCCTCTCCCCTTACCTTCCGATTGTTTACTGTGAGTCATTTAGGAATGGCGATCATGGAGCAGATTTCATATCACTTTGGAGGTAACAAAGACATACGTTATAAGCAATTGCTTTTCAAACACGTTCCCGACACGTCCAATGCTGAATTGTTTTACTGTACTGTTGTGGTCCACTTGGAAGACACATGCATATAAAATGACAGAACTACGTAACTTAGTGATCAACAGATGGCGAGTTGGGGTTAGTAGGCTATGTTATTGATTGATAAGCAACACATCTGACGTCCTTGTGCTCATGTTACTATATACTGCGATTACGAATAATGGGTTAAGTGATGGAGTTACTGTGGTCATTATTGATGAAATGTTTCCGACATGCCTTCACGTATACATGTTCATCGTTCCTCACGCCATTAATATCTGTGCTAGAGTGCCCTTATGTAGCTGAATTATCATGACATGCTTTCATCATGCTGGACACACGGGGTTTCTTTGACGTCATTAGGGACAGTTTCAGGGTCAGCACGAAATGTCTCTGCAGCTTGACATTACTGAGACTTTGCATTCACACTCTTGGTCGGATCCTGTCTATAGATATGCTGAGGATACTTTCGGTCAGAGCTGGTGTTGAAGTCCCAAAACTGGTGGTACAGTTTGTCAACCATATTGAAATTTTGTGTGAAAGCTTGAAACGTTTATCAAACAGAACAATAAAGTCCTTCGAATTACACGATATAAGGATAAATTAAGGTAAATGATCCATATTTGCCTTGATCAGGACATCAAAGTGCGAAATATCTCCCAAAACGTTATTAACGTCACAGAACAAACGTCACATTGGTCATGTAGCAACTTTACGCTTCTTGAAGTGTGAAGCGCGCATAGCGAATGGCAAAATAATGTTGTTTTTATATGTGATAAGTTATGATAATAAGAAACTTTGGTCATTGGAATATAGAATATTTTATGAACAACACAAAAATACATAGTTTGACTTAGGGCCTGATAACACCCCTAGTAAGATAAAACTAACAACGTGGTGAGATAAATAACCTTCGAATAAATATCGTCGATGTCATGTTGCGATCTCAATCAGTTGCATCAGCCGTGTCACAGATCACTGTTTGCGAAAAAAAGGGGCAGCCGTCGATCTTTTTAGAGCAAAATATGACTTGCCGGTAGTATGAGCAAACCTCAACTACCTTGAGCATCGCTAGTTGATCCTGATCATTTTCTCACCAATTATTGTGCTCCTAGCGTAGCAGTATAGTCGACTCCGTGATTTGTTTTAAGGGTATGTGGATGAATATAGGGCGGTTTATTATCAATCGGATTTTTCAGCAGGCTAAGACCAGTAATAGAAGTAAGCATGCAGTTTTCTTTGTATAGGTAATGCTCTACGTCCATCAATTACAGTCTGTACAACCGGCAAGATAATCTACTAACACGCAGGTAACTGAATCTTGGGCATTATTGGTGGACACGCTGTCCCATTTGAGGGCATTGTCTCGATCTTATGTGTACTTCCATACGAGTCAATTGAATTGAAACAAGATAAGTTTAGTTTACATACATTTGACGAGCCGTACTGATCTTCACTTAGTAACCAGCCAAAGGAGAGTCATGGACGTAATCTGGGTATGGTAAAAATTATCCGGTTTCCTACAGATAGATTACTGCTGAATCAAGTGTATATAAAAGCCTGACATTTCTCAAGGCAGTGAACAATAACGAATGTTTCTTGCATTGATGCAATTAAAACACATAGACACAGCCACACAGACACAGCCATAGACACACAGACACAGACACTCACACACACACACACACACACACATATATATATATATATATATATTTATATATATATGTATATATAAATCTGAATATATAAATAAATATATATATATATACATATATTTATATGTATGTACGTATATATGTATATATGTATGTATACATAAATATACATATATATATATATATAAAATATATATATATAAATATTATTTCTTTTTATATATATACATATATATATATATTTATAAATATATATATATATATATATAGAGAGATAGGTATCTCTATCTATATATCTCTCTCTCATATATATATATATATATATATCTAGATATCTCTATATATCTCTCTATCTCTCTATCTCTCTCTATCTATCTATCTATATATATCTCTCTATCTATATATATATATCTATATATATATATATATAAGAGAGACATACTAACTCTGAGAACTATTTGTCCAGTCGGGCAAGTCCTCCTTATTATTGCTTGTGCGATTGTAAAACCTCTTTGCCCGGTTATAGTATGAAATTTTAACCAGGAATTTACCGAGAATCGCCGAACAACCGCTGAGTTGACGAGTCTCGCAAAGCAGTTAGTTTAGACCTTGAGCTCGCATACGGATGGTTGCCAGTAATCGCCAATAGATCTCGATAAGCTTCGTTTTAAGAGAAAAACAAAATTAGAATTTCAAAACGACTTGTCCCGTCGGGCAAGTTAGATGGTTGCTTCTCTTATCCGACGGTTTCATCCGCTTGCCAGGGACAATCGAGCGATCGCTAACGTTTTTCCTTGTATATATATAAAATATATTTATATATATATTTATATATATATATATATATATATATATATATATTATATATATATATATTTATATATATATATATAAACCGATAATTTGAAATATTTTTCATTCGCCATCAATAACAAAAATTAGATATATTATGAAAATTATCACTAGTAGCAATAGTAGCGTTTCGTGATATATTTCAAAGTGTAGTTACAATGGTCAAACCAAAATTTGTTTGAACATTTTGAAAGAAATTGTGGCTGGATAAAAAATGAGAGTTTCATGTCATTGCTCTTGCTGGTCAACGCTAAAGAATAGTACAGCAGTAAAACTAAATTTTAAGACTTACCCATGCAGTTGCGCAACCACGGTTGAATACAAACTTGGTTGATAACCTCCGATTCATGTTTTGCAACAACGTCATCACTGCTCGTCAAGCAGTACGTCATACATATCAGTTATCTGCATAATAGCTTGGAGACCACGATGTGCACCTGCATGGTAAGCAGGCACAACGAATCTCGCAAACTGAATATTGACCTTCCCAGACAAGCGAAATAATTCAAGATGGATGCAATCTACGTTTGTACCCGTGATTTATGCTACAAAATTCGAAAGAAAGTTGCAATATGCTACCTCTTCAACAGTTGCTAAATAGGTGCGAATGCATGATTTATGCTGTTACTGCGCTTTTGCCGACTGTGTCGAGCCTTAGCATTAGCAAAAGGCTCTGTCTGTTGGTTGAAAATCTGGACAGACTGGTTGGTAATATATACGATGGCCGTTACATTTTGTTTATTGTGGAAACAGTTGAAACGAGACAGAAATATCGTGGTCCAAACTGGTTAGCAGCCACTTTTAAATTAAAAGCCACGAAGCCACTTCTAAATTAAAAACATAAGAAAATCATCAAGTGATAGTTGAGAACGTAAGACCCCTGTATACCGTCAGTAATGAGTAGCCGGGTCTCTTAGGCAATTATGTCTGGAGTCTATTGAGTCCCGCGACGTTTTGCGGCACCCATAATTACCGCAATTGCTTTCAAATAATCTGGTTGGAATCTATCGATCAAGCTACTGTCTAGGGAGATACGCTTGATCACGTTATGGACTGAAGCTTCAATTAACTCTTGGCCAAACCATCTACAAACCTGCATGTAAATGATAAGAAACTTTGCAAGCTTATTTGTGCCTTATGCATGTATATCCGTCACCAACGACAGTTATTGATTTCTCGCTTATAATATTACAGTTTTTTGTACATATCAGTTACTTGATTGTATGTGTTTAGAGGAGTTGAGCAAACGGCTACGTCACTGGTAAACCCACGTTAGATATTATAATGCAAGGTGATGTCTGACTGTTAACCAGCGTGACAAAACACGTTTGCAGTACTGCATGTTGTTCGTTCCGTGATTATTCATGCAACAGTTGAACGCTTTGATCGAGCGATGTAACTGTTCTTCTGTCTCACGAACAAAAGCAATGCAGACGCTATTCAAGCTGGGCAAATGACTGATTGCTAGATAATGCGTTAAGCATGAAATAATAATCACACATAATCAAATAGTGTGCTATATGATCATATTTCAACACAGGTCATCACATAAGTCAGGGACCTAGCAGGAGCCATATGAAAACAAACATACGTTCTTTAGCAATCGTACTTATCTATACTTCCTTTGTTACACATTGAATTTTCTCAAACTTGAAAGGAACCCTTTACAACCTGACGTAATACGGAATGCTTTCAACACATCTGACGCACTGGGGATGGTTAACGGCATTCTGCAAAATTTTCCAGGACAGTCACTTTATCTCACTTAGCTGCTGGTAAGCGGATTATCCTATCTTTCCCGCGTTTAGGATAGGATTTTAACGGGTTTTTTGTTCAGGGAAAATCATACAATTATGTTAAAAGTGTTCGATTACGAGCAACAAATGGCTACAGTATTGTACCAGGAAACATGATTATATATGCCGATTAATGGGTTTGTGGGATGAGAGCAAATAATTAACAATAGGTTGTATTTACCTACACATATACCTATGGCCTACATGGTTTTTTCGCCCTTGTCTCCTATTATCATGCGGTCTAGAACGGTCATATCTGTCAACCGTAGTGATATTTTGGTCAAGAGTACTCGGTATGGTCGTAAATTTATAAACCGTCGTTATTTGATTTACCCATATGTTAATGTTACAAAGGAATGCTCACATTTATTGCCTACCTTAGGGGGTCATACTTGAAGTAATCATGTTTAGAAGTGTGAATGTGGACATCACTTGTTTCAGCACACCAATACAAAGCCTAATGCCTTAATCTCCGCCCGAGGTATGACAGGCTGTATACGCAGCTGCAACGGTAATTTGAAGCCGAACTACTCTGCCAGTTACGGTCTTCTAGATTTTATTGATATGTCTAAGTTCTATGACAATTCTTATTTCTGTCAAATCACCCATATCCAGGCAGACATGAGTAATGATTCGAATGGTAACTGCTGATAAAATTACCGCATGTGATGCTTTTGAATTAATTGTCAACAAATGCCGTAGTCTGTGATTTGTTGAGGGCCCTGCATATGTATATTACTATTTATGCAGCGCAATTTGACGAGCATGTAGTTGAGTCAAAAGTCACTTTTTCATTTTAGAGATAGAATATCTTAGACAACATGGGGCTTTATGAAGCCAGACAGGGCATGTCGGTTTTAAAGTGTTACAGGCACCTGTTTTGCAGTGCAAGAAGCGCTTCGTCCCGCGGCGTTGGCTTAGCAGCCCAATCAGGGCAATTGGGTGGTGCCAAGTGGGGGCTGGCACTTATTGGTAGCTTGCCAAAAATCACAATCACCCGCGATGATCGCCATCGCGATAGCACCTCGGTGTTGAGGCCAAAGTAAATCCCAATATTCCGTCGCTATTGTGGTTGTCCAATAAGTAGATAGTAAAATCAATCAATCGAACAAACGCCTGTCATATTGATAATGCACCCATTGCTATGTAATCTAATGCCTTCTTTACCTGCACATATCCCGCCTGTCTGAAACAAAAAGGGTATTTCATGCATCGGACGGGCAACCTTCAGGACGATTCAAATAATCCGAATAAAAGAGAGGGTGGACGATTAGACGTTCTGTTTACGCAAGAGGTGATCGGAAAACCACACACAGAGCTGTAGTGT
Organism: Urechis unicinctus; assembly: GCA_034190875.2. NCBI lineage: Eukaryota > Metazoa > Annelida > Polychaeta > Xenopneusta > Urechidae > Urechis > Urechis unicinctus. The sequence goes on from CM067343.1 coordinate 22,802,863, forward strand.
CTTCTGTGAGTGTCAATATCATTGGCATATACATGTAACTGATGCCCGTATGAATTCAATGTCAACATGAAGCGGTCTGATTCATTAAGCTGTATATTACTCCCGCACTGACTAACCATAGCACTAAATGCGTGTTCAATGGTTTTCAAAAAATATTGTTCAATGAACAATGCCGTAACTTACCTCCATAAGCTTTAAGTATAATATACTATATGCTAGGCATGCTTAATTGCACACACACCAGGTGTTTGTGAAACAAACATACGGTTGAAGCAGATACATTGGCAAAATGTTGTCATTATACACTGCATTACAGGATATAACAGACAGTCAACACTCCGATGTAGTTGGATAATTCTGTATCTTATTTGTAGGAACCAAGAAAACCATTTTACACGCGTATCTAATTTATGCTTTGTCTCTTTTAGGTGTGTCTATATTTGGCTTTCGTCTAGTTCAGGCCCAGGAATATCACTTCACATACTTGGATGCTACGATACTGCATTGCTATGCGGCAATACGACATCTGAATTACAAAAGGTAACATAAAACAAGGACACATTTGTCTGCTAGGTGGTTTTAAAGAAAAAAACAATCATAAAATATGATGAGAGAATGATCTAGAGATATGCACTCAGCTTTGCCTTCCAATTGAATAATCAGTATGCTAGGGGAATGTAACAAAGGATTACTTGACTTGGCCCACAATAATTAAGCACACAATTGACCGCTCACCTCCTGTGGACGTCATTAATGCCTTATTATTTCTACAAGGTCCATGTTCATGTGTGTTCTAGTCAATACATTCAGATACACCTACGCGAGAATAAGTCTAATATCATTATTTTTTTTATTAAATCGGATCAAAAGACGACGTGTTTTTCCTTGTACACCGATGTTTATTTAATGAGATAACATAGAGAGGTGGTGATTTTCTCGCTGTATCACGCTGTGCGATAGGAATGCTACAGAGTTAATGTGTATATTTGTTTACACTTGGACTGAGTCTCCAGACTGCTATCTAGAGGTCCCTTATCGGTTAGTTACATACAATCAGCTTCATTTTCTCTCTCTAATACTCACTCATATTTAAGATACCGACATTTAATACCTATCATTTTTCTTACTCTTAAGAATAATCAGTTAATTGGTTCATATAAAACCACAGCATCTACTTCAGAAGAAGATTCAGAAATTGTTTTTTATACTGCAAGGGAAGAATATCGGCGTCCCGAGAGCAGATTTAGCGTAATAGGAATAGAAACGGAGGCTAACCGTCGATCAAAGACAGCAAGCGCAGCAGTTTGCTAGTGATTGTTAATGTGCACATATAGATATTTTTTAAATCAGAATTATGTCCCAGCGTTTGCAGAAACATTGTGTTTTGCACTCATGTGAATAACGAATGTCGCACGGTATCCCTAACCCTAAACCTACCATATGCAGTGCACCATGTCAATATCGATATTTGTAATCTTGGAGTCATTGCATTACTTTTGCCCATATATTGCAGCAGAGACACATTAAAATCATTGAAACTCATCATTGAATATAGAGCTTTCGGAGTTAACTGGGTGGCTTTCCGTTATTATATATCATTCTGAATTTATGATACATATTAGAGAACAAATACTACCCCTACCCCTATATGGCTGGGTGACGGGCAATCGAGATAGGGGGCTTCTGTTTCTAACAACAGACGATGCAGGGGGATGGAGCGCAAGGCCTCGAGCTGGGAGGTACTGGCACCTCGCACCAGCCGAGTGATCCCAAAATCGACGTTCGGAAACTCCGACGTCCACCTGCTTACCACATCCCACATCGTTGCTCACGGGGCACCTGTCCAACCAGCTGATACAAGGCACAATAATATGCCTCCGTGCCGTCATCTCCCTGAATTTCCCGGATGTGCACAACCAGCACATGCCGGGGCTCTAGGAAGGACAACACGTGATGTAGGGCCTGTTGCTGTGTTCCCAATTCAGCACGGGGACTGAATGGTCCAACCTCCCCAAAGCCGGCAACTTCGGACCTTTTGAGAAGGCTGGACATCACCTGCCGTTGGTCATGTGTGCACTTTGTTGCGTGCTTGGGGTGGAGACCAATCGCGACCCTCACTTTCTGCTGCCTCAAGTCGATGATTTTATCGACACTGGGGTAGGTGTCAGGGTTGCAATAACTGGCCACAGCACCCCCAACCACAACAGAGAAGGCAGACTAGGGTTTGGCAGCCATGAACAACTTTTGTGGCCCAGAATTCTGTGGCAGGCCTAGGGGAGTTGGGGCCCTTTCCATGTGGAAGTGGGAATCGATGGCCATGGGTAGCTGAGGATACCGTTTGGCAGACTTCTGCCTCACCCCTCTCACCTCGGTCCTACCACACTGTGCAGGCCGCCGCCCAGACGAGCTCCCTCTCACGTTGTCTTAGCCCGAGCTAAGACAACAGAGCCATCAGAGGTTGCCAGTGGAGTAGGACCGCGGGCGAATTTTGGGGCCTCAGACAGAAGCTATGAGGAACCGGATCCTCGTGGACCGGACAAAACTCCCGCATTGCCTCCTTTAATAATCCCGTGGGTCCCCTCAGGCGTTGGCATCCAAAACCGCCTAACCACTCTGCGAGACGAACCAAGGTTTTTAAATCTCGGCCCGATCCCAGCAGGTAGTTGGCGATTACATGAAGGACAGACAATCGCTGCCTTGACACGTGCATAGGATCCAGGGCTTCATTGAAAACCACCGGGACATGCTTGTTAAAGGCATGCGACTTCAGAGATATGTACGAATCCCCACTGCCAGGATTGGGGCATCTAGCTGTGGACTTCCCCTTGTGGCCGTCCATGTCCCCTCGGGGCGTCTCGCCTACAGCCCCCTGGGATCTCCCCCCTGCATCACCAGGGGTTATGAGATGGCTGTTGTTTGGGGTAGGAGATCGTTGCCGATGATCATGGGCTTGTCGCCCTCCCTGGCAATGGAGCTTGGAGGCGCCCCCTTGCTAGGCAGGTCAATAGGGAACACATTGTGATGTATCCCCTACCGGCCCTGGAGCTGCAGGGACAGCGCTGTCTTAGCTGCCAACCGTGACCACTACTGGTCTTTCCTCGCTTTCGCTATCGTCACCTGGTGGCTTGATTTTACCTCCTGTGCCCCCGTTGTTCTGGGGCACATCATTAATTGCTCCACCAGGGACTTCATGGATACTAGACCCTCCTTCATTGCTCTGGCCACAACACCACTCTCTTTACGAGTTGCCATCCTGAAATCAGAGTAACACATGGTGTTTAGTTAATGTCGTAATCTACAGTGCCCACGTCGGTACTAATCTATATTGAGTGCATCTGTCACGATGACGTTCACGCAAGTGCCGTATAACCATTCGTGACAGAAGCCGCACTGGATCATGAAACGTCCGTGACAAATGCACTCTGAATAGGAAGTCGGATATGTGCCTGCTTTGCGCTGACCACAGATCCCTTCCAGAGAGGACTCAGCTTGCGACATTTCCCCTTCAAGGTGCCGTATCTAGGATATACACCAGATCCCCTTTCTTACTCGACCTATCGACTAGGCAGACATCGTTATTACGTTTCATGCGACGCAGCGATGTTTGGAGCTTTGTCCGGACAACATCACGTGCACGGCCTATCTCACTTGTTAGCTGGGCGATGTAATCCGCTTCTTCAACTTATATTCCCATATGATGAGGGAACATCTTCAAGACCAGTGTACAACGTGCTATCCAACCAAGCTCTTTAAGTTTTGGTGCCTACTCAACCGAGCACACAAACGAGTACTAGTCCGGGCCCAGCCATTTGTCTCGCGATCGTACTACCTGGTCAGTCGATTGTAGATTTAAATCGGCATTGTTAGGAAACTTGGAACAAGCTCACGCCGTCTAGACTGATACGCGAGCAACCCCTCACACAACAGCGAATCACAATCGTGTTCGATCGGTCATGTGATGGCTGAAAACGATCAAATATCAACAAACGAGACGAGCTCCGACAAATTACAACGTAAACATCGTGGAACTCACTGTGTCTCTGAGAACGGGGGATCGCTTTGCTGACGTCACACGCCTGGGTCTGACCCTGATCATGGTTTCCGTAGCGATTGTCGAGGGCGCTAATTTGAACTGACATTTTTAAATTATGTGACGGTTATTGGACGGGTTAAATTTTATTGATCAAACTCTGAATTGATTCCAGAGAAGTACCTCTAGCCATGTGATGGGCAGTTTAATCTTTCTAAATTGGCTTGTTAGCTTTCATTAGTGAGCTTCTTGGATTCACATCTGTCGCTGCGCCCACCCACATATATGTGACAACAACCTCTGCACGCCAAATAAGCCCATACTTGCACGTGCAGTTGAATTGACGAACTACAATAAAACACGCCGTCATGTACAATAAAAATGGATAAACAATGCATGTTTTGCATGTCGTTCAATGAAGTTTATAGTTAGTATACTCAATGAGATTATTGCGTTGTGACTTTCCTTTTAATGTTATTTTGCCTACACTTTTAGTGTATTTGGTTGATCATTGCTCTTGAATGATTGGTGTCATATACCTAAGCTACGTACGACTATTTTGGTCTTGTTCTGAAATAGTTAACAGCTTGTAAATAGGCTTTTATATATAAAATACATGTTCTAAATCGTCGACAAATATTAGTCAACATCTATCGCCCATTGTCATGCCTTCACTGTCGTTGCATGGCATAGCACAGTAGGAGTAGTAAATAGAAAGGCATGAACGTTGAGCCGTTCGTATCCCAGACAGGCTCAAACAATACCGGTCATAATTTGTATTCGTCTCGATAATGGTTGGAGGACAATATACTCAGGTAACTAATCCCAACTGCAGGAAGCGCTATTGTCGTCTGTTTAAAGGGTGGACCCGATTCACGTAGTGCTATATCTGATGTGAGATCGATACCACGGCGCCATCTCCGTTCTAATAATATAATGCTCCGTGACAGAAGTATTATACCATTACTCAAGCTCTGCTGCTTTCAACGAGCAACGCAGCATGCCATATAGTACCATCAGTGATACTTCTGCGATCGTTCGTGCTTGATCAATGAACGCTGTCTTTTCTAAGCACTGTATATGCAGGTGAGGACCAATTTATATACTGCAAAGGCTACTTCAGCAAGTGTCGGAGTCTTGATCACAGAATTACAGAGCGTACAAAAGAACCAATTATAAATAATTTTCCTTGACTAGCTCTCTACTAGGCTTGCGTGGGTGAGTAGAATGTATCGGTTCGTCGTGGACGAATAATATACATCGATTTGATATGATTAATAATACATTTTTCAAACCTCTTAGTTTCTTTCTTATCGTCAGCATGAAGTTTAGATATACAACACTGGTTAAATGACTACATCAAAAAATGCAATTATTCCAGGTTTGTTGGGGCGTCAAAGAGCCGTTCACTGGGATAAATGGCGATATATTATTTTGCTTAGGATTGAACTTTCTATTCTAATTGATTTGTGCTCCAACTGAAGGCCTTATTGTCTATGATGGTAGAATAGAAAGATGAACCATCCGGTTTTCTTCCATTCAACGATATCAAAGACAAGGGCATCGCTGGTTTGCATGATGACACGGTTTGTATCTTAATGGGTCTTTACAATCTGATTGTTTGCCTAGAGTAGGTCACGTAATAACAACTAGTCATTTTAAGTAGCTCTTTAACGTTGATCTAATCTCACATGATTTGCGACACAAAAATAGTTGCGAATTAGAGTATGCCTCACAGATTATTAATCAATGGTACCCAGGAAATGACAGCGTTTATGAGTGGGCTAGTGAGTAATTGCGTGGGCAGGAAGGTGAAAGAGTCAGTGTGTGCTCTTGTGTACCCTGATTACTCGGTTTATACAGATGCCAAATATACATCCCTCATCGCGAAATATTCCATGCTGATTTTGTTTACTTGTTGTGGTCCACTGGGAAGAGTTATGATCATTAAAAACCATTGGTATCATTTAGCGATCTCATTCAATGTTGTAGATTGATGAATAAGGAGAAAAATAGAGTATTTCGGTAATGAAATAAAAAAATAAATACAATATTTAATTTTGTCAAACAAACATATCCAACACACATGATTAAACATTATTTCGGCAATTTGGATCGAAGTAAATATGGTTTTATGGAAGATATTGAGGTTTGCGTGTTATGTCAACGAATGGTTAGTTGTTAAAATTGTATTTCGCTATTATATTCAAAATCCAAAAAAATCACGCGCGAAAGATTATCCTTGAACGTTGAACAGTTGGACAAACTAAAATATTTTCAAACATTTTCGGACGAAAATGTGCGTTGACTTTATGTGGACATACTAGTATACCCTTTCGTGGACCAAAGTCTACGAAAGGTTGGCGGTTTGTCCACTAAAGGTCGCGTTCGTGCTAATATATATATATATATATATATATATATATATATATATATATATACATCTATATATATATATATATATATATGTATATATATATATATATATATATATATATATATATATATATATATATATATATATATATATATCTATATATATATATACAGCTGTAATACTAAGTGTAAAGACTTACTTACACAAGTTGTTGCTCAGTCACGGTTGAATACAAACTTTGTTGATAACCTCAGATTCATATTTTGCAACAACGTCACAACCGCTCGTCAAGAAAAACGTCATACATGTCAGTTCTCTGCATAATTGACTGAAGACCACGATGTGTACCGGTATGGTATGCAGGCAAGGCGAATCTTGCGAACTGAATATTGACCTTCTCTGACAAGCGAAATAATTCTAGATGGATCCCATCTACAATTGTACAAGTGAATTATACTACAAACTTCGAAAGAAAGTTGCAATATGCTGCCACTTCAACAGTTGCTACATAGGTGTGGATGTATGGTTAATGCTGATACTGCGCTTTTACCAACTGTGTCGAACCTAAACAATAGCAAAAGCCTCTGCTTGTTGGTTGACAATCAGGTCAGACTGGTTGGTAAAATATGCGATATCCATGATATATTTTTGTTTATCGTGGCTCAGTCGAAACGGGAACAGAAATATCGTGGTCCAAACTGGTTAGCAATATACTACAAATAACAAAAGTCAGGCACTGATATTAGACCTGATATTGGACTGCCATGCCACGGTTTCAAAGAGCGAAAACCCTCTCAGTATCACACCGAATGACCACTTATCCGGATGCAGACGGTGTTGAATTAACCAAGCATCAAACAATCTAAACAAACAACCGTCGGGTTTCTCTGCACTGCCTGTGAACGCAAAATATCTGCTAGGAAGCCATTCGAGTGCATTTAAATTGCTCATAGGAGCCTGTTGGTTCTGAATTTTCTCGAATACCTAATCATTCTACCGTGACTACATCATATGTCAGCATTTCCGCTGCTTCATGTCATGAATACTTGTAATTTCGGAATTCAGTGGTTCATAGCGTTCTTGCAGGTGTTTCAAGCAACTAGTTAATATGAAACCGTTGTTACATGTTTAAGCACTCCATGGCCCTGGAGCTACGCCAAAGGTATTGTATTGAAGGCTAACGTGGCGTTTGGCAACTCTATGCTTTACTTTACCGCTACATAAAGAGGACACAACCAGTAACTTCTATGTACATGACAATAAATGCATGTAATTCACGTGTCATATAAACATCTCGGCAAATAACTCAAACAGGGAGTATGTTAACCTCACCAAATCAAAACGCGTCTTAAATCCAATTTTTACGATTCCAAAAGCATGTGTACCAAAATAAGGTGGCTTCATACAAACTGTTGTTTTTTCAAAGAAGAAACTTTTACCAACCACAATCAAATTACTCGTAGGCATAATCAAAAGTGTTTTAAACGACGAAGCCACTTTTAAATTAAAAACATAAGCCAATAATACAAATAATCAAGTGTTAATTAATTGCATTTTAAGAGAACGTAGGACCCCTGTATACCGTCAGTAATGTGTCATCGGGTCGCCTAGGCAATTATGCCTGTAGTCAATTGAGCCCCGCGACGTTTTGCGGCACCCATAATTACCGCAATTGCTTTCAATTAATCTGGTTGGAATCTATCGATCAAGCTACTGTCTGGGGAGATACACTTGATCACGTTAATGTAATGGACTGAAGCTTTAATTAACTCTTGGCCAAACCATCTACAAACCTGTATGTAAATGATAACAGACTTTGCAAGCATATTTGTGCCTTATGCATGTATTTCAGTCACCAATGATAGGAAATAATTGATTTCTCGCTTATAATATTACAGCTTTTTTTGTAAATATCAGTTACTTGATCGTTTGCGTTTAGAGGAGTTGAGCAAACGGCTACGTCATTGGTAAACCTACGTTAGATTGTATAATCCACGTAGATGTCAAAGTGGTACCAAGCGTGACAAAATCACGTTTGCAGTGCTGTATGTTGTTTGATCCCTGATTATTCATGCTTCAGTAGAACGCTTTGATCTAGCGATGTATCTGTTCTATTGTCTTGCGAGCAAAAGCAATACAGACGGTATTCAAGCTAACCAAAAGACTGGTTGCTAGATAATGAGCCAAGTGTGAAATCATAATCACCCTCAAACAAATAGTGTGCTATATGATCATATGTCAACACTGGCCATCACATGGGTCAGAAACCTCAAGCAGAGACATTTGAAAGCAAACATACGCTCTTTAGCAATCGTACCTATCTATAATCCTTTGTTACCCATGTTACCCATGTCTCAAACTTAAAAGGAACCCTTTACAATCTGCAGTAATACGGGCGAGGCTATTGGGTAATAGGAGAAGGTACGCCTGACACAGATTGCATTCAATCACATCTGACGCAATGGGGATGGTTAATGGCATTCTGCAAAATCTGGCAGGACAGCTATTTTATCTCACTGAGCTGCTGGTGAGCGGATTATCAAATCTTTCCTGCGATAGAATTTGAAAGGGTTTTTTGTTCAGGGAAAATCATACAAATATGTTACAAGTGTGTGATTACGAGCAACAAATAATTACAGTATTGCACAGGAAAATATGATTATATATGCAAATTAATGAGTTTGTGTGTTGAGAGCAAATAATTAACAATAGGTTGTATTTACCTACACATATATCTATGGCCTACTTGGTTTTTTCGCCCTTGTCTCCTATTATCATGCGGTCTAGAACGGCCATATTTGTCAACCGTAGTGATATTTTGGTCAAGGGTACTCGGTATAGTCGTAAATTTACAAACCCTCGTTATTTGATTTACCCATATGTTAATGTTACAAATGAATGCTCACATGTATAGCCTATCTTAGGGGGTCATACTTGAATTAATCATGTTAAGAAGTATGAATGTGGACATCAATTGTTTCAGCATAATTGCGTCAAGATAGAACCACACCAATACAAAGCCTAAGGACTTATCCTACTGCCCGAGGTAAGACAGACTGTCGATGCATCTGCAAATGTAATTTGAAGCCGGACTTCTCTGACAGTTAAGGTCTTCTACATTTTTTGGATATGTCTAAGTTCTATGACAATTCTTATTCCTGTCACATCACCCATATCCGGGCAGACATGAGTAATGATTCGAACAGTAACTGCTGATAAAATTACCACATGTGATGCTTTTGAATCCATTGTCAACAAATGCCGTCGTCTGTGATTTGTTGAGGGCCCTGCATATGTATATTACTATTTATGCAGTGCAATTGGACGAGCATATGGTTGAGTACAAAGTTACTTTTGCATTTTAGAATATATTAGACAACATGCGGCTTTATGAAACCAGACAAGGCATGTCAGTTTTTAGAGTGTTACAGACACGTGTTTTGCAGTGCAAGAAGCGCTTCGTCCCGGTGGCGTTGGCTTAGCAGCCCTATCAGGGCAATTGGGTTGTGCAGTGGGCGCTGGCACTTGTTGGTAGCTGGACAAACATCACAATCACCCTCATTCATCGCCATCGCAATAGCACCTCGGTGTTGAGACGAAAATAAATATTCCGTCGCTATTGTTGTTGTCATATGTCTTAAGAGTAAATTTGTTGTTTTTTCATGGGTTGATTAGGCAAAACATTTAGTCGCTGCGTGAATATTCTGTCGCTTTGTTGTTGTCCAATAAGTAGATGGTAAAATCATTCAATCAAACGAACGCCTGTCATATTGATAATGCACCCATTGCTATGAACAATGCCGTAATTTACCTCCATAAGCTTTAAGTATAATATACTATCTGCTAGGCATGCTTAATTGCACACAAACCAGGTGTCTGTGAAACAAACATATAGTTGAAGCAGATACATTGGCCAAATGTTGTCATTATACACTGCATTACAGGATATAACAGACAGTCAACACTCCGATGTAGTTGGATAATTCTGTATCTTATTTGTAGGAACCAAGAAAACCATTTTACACGCGTATCTAATTAATGCTTTGTCTCTTTTAGGTGTGTCTATATTTTGCTTTCGTCTAGTTCAGGCCCAGGAATATCACTTCACATACTTGGATGCTACGATACTGCATTGCTATGCGGCAATACGACATCTGAATTACAAAAGGTAACATAAAATAGGGACACATTTGTCGGCTAGGTGGTTTTAAAGAAGAAAACAATCATTAAAAATATGATGAGAGAATGATCTAGAGATATGCATTCAGCTTTGCCTTCCAATTGAATAATCAGTATGCTAGGGGAATGTAACAAATGATTACTTGATTCGGCCCACAATCGTTAAGCAATACAGTTGTTTGTGATAATTATATTCATGTGGCCGATAAACATGACAACGTACTTTAAAACAATTGACCGCTCACCTCCTGTGAACGTCACTTATTATTTCTACAAGGCACATGCTCATATCTATTCAATACATTCAGATACACCTAGGGCAGAATAAGTCTAATAACATTATTTTTTTTATTAAATCGGATCAGAAGACGACGTGTTTTTCCTTGTACACCGATGTGCAGCAGAAATTGAGGTCACCACCCCCTAGAACGCAACAAAGTGCACACATGACCAACGGCAGGTGATGTCCAGCCTTCTCAAAAGGTCCGAAGTTGCCGGCCTTGGGGAGGTTGGACCATTTAGGCCCCGTGCTGAATTGGGAACACAGCAACAGGCCCTACACCACGAGTTGTCCTTCCTAGAGCCCCGGCATGTGCTGGTTGTGCATATCCGGGGAATGCAGGGAGATGACGGCACGGAGGCATATTGTTGTGCCTTGTATCAGCTGCTTGGTCAGGTGCCCCGAGAGCAACGATGTGGGATGTGGTAAGCAGGTGGGCGTCGGAGTTTCCGAACGTCGATTTTGGGATCACTCGGCTGGTGCGATTTTATCGACACTGGGGTAGGTGTCAGGGTTGCAATAGCTGGCCACAGAACCCCCAACCACAACAGAGAAGGCAGACTAGGGTTTGGCAGCCATGAACAACTTGTATGGCCCGGAATTCTGTGGCAGGCCCAAGGAAGTCAGTGCTCTGTCTATGTGGAAGTGGGAATCGATGGCCATGGGTAGCTGAGGATACCGTTTGGCAGACTTCTGCCTCACCCCTCTCACCTCGGTCTTACCACACTGTGTAGGCCGCCGCCCCAAGTCCCAGAAGAGCTCCCTCCCACGGTGCCCGAGCTGAGACAACAGAGCCATCAGAGGTTGCCAGTGGAGTAGGACCGCGGGCGAATTTTGGGGCCTCAGACTGAAGCTAAGAGGAACCGGATCCTCGTGGACCGGACAAAACTCCCGCATTGCCTCCTTTAATAATCCCGTGGGTCCCCTCAGGCGTTGGCATCCAAAACCGCCTAACCACTCTGCGAGACGAACCAAAGTTTTTAAATCTCGGCCGAATCAAGCAGGTATTTGGCGATTACATGAAGGACAGACAATCGCTGCCTTGACACGTGCATAGGATCCAGGGCTTCATTGAAAACCACCGGGGCATGCTTGTTAAAGGCATGCGACTTCGGAGATATGTAAGAATCCCCACTACCAGTAATGGGACATCTAGTTGTGGACTTCCCCTTGTGGCCGTCCATGTCCCCTCGGGGCGTCTCGCCCACAGACCCCTGGGATCTCTCCCCCCCAGCATCACCAGGGGATATGAGATGGCTGTTGTTTGGGGTAGGAGATCGTTGCAGATATCATGGGCTTGTCGGCCTCCCTGGCAATGGAGCTTGGACGCGCCCCCTTGCTAGGCAGGTCAATAGGGAGCACATTGTGATGTAACCCCTACCGGCCCTGGAGCTGCAGGGACAGCGCTGTCTTAGCTGCTAACTGTGATAACTACTGGTCTTTCCACGCTTTCGCTATCGTCACCTGGTGGCTTAAAGCTTCTACCCGCTGTGCCCCCGTTGTTCTTGGGCACATCATTAATTGCTCCACCAGGGACTTCGTGGATACTAGACTCTCCTTCATTGCCCTGGCCACAACACCACTCTCTTTATGAGTTGCCATCCTGAAATCAGAGTAACACATGGTGTTTAGTTAATGTCGTAATCTACAGCGCCCACGTCGGTACTTATCTAAATTGAGTGCATCTGTCACGTCCATGACAAATGCACTCTGAATAGAAAGTCGGATATGTGCTTGCTTTGCGATGACCGCAGGTCCCTTCCAGAGAGGACTCAGCTTGCGACATTTCCCCTTCAAGGTGCCGTATCTAGGATATACACCAGATCCCCTTTCTTACTCGACCTATCAACTAAGCGGACATCGTTATTACGTTTCATGCGACGCAGCGAGGTTTGGAGCTTAGTCCGGGCAACATCACGTGCACGGCCTATCTCACTTATTAGCTGGGCGATGTAATCCGCTTCCTCAACTTCTATTCCTATATGATGAGGGAACATCTTCAAGACCAGTGTACAACGTGCTATCCAACCAAGTTCTCCTCTAAGTTTTGGTGCCTACTCAACCGAGCACACTAACGAGTACTTGTTGGGGCCCAGCCATTTGTCTCGCGATCGTACTACCTGGTCAGTCGATTGTAGATTTAAATCGTCATTGTTAGGAAACTTGGAACAAGCTCACGCCGTCTAGACTGATACGCGAGCAACCCCTCACACAACAGCGATTCACAATCGTGTTCGATCGGTCATGTGATGGCTGACGATCAAATATCAACAAACGAGAGACGAGCTCCGACAAAATACAATGTAAACATCGTGGAACTCACTGTGTCTCTGAGAACGGGGGATCGCTTTGCTGACGTCACACGTCTGGGTCTGACCCTGATCATTGGTTTCCGTAGCGATTGTCGAGGGCGCTAATTTGAACTGACATTTTTAAATTATGTGACGGTTATTGGACGGGTTTAATTTTATTGATCAAACTCTGAATTGATTCCAGAGAAGTACCTCTAGCCATGTGATGGACAGTTTAATCTTTCTAAATTGGCTTGTTAGCTTTCATTAGTGAGCTTCTTGGATTCACGTCTGTCGCTGCGCCCACCCACACATATGTGACAACAACCTCTGCTCGCCAAATAAGCCCATACTTGCACGTGTAGTTGAATTGACGAACTACAATAAAACACGCCGTCATGTACAATAAAAATGGATAAACAATGCACGTTTTGCATGTCGTTTAATTAAGTTTATAGATGGATGTTAGAAGACTCAATGAGAGTATTGCGTTGTGGCTTCCCTTTTAATGTAATTTTGCCATCACTTTTAGTCTATTTGGTTGATAATTGCTCTTGAATGATTGGTGTCATATACCTTAGCTACGTACGACTATTTTGGTCTTGTTCTGAAATAGTTAACAGCTTGTAAACAAGCTTTCATATATAAAATACATGTTCTTAATCGTCGACAAATATTAGTCAACAACTATCGCCCATTGTCATGCCTTCACTGTCGTTGCATGGCATAGCACAGTAGGAGTAGTAAATAGAAAGGCATGAACGTTGAGCCGTTCGTATCCCAGACAGGCTCAAACAATACCGGTCATAATTTGTATTCGTCTCGATAATGGTTGGAGGACAATATACTCAGGTAACTAATCCCAACTGCAGGAAGCGCTATTGTCGTCTGTTTAAGAGGGTGGACCCGATTCACGTAGTGCTATATCTGATGTGAGATCGATACCACGGCGCCATCTCCGTTCTAATAATATAATGCTCCGTGACAGAAGTATTATACCATTACTCAAGCTCTGCTGCTTTCAACGAGCAACGCAGCATGCCATATAGTACCATCAGTGATACTTCTGCGATCGTTCGTGCTTGATCAATGAACGCTGTCTTTTCTAAGCACTGTATATGCAGGTGAGGACCAATTTATATACTGCGAAGGCTACTTCAGCAAGTGTCGGAGTCTGGATCACAGAATTACAGAGCGTACAAAAGAACCAATTATAAATAATTTTCCTTGACTAGCTCTCTACTAGGCTTGCGTGGGTGAGTAGAATGTATCGGTTTGTCGTGGACGAAAAATATACATCGATTTGATATGATTAATAATACATTTTTCAAACCTCTTAGTTTCTCTTTTTATCGTCAGCATGAAGTTTAGATATACAACACGGTTTAAATGGCTACATCAAAAAATGCAATTATTCCAGGTTTGTTGGGGCGTCAAAGAGCCGTTCACTGGGATAAATGGCGATATATTATTTTGCTTAGGATTGAACTTTCTATTCTAATTGATTTGTGCTCCAACTGAAGGCCTTATTGTCTATGATGGTAGAATAGAAAGATGAACCATCCAGTTTTCCCCATTCAACGATATCAAAGACAAGGGCATCGCTGGTTTGCATGATGACACGGTTTGTATCTTAATGGGTCTTTACAATCTGATTGTTTGCCTAGAGTAGGTCACGTAATAACAACTAGTCATTTTAAGTAGCTCTTTAACGTTGATCTAATCTCACATGATTTGCGACACAAAAATAGTTGCGAATTAGAGTATGCCTCACAGATTATTAATCAATGGTACCCAGGAAATGACAGAGCGTTTATGAGTGGGCTAGTGAGTAATTGCGTGGGCAGGAAGGTGAAAGAGTCAGTGTGTGCTCTTGTGTACCCTGATTACTCGGTTTATACAGATGCCAAATATACATCCCTCATCGCGAAATATTCCATGCTGATTTTGTTTACTTGTTGTGGTCCACTGGGAAGAGTTATGATCATTAAAAACCATTGGTATCATTTAGCGATCTCATTCAATGTTGTAGATTGATGAATAAGGAGAAAAATAGAGTATTTCGGTAATGAAATAAAAAAAATAAATACAATATTTAATTTTGTCAAACAAACATATCCAACACACATGATTAAACATTATTTCGGCAATTTGGATCGAAGTAAATATGGTTTTATGGAAGATATTGAGGTTTGCGTGTTATGTCAACGAATGGTTAGTTGTTAAAATTGTATTTCGCTATTATATTCAAAATCCAAAAAAAATCACGCGCGAAAGATTATCCTTGAACGTTGAACAGTTGGACAAACTAAAATATTTTCAAACATTTTCGGACGGACGAAAATGTGCGTTGACTTTATGTGGACATACTAGTATACCCTTTCGTGGACCAAAGTCTACGAAAGGTTGGCGGTTTGTCCACTAAAGGTCGCGTTCGTGCTAATATATATATATATATATATATATATATATAGATATATATATACATATATATATGGCTATATATATATATATATATATATATATATATGATCTATATATATATATATATATATATATATATATATATATACAGCTGTAATACTAAGTGTAAAGACTTACTTACACAAGTTGTTGCTCAGTCACGGTTGAATACAAACTTTGTTGATAACCTCAGATTCATATTTTGCAACAACGTCACAACCGCTCGTCAAGAAAAACGTCATACATGTCAGTTCTCTCTGCATAATTGACTGAAGACCACGATGTGTACCGGTATGGTATGCAGGCAAGGCGAATCTTGCGAACTGAATATTGACCTTCTCTGACAAGCGAAATAATTCTAGATGGATCCCATCTACAATTGTACAAGTGAATTATACTACAAACTTCGAAAGAAAGTTGCAATATGCTGCCACTTCAACAGTTGCTACATAGGTGTGGATGTATGGTTTAATGCTGATACTGCGCTTTTACCAACTGTGTCGAACCTAAACAATAGCAAAAGCCTCTGCTTGTTGGTTGACAATCAGGTCAGACTGGTTGGTAAAATATGCGATATCCATGATATATTTTGTTTTATCGTGGCTCAGTCGAAACGGGAACAGAAATATCGTGGTCCAAACTGGTTAGCAATATACTACAAATAACAAAAGTCAGGCACTGATATTAGACCTGATATTGGACTGCCATGCCACGGTTTCAAAGAGCGAAAACCCTCTCAGTATCACACCGAATGACCACTTATCCGGATGCAGACGGTGTTGAATTAACCAAGCATCAAACAATCTAAACAAACAACCGTCGGGTTTCTCTGCACTGCCTGTGAACGCAAAATATCTGCTAGGAAGCCATTCGAGTGCATTTAAATTGCTCATAGGAGCCTGTTGGTTCTGAATTTTCTCGAATACCTAATCATTCTACCGTGACTACATCATATGTCAGCATTTCCGCTGCTTCATGTCATGAATACTTGTAATTTCGGAATTCAGTGGTTCATAGCGTTCTTGCAGGTGTTTCAAGCAACTAGTTAATATGAAACCGTTGTTACATGTTTAAGCACTCCATGGCCCTGGAGCTACGCCAAAGGTATTGTATTGAAGGCTAACGTGGCGTTTGGCAACTCTATGCTTTACTTTACCGCTACATAAAGAGGACACAACCAGTAACTTCTATGTACATGACAATAAATGCATGTAATTCACGTGTCATATAAACATCTCGGCAAATAACTCAAACAGGGAGTATGTTAACCTCACCAAATCAAAACGCGTCTTAAATCCAATTTTTACGATTCCAAAAGCATGTGTACCAAAATAAGGTGGCTTCATACAAACTGTTGTTTTTTCAAAGAAGAAACTTTTACCAACCACAATCAAATTACTCGTAGGCATAATCAAAAGTGTTTTAAAACGACGAAGCCACTTTTAAATTAAAAACATAAGCCAATAATACAAATAATCAAGTGTTAATTAATTGCATTTTAAGAGAACGTAGGACCCCTGTATACCGTCAGTAATGTGTCATCGGGTTCGCCTAGGCAATTATGCCTGTAGTCAATTGAGCCCCGCGACGTTTTGCGGCACCCATAATTACCGCAATTGCTTTCAATTAATCTGGTTGGAATCTATCGATCAAGCTACTGTCTGGGGAGATACACTTGATCACGTTTAATGTAATGGACTGAAGCTTTAATTAACTCTTGGCCAAACCATCTACAAACCTGTATGTAAATGATAACAGACTTTGCAAGCATATTTGTGCCTTATGCATGTATTTCAGTCACCAATGATAGGAAATAATTGATTCTCTCGCTTATAATATTACAGCTTTTTTTGTAAATATCAGTTACTTGATCGTTTGCGTTTAGAGGAGTTGAGCAAACGGCTACGTCATTGGTAAACCTACGTTAGATTGTATAATCCACGTAGATGTCAAAGTGGTACCAAGCGTGACAAAATCACGTTTGCAGTGCTGTATGTTGTTTGATCCCTGATTATTCATGCTTCAGTAGAACGCTTTGATCCAGCGATGTATCTGTTCTATTGTCTTGCGAGCAAAAGCAATACAGACGGTATTCAAGCTAACCAAAAGACTGGTTGCTAGATAATGAGCCAAGTGTGAAATCATAATCACCCTCAAACAAATAGTGTGCTATATGATCATATGTCAACACTGGCCATCACATGGGTCAGAAACCTCAAGCAGAGACATTTGAAAGCAAACATACGCTCTTTAGCAATCGTACCTATCTATAATCCTTTGTTACCATGTTTACCCATGTCTCAAACTTAAAAGGAACCCTTTACAATCTGCAGTAATACGGGCGAGGCTA
>CM067343.1:22828744-22877373 GCA_034190875.2 Urechis unicinctus
TGCATTACTCAACAAGGCTCATTCTATATGATAGTTCTCGCGCGCTGACATGCGTAAATGCGTACCTAAAATCATTTGTAAAAGCCTGGATATCCACGTAGAATATGGAAATTGTTCTCTATAAACGACTATGCAATATTAAATAATACACAAAAAATAATTTATGTTAGCCTTGCATAACTGTCCCACTCAGTGAGAACAGATGTGTGACATAGCACCCACACAAACGTACCGCTGGTACGAAGATGATATTTATTTCACAATTCATACCAATCGTTGCGGGAATGCACACGTTCAATAACATGCGAAGCTAGCAGGAAGTTGCTGAACTCCTGGTCTTTAAATGGCTGATGATCGTTCAGACGGGTTTTTAAATGCCATTCGCTGACTGTCGCCCAGCTTTGCTTGGCACCATGAAGCGATGTTATGGTCTCCGTCCAAAACTTGGCTTTTGTGGCTTATTCTTTCGGATGTATCTCTAGCCAATTAGTATCAATCGACCTGACAGTTCCTCGCTGTAAACAGTACAAGTTCGACACTTACGTCGAGTTCCATAATGAGTTTTATATTGGTGATTGTGCTATCAGCCTCACTCCACGAGCCTGCTGATGTATCTGTTATCGGCCAGTCTGTAGTAGTATACATGATGGGGGTACTGGAACAGCATACCCCCCCCCCCCCCACCAACCCCATGTACACTACTCGCCCTTTGGCAGCATTTGCTCACCCTAAGGGATCCTCGGACACAACCCTCAAACGGGCCCAAGGGGCTAGTTTGTTGGTAAACTAGTGTGACCATAGGCCAGGGTCGTTTCCGAGGGTCCCTTAGGGTGACCAAAAATCTTGTATAAGCTGCCAAAGGGCCAGTAGTGTACATTGGAGGGGGGGGGATACTGTTCCTGTACCCCCATCATGTATACTACTACTCTACTTGTGATTCTGATTGCGCTTATGTCGTCCTGGTGAGACGATTTGTCACAGGTGGAATGAAAAAACGAAGCTCGCTTACGAAATAAAGAAGACGGGTTTCGAGACAACCATGCCTAACAATTAAAAGACATGTATAGTTATTTATATATATATTTTATATATATATATACATTTAGGGAGAGAGAGATAGATATATAGAGATATATAGAGAGAGAGATATAGATATATAGAAAGGGTATATAGATATAGATCGATACATATAAATATATATATATATATGTATATATATGTATAATTATATATATATATGTATCTATATATATATATATATATATATATATATATATATAGATCTCTATATATATATATATATATATATATATATATATATATATATATATATATATATATATATATATATATATATATATATATATATATTTTCTTCGGGACAAACCCCAACGGGGTGTATCAGGTACTTGAGTTCAACTCCTCTATCGAGAATCATGAATTTTAATCACTTCTATTCCATTCACACGTCGTATTCATAGTTGGAATAGCGGGAATTTATTTCGGAATAGCTGAGATGTCTTTATTTGTAAACTATGATGTGACTGGATAACGATTGGTCGACAGAAGTTTTAACAAGATGCTGGAGAGCCCTGTCAAATCATCTGTATGTAGTAGCTCCGACTGTATTGCTCCTTTTCTGATAATAACATCAATCGTATGTCTTGTTTGAAATACTATACATAGACATAGATGTTGGCGATGGTTTAAACAAACCCGTTATAACATTGCCTCGCGAATGTTACTGAACGTCATTTGAGATTGAATATTATAAGTCAAAAGTATGCCCTTACAAACGCCACAAGGCGCATTTGTGATGCTAAGCGAGTTAAGCGCTACCTAAGTGATCAAAGGTATAGCGCAGATCTTGCTTAAGTGGCTTGTTAGCTTGAATCAAGGCCATTTTAAGAGCGGGAATCTTTCTTTACTTACACCCACATAGCTCGGATAACAAGCTCTACTTCAGAAAAATAGCGAACTCAAAATAGCAGTTCTATGAACCATCTGCAACAATAATGAACCAATCATGTACGCTTTTTATGATGAAAAAAATGTTGATTATTGGACAGTAAATGTATCATTTGGATATACCACGATGCAACTGTAACTCGTTATATGTACTGATTATTCACTCGTTTATCTGTAATTGCTAATGCCAACCCTGAGTGAATTGGTTGTTTTATAACTGTTTTGACAACCATTTATTTAGGATAAATCCATTAACAGGCAGTTCTTAGCATTATGTCAACGATCATAAGTGCTTTCAATATCGTTTAGGTACTGTCTGAAAAGGAGTAACTATCGCGGATATGCGATTATATCTTTCGGCAACATCGTGATCACCATAAAGTAATATTGAAATTCTATCGTATCACCAGTGCAATAATTTGATCTAGGAATGGATGGCAAATTAAATGTACTTTAACGAAAAACAATTCCATATGAAGTGCCATCACCCAGAGAGCAGAACGAATTAGATTGAATTCAGGCGGCACATTTTATTTTAAGACTAAGGGCTTTCGACGAAGTGGTCTGCTTGCGCCGTTATGTAGTGTTCCCGTTGAAATCTCATTGAAATCTTGAAATCTCATTGAAATAGAGAAAGAGATATATAATATATCTATCTATCTATCTTGAATATATGTAACATCATGCGTAGATATAAATATATATCCCTCTCTATCTAGGAATGTATATATGTATAAATACATATATACATTTTTATATATATCTTTACTATGTATATATATATATGTATATATATAAACATATAAATATATATGTATATATATATTTAAATAAATATATATATATATATAGATATATGTACATATACATATGCATATACACGCACATATATATATATATATATATATTTATATATATGCATATATATATATATAAATATATACATATTCATATATATGCAAATATAAATATATGTATATACACACGCACACACACATGTATATATTTTTATATATATATATATGTATATTTGTATATATATGTATATTTATGCATATATAAATTTATATATAAATACTTATATATATATATATATATATTTATATGTACATAAATACATATGCATATACATATCTGCATATTTCTATATCTAGATATATGCATATATATATTTATGTACATATAGACATATAAATATACATAAATGTAAATATATATATTTATGTATATGTACATATAAACACCTACACATATAAATATATGTATATATATATATATATTTATATATATATATACATATATATATATATATATATATATATATATTTATATATATATATATATATATATATATTTATACAAGTCCGACCATTTTGGTACAAATCACCAACCATCTTGGGCCATACTTACATTTTGGACGATGATCATGGGGCCAAAATAGTCAGCGTCATCTCATAGGCTTACACAACTGCGCTTCCCCACCAAATTGTAACTTTGTTGCTACTACTCCGCCTAAGGTTGGAAACTTATTATTCGGTGTAACTATCCTCTTTTTTTGGCTTTAACTGTCTTTCCCTGAATTTACATTTTGGCCTTAACGACCATTTTGGCCATGTTGAATAATCGGTCATTATTTGGCTTTGTTCGATGTATATTTGCTTCAAACTTAGATTCATGATTTGTGCGACTTTTAACTTCAATGAACAGTTCTTTGTTTCAAATTATCGCTTGAAATGAAGAACATACAAATTTTGAATGAATATATAAATCAGCAGTTTAACGAAAAACTGGCGGCACACGCTCAAATATCTTTACGGACGGATATAAAAAAAATGGCGATTTTACATGGAAATCCGGGGTTGTAAGTCTTTGTCAACTGATTTATGGTGTTTTGTTCTCAATATTTAGCAGTTTGATAGTGTTTTATTTAGATAAATAAGAACAAATGAAGCACTTAAGCTTGGAACTCGAGACGCAGATCAGCATTCAAAACGTTTGGAGAATCTCGCTGAATCTCACTGGTTTTCTCGATCTATGATGTGCAATGTTTCAAGTAATAAATGAAATAATATCGTATCAACGGACTGTTTTTAACAAAGGAATGATTAGCCAGATCGTTATATGTTATCAGTTTGCTCATGTCTTAAAATCAAATTGTCCCCACGAACGCATCCGCGGGCTCAAGCTGAAGGTATATTTTGGGATTGTAACAATTCAAGCTTTCCATACCGCATGGAATTTCCGGTACAGGAGCGAGTATAAACAAAGTTTATAGGTCAGCCATGACCATTTTACACGCTCTCTTTACATTTGATTCTAATCTGGTCAGTATGATTCCAACGTTTAAATATTGAATATCATTAATGTGACAATGAACGTTATTGCTGCGGAAAGAAATTTCATGTACGACAAATTATGAAATACCCGTAGTTTACAGTGGTTAGCGAGTTTCACCGGGCTGTTCCGCACGTGGGCTCTAGCCTCTACGCCTACGGTCTACGTTCAGACTCACTCTTACCGATCACTTACACTTTTCCAACGGCAAATAATACCCAGATACCACGTTAATAGGACTAGATGCCTGCAGCTTGGTTGGACAGATCTACCGATTACCATTGATTTGTTTTTAAATATATTTCCTAACGTTCATTTAACCGTATTGACTATTGGCCATTTTAGCAAACGGATTTTGCCCCATCTGTCAGATGTAAACATCGCCTGATCGTGGGGTTACTCTTTCAAATGTGATTTATTTTTCAAAGGTTGAAGATTGATATTTTGCTTTCCACATCCTTGAATTATTTACTTGCATCAGTAATGTTACCCTTAACATGGAAATAGATTGATCTGTTAATATGATGTATCATTGTAATACACTAAAACATGAGTTCTTTATTACATTCCTATAAGTTTGATTATGTGTTATATGATAGTTCAGTCACACTTTTGTTATCAATTAGTCAGCAGAGTGATCCTTTAGATCTCAGAAATAGCTATCCAAAACAACTGTGCTGGTTTGAGTTTACAGCCGAATTTCATTAGCGGCTAGGGAAATAATCAGACCCTAAGTAGGTTATTGAAGTCAAGAGCCTCTTTTGTCTGGTTATCTGCTACATCAATATTGGTAATAAAATTGTTGTCAAATGTTCAATGTGTGTAATCCAAACAATTGTTCAATAGTACAATCACATCATTTGAATATATCATGTATAAGCTATAAATGACATGGTCATCTGTCATTTAGTCTTGAGCACTGTGCATCTGGTCTAGTGTTGAAGTGTTATTAAGCATATCTGAAGCCCCAAATCACACATGAGGCCTTTTTAGAACAGTGCAGTTCCCAAGATGTAACAAACTGCCTGGTTAGGCATGGCTTGGGAGGTCACTTTTTTTGTTGCCCATCCTGGACCTGTTGCTTGCCACTTATAAGGTATAATTTATGGGAACATTAGGCAGTAACCATTAATAGTTATGATCCTCAGCACAGTTTTGCCCTGTCCATCTGTCTGCTTGTAAACTTTTGGTGTAACATTTTTTTGATAATGCAAGGCACTCTTATATTGATTGTCACTTACAAACAAACTATCAGCCCTTTGTGACCTTATTATTGTAAAATAATCTCATTAGCTATGTTAACCAAATAGGGAATACCTGTTTCAAATTAAACATGAATCACTCTTATATTGATGATCACTTACAAAGTAAATATCAGCACTGCAATACCTTTTGTTCCTGAGTAATTATCTCAATGGGGAATAATTCTTGATGGCACTTTTCTTATAATGCAAGCTAGAAACTTTACATTGACCAAATCTTGCAAACTTTAACTCATAGCTTTAGGCTTTTGATCCCTGACTTGCTAGATAAAAGCAAATTAAATTTGCTTGTTCAAGGAAAAATGTAGCTAAGTTATTATTAGCTTATGGTTGTTTGGGTGAATCATTTCTTAAAAAATTAAATTATTAGGCTCAAATGCTTAAACTTTTTGCATAACTACTTGGCGATGGACTGTTGTTGCTTGGGTTTGGGGGATATTGTTCAGCCCTGGTGTGTCATTGAACACAATGTTATACTATAAACGCTATGATTAAATGCTGTCATAACTTGTAAGTGTCAAAAGCATCAGAGTTTACTAGCCATCGGCATTCTGTAGTTATTGTTAGGCTGTGAGATTGTCTAGGTGCTTGTGAGGACATTTTGCTCAGCAGCATTCGCGATCTGGTAGTGATTAACTGCTTTACCTCCTGTTCTTGGTTTAATATTATGGACCCAGTATCTCAATTTAATCATATTGGAGATACATATCCTCTGTGTTGGTTAATCTGCCCTATTTAGGAAATTTATTTGTTCAAGATGGGCAACAGTATCAGCTGTCCAAACATCACAATTATGCTCATCTATCTCTGCATGATACCTCCTCATATCAAAGGGAGCAGTGTTTTGCTTTAGGACCACTGGGCTCTTACTTAGTGAAAAGACATTTGGTGATTTGAGATAAATGTATAGTTTAACATAAGAATAGTGATGAGGTCATGTGGCTTCATCTACATTACTGACAGCAATGTAGATGAAGCAACATCACCTCCTCACTATTCTACATGATGAGTTACATTTGCAACATTAAGGTCCATGTGCTAAACCACCATAATAATTCTTCTGCATGCATGTTAATAGTAAATTCACAACTTCATCAATATTGTGGCTTCACCAGTTTTGTGGCTCCACCATATTGTGGCTTCACCAATACTGTGGCTACACCAATATTTTGGCTTCACCAAATGTTGTGACTTCCCCAGTGTTGTGGCTTCATCAATATTATGGCTTCACCAATGTTGCGGCTTCAACAGTGTTGTGGCTTTACCATTTTTTGGCTTCGCCAATACTGTGGTATCAACAATGAAGTGGCTTCACCAGTGTTGTGTTTTCACCAATGTCGTAGCTTCACCAATACTGTGGCTTCATCAATATTTTGGCTTCATCATTGTAGTGGCTTCACCAGTGTTGTGGCTTCACCAGTGTTCCGGCTTTACCAATATTTTGGCATCACCAAGATTGTGGCTTCACCAATTTTGTGGCTTCACCAGTGTTGTGCTTTCACCAATGTTGTAGCTTCACTAATACTGTGGCTTCATCAATATTTTGGCTTCTACATTGTTGTGGTTTCACCAATGTTATGGCTTCACCAATACTATGGCTTCATTAATACTGTTGCTTCATCAATATTTTGGATTCAACATTGTTGTGGTTCACCAGTGTTGTGGCTTCAACATTGTTGCGGCTTCACCAGTGCTTTGGATTGAATTTAATTGTGGCTTCATCAATATTATGACTTCAACAATATTGTGGCTTCACCAAGACTGTGGCTTCACCAATACTGTGGCTTCACCAATGTTGCGGTTTCACCAATACTGTAGCTTCACCAATACTGTGGCTACACCAATGTTGTGGCTTCATCAATATTTTGGCTTTACAATTTTTTGGGCTTCACCAATACTGTGGTATCAACGATGAAGTGGCTTCACCAGTGTTGTGTTTTCACCTGTGTTGTAGCTTCACCAATACTGTGGCTTCATCAATATTTTGGCTTCAACATTGCTGTGGCTTCACCAGTGTTGTGCCTTCAACATTGTTGCGGCTTCACCAGTGTTGTGGATTCAATGATATTGTGGCTTCATCAATATTATGACTTCACCAATATTCTGGCTTCACCAATACTGGCTTCACCCTGTAGCTTCACCAATTTTGTGGCTTCACCAATACTGTGGCTTCACCAATGTTGCGGTTTCACCAATTCTGTAGCTTCACCAATACTGTGGCTACACCAATGTTGTGGCTTCATCAATATTTTGGCTTTACCAATTTTTGGGCTTCACCAATACTGTGGTATCAACGATGAAGTGGCTTCACCAGTGTTGTGTTTTCACCTTATTGTAGCTTCAATATTAATACTGTGGCTTCATCAATATTTTGGCTTCACCAATTTTTGGCTTCAACATTGCTGTGGCTTCACCAGTGTTGTGCTTCAACATTGTTGCGGCTTCACCAGTGTTGTGGCTTCAACATTGTTGCGGCTTCACCAGTGTTGCAATATGGATTCAATGATATTGTTGGCTTCACCAATATTATGACTTGGCCAATATTATGGCTTCACCAATACTGTGGCTTCACCAATTTTGTGGCTTCACCATGTACTGTGGTTTCACCAATATTGTGGCTTCATCCAATATTGTGGCTTCATCATACTGTGGCTTCACCAATGTTGTGGCTTCATCAGTGTAATGGCTTCAGCAATATTTTGGCTTCACCAGTGTTGTGGCTTCAAACATTGTTGCTGCTTCACCAAAAGTTGTGGATTGAATTATATTGTGGCTTTATCAATATTATGACTTCACCAATATTGCGGCTTCACCAATACTGTGGCTTCACCAATGTTGTGGTTTCACCAATACTGTGGCTTCACCAATGTTGTGGCTTCACCAGTGTTGTGGCTTCATCAGTGTAATGGCTTCAGCAATAATTTGGCTTCACCAGTGTTGTGGCTTCAACATTGTTGCCGCTTCACCAGTGTTGTGGATTCAGTATATTGTGGCTTTCATCAATATTGTGACTTCACCAATATATTGTGGGCTTCACAAACACCAATGTTGTGGCTTCACCAATGTTGTGGCTTCATCAGTGTAATGGCTTTGTGGCTTCACCATATTGTGGCTGTCACCAATATTGTGGCTTCACAAACACTGTGGCATCACCAATGTTGTGGCTTCATCAATATTGTGGCTTCACCAATTTGGCTTTCAAAACTTCACCATGTTGTGGGCTTCATCAATATTTTGGCTTTAACAGTGTTGTGACAGTGTTGTGACACTAATATTGTGACTTCACCAATTTTGTGGCTTCACCAGTGTTGTGGCTTCGTCAATGCTGTGGCTTCATCAATGTTGTGGCTTCATTAATGTTTTGGTTTCACTACTGTTTACAAATGTTTTGGCTTCTCTTTTTATTATATCCTGTTGAGATATATCAATCACTGGGGCTTAAAAAGACATGTTATGTCTAATTGTCATAAAACCATCAGAATGACAAAAATGACCGAAACAATGAGTATTATCTGTATTGGTTGTGTGTGAGTTTGGGTCATCAGTCGGTTTAAGTAGAAGATTTTTATCAGAGGTTCTGTTTACCCAGGAAGACTGTTAAGCTCCACCTGGTCCTAACTGATGGTCCTGCAGTTATGATGTATGCACCTGTGTACAGTGTCAAATTGATGTACACTTAATCTGCTCTGTATTTATCTGCAATTCATATCAACTCTTCATCACCAGCCCAGCATGACACAGACCTGGGATTCTCTTTATTACCAGTCCATCGTGACACTGACCTGGGGTTCTTATTACCAGCCCAGTATGTCACTGACCTGGGGTACTTATCACCAACTCATCGTGACACTGACCTGGGGTTCTTATCACCATCCCAGTATGTCACTGACCTAGGGTTCTTATCAACAACTAATCGTGACACTGACTTGGGGTTCTTATCACCATCCAAGTATGTAACCAAACTAGGGTTCGCCTAACATGGCATCTTTTTTGTTTGAAGGGGTAAAATTTCTTGAGGCCAGTTAACATCTAAAATGGCCACCCGTCATCGGGACAGGTCAGGACGGGTGGCCATTTTAGTTAATTTCCAGCCCTGTTGCTGAAGGCTGAACTGTAGACTTAATCTGAACATCTGGTGAATGTTTTGTCACAGAATCAACATGAGAGAGTATTAGTTTTTACTTCCTTTACTTAATAACAAGAGATTGATCCATGTGACATGTGTATTGATGATCAACCTAATCAGGTTGACAAGAATTAATGTTGTGTAATGTATTACATAGACTTCCTTTATTTCTTATGATATAAGACTGATAGACAGTTTGACAAGTTAATTTTATGTGTAACAGAATGTGCAACTATAGCTGGTGCACAGGAGGAGAATCATCTTTTGCTGTATCGTACAGGCAAGCTGTTGTGGACTCACTATTTGTGTCCAGATGGAAACCCTCCAAGACTCTTAAAAGTATATTACTGCTAGTGCAACATAAGATGCTGATGTGGTATTTCTTGCTGATCATTTTCAAATTTATCTGTTCTAATGCCCTCAATTATTTGCTTGATTTCCTGATCACTGATCCTTATGAGGTCAATACATTCAGTCAATTGAGGTCCATTTCTTTTGCTAAATCATCTCTGAATGCTTATATTGTGGATACATGTCTGGTAGAGTTTAGGTGACCCTAGATAAGCAAATGAACTACAATCAAAGTTTAATCATCAGCAAAACAAATTCATTGTCTACCTATTCCTGACCTTGACAGATCCTTCAGCACATTGCCTGCAGATGCAGATGTATTTATTTTATTTTATAACTACTTGTTATTATGTGGCTAACTGAATAAAGGCAATATATTTAAAACTTAAAGATTGTTTAATCCATGTTTTATTCAAAGTGTCCTGAGGGGATTTATATCATTCACATAGAGAAATGAGATTCAGGGAAATTCACAAAGTTAATTCAATGTCCAATAAAGGTATAAAACATGTAATAAAGAATATAAAATGAATCAGTTTGAGGTCAGTGTGACGCTGGATGAAGCATATTGTGAATATATGCAGGAATATATGCATTTGGACACGACATAATATGACAGGAACATACTTTGATAAGTGCCCTGTTGCCTAGCCCTACTGCCCTACAAGACATTACCGTTCGACCGGAAACTATACAGCTGGTTTGCATGATTCCCGTTAATATTTAACCATACGTAAATAAATCATTAAAACGTATAATATAAGAGCGAAGACTGGATTCTTAACGCTCCGTGATGCTGCCTCCACCTCTACAGGTTCATGCTGCGTAAATATAGCCGCTCAGAACTTCACAGAAGCCTGTCAACCCGACAGGGCCGCAAGATTGTCGCTGTGTCACACGGCGATTACTAATGACAGCTGTTTGGACTCTCCCGATTCAAGGGACGAGGATTGTTGTCCAACATCGTTGACAGACAGATTACAGTGTCCAGAGTGGTTAAATAACATGAAGCTGCCCAAGGCAATCGATATGTATAATAGTTACAGCAATAACATAAATGATGGTAATTTGATTATCCACGAATCAGAGAATAAATACGTGCCCTACAAGCATTTTTGACATGGAATCGTCCGTGCTGCAACATTAGTAGGGCGGACAAACGCGGCGCCGATCTCGTTTGGACAAGGCCGTTTTTAGGCCGTTTGGTAGTCTCATGTAAATGACCATTGACAACTAATGACGCAATGATACATTTTGTTCTTTTAATATATTATTAATGAAGAATAGCTTTTTCATTGGTACAATTTTCGTTTTTCTTGCTGGTATTTAATGTGGTGCTAATCGCCGACGAAAATGACGGGGCCATAAAAGTTGTGTCGTGATTTATGTACCTAAGGAAAAAGGGCCGTACCTATATATTCTCCATACGATTGCTATATAAATTATACCAAAATGTAGAAGAATGAAAGTGATATGTCGATCCGAGTGATAATCGATCAGATTTTCGAGTTAAATGTTTTAAATCGCGATTTTGCCGCTTCAAAACCGGATAATTCACCGAAACTCAAATAACTTTACGATTATCACTCGGATCCACACAAAGTAGACTCTCCTCAGCACATCCGTATGATTATCTCTTCTGTAGAACCAAGAATAAAGCGGTACGGTCAATTTAAAGACACCATGTATTCTGCTTATTTTCATTGAGAAATCTCCCAACGCCATATAGCTTCGGCGCCATGGCAACGGTCCGCGTCCTTGGGAGATTTCATATTGCGACTTTGTCAAAGGTTGGCAAGTCACGTATTGTAAGTTCGTCGATATGGAATTTATCTGATTTACAAAATCAGTTGGACTGTTTCAGTCACTTGTACGATTCACAGCCATTTGGCGTGTGTGAGTGAAACTGTTGGCATGCTTAAATTACTTTTTAAATAATTTATGTCATACCGTTGAATCTATCAACCCTGCTTATTGGAACATCCCAATAAACTATTTGACCTGCATAGGTTGGGAAACTCATCTCTTCTCTCCATCCCGTATCTTTTAACAAATGCGGTAGAACTCTGTTATGATACTCAGAATGCGACAAAACGGGTGTTATTCGAGGAGATATTCGTACTACGTAAACGATAGGAATCTATCTGGGGAAAAGAACATTTATCTTTCCACATGACACAACCAGTTCAAAACGATCCTCCACCAAATTATGCTACTTCCAACCTGACAAACCGCAACATGACATAATGCATATCCTGTTGGGGTTTTCTAACCATGAAAGTTTTGTCAGACTTTTCCATGACAGTTGGTTTTGTCACTACCGGACAAGAAACTGACAATTAAAACCTTTTAAGGGAAAAGAATGCAATAAAGATTTCTCGGGACAGTTACCACCGTGCAGGATGATGGTCGCCTGGTGGGTAAAGACAGAAGAGCATTCTTGCGTTGGAGTAGGATGCGGAAGAGGTTTGGGAACTTAAGGCGCTACAGTTAACTGGGTCACGGGGTATCTGAATAGTTTGGAGGTCTTAACGGACTCGATGGGCGCATACGCGCTCGTGACACTCAGAGCGCGAGAGCGGCTATGAGTGGGGAATAGCAAAATAACACTGCTGGTGGTTTTGTGATATCAATGGCTATTAGTGAGTGGCAATTTCCCAATAGAAGCATTTACAGGGGTTATGAAAAAGTCCAGAGCACAAAGTCAACATTTTGACCATCTGTATCACAGATACTCACTTTAAATGAGGATTTCTTAGCATACAATTTCTACAAGGAGGCCACAAATAACCAAGTTAAAGCTTTACATTTGCATGTTATAGTTAAATGTGGACATAATTACACATTAAAATCTGAGGGGCTGAGTTATCCAAAATAGATGAACGGAGGGCATTCGCAAAATTGCGCAATGCTGGAATTGTTGAACAAAACAAGACAAAGACACCGACTTGTTTTGAACGCATCAAACGGAGTTCCACTAAGGCCGAAACTGTCCATTGCTCATCGTGCAAAGGGGCGTACAGCAAGCTATACTTCTATCGGCACAGGCGCCAATGCAAGGAGGAGATGAGGCCAAAACGATTTCGGCAATGGTCATCAACTCAAAGGAAGGCAATGACTTTAAAGAGATTTTAAGTAGCTTCCACAGCAATGCCGTTGGAGACTGTTGCAGAACAGACAGCACAATAAAAATGATAGGCAAGCATCTTTGGGCAAAGAAGAAGTACGCAAATCAGTTATGGCTGATATGCGCATGCTTGCAAGTCTGTACTTAGAAGTTCAAAAGCAAGATGACTCTGAAATGAAGGATGCTGGAGACATGTTCCACCGCGGCAACTGGACAACGCTTAGAGAAGCAATCACTAGCCTCACATCAGATGACAAAACACTCAAATATGGATTGAAGAATTCATTATATTATCTACTGATGCGATCAGCTGAATAATACAGGGAGAGGCCCTTATGCTTTCTGGGGAACAGGGAAAGGAACAGGTAGAGGAGCTTGGGCATTTTAAAAGCCTGCTCAAGCACCACCAGAACCTGATGTTCAGTGATTGTAAATATCTGATTAACAAATCAAGACAAGAACGCTTAAGGCTGCCCGAGAGGACTCCCCCGGAAGAAGTTATGGTGAAACTCAGAAACCACACAGTGGATCGCATCACATACCTTTCAGGAATCACTATCGATGAATTTGCCACTTCCGAATTTGTTGAGCTAAGGAATCTGACTTGTAGTAGGCTCACACTTTTCAATGCAAGGCGAGGTGGGGAGCCTTGTAGAATGACCATCAAACAATGGACTGAACGAAGAAAATGGCAAACCGATGACGATTACCATTCCTCTGAATTGGACGTAACCTACTGTACGGGTAAGGGTAATCACTTGGTAAGCATCATCATCCCAAAAGATTGCTTCAATGCAATGGATTTACTTGCCGACAATGAAAGGAGAAGTGGCGCAAATATATTGGAGGAAAACACATTCATTTTCCCCAATATTGGATTCTCACGGCATGTGGCTGGATGGAGCGCCACGGAAGCAGTGATGAAAAAAGCAGGCATTGACTGCAGTCTGGTAAATGCTACCAACCAAAGAGCTCGCATCTCTACATTATACGCTCAACAGGACGTCTCCCAACAAGATCGCGAGTTGTTTTACAAACACATGGGGCATTCGTCCGAGGTCAACCGCGGTACCTACCAGAGGCCGCTGCCCGCTCTTGCTGTCTCGAGTTGGCGCGTTCCTCAACAACTTGGACACGACGGCACAAATGGTCGGTAAAACTGGTGAATATTCTGTCTTGATTGAGACGATGAATGGCACTTCTCAGAGTGCAATTAGTCTTTCTGTGCTCTGTTTATATAGATAATGCTTTGTTGTGACTGGTGGTAGAACTAAAAAAAATAATACTTGAATATATGGCGTTGTATGGATGCCAATGCATAATTCAAGTGTCGGGGGCGGCAGGATAAATTATATATATGTGTTTCCTTTATGTGGTATGGCCAGATTCACTTGAAGTTTATGATCCTGCCAATTTCCAATTGAATGGTCAGTGACAATTTTTTTTTATGCTATCATATATGTGAGCTATTGATTGGTGTTTCAAGTTTGGGTTTAGAATATATTTAAGTAATTGGTAGGAAATGTTTTTTGCAGAATCAGCTCTAGTTGCACCTGATGAAGATAACAGTTGTGATGAGGGCCCAATGGAAAAGCGCTGCAAATGGGATTCTGCCCAGACAAGCATCATCCACAAGGCTTTTGGACAGTATATCAAGCTTCCAAGTCCCAAACGCAAACTGCCTGGTAACAGTTATATGACTGAAAGCTGTTAATGCGTGAATTTTTGGTTTAATGTTAACTGTATTATCAAGCGGACATGTTGATTAATGTCGGGTGTTTTTAAACTCTGTCCCCCAGGAAAACAAGAGATTATGCGCATCATCCAAGAGAACGGCATAACCTATCCGTACAACAAAGTTCGTACCAAAATAATGAACGAGCAGCGGAAAGCCCAGTCAATGACAAGGAAATCCCTTAACTTTGAATGATTATCAAGCATGAAATGTTAACTTTAAATGATTATCAAGCATGAAATGTTAACTTTAAATGATTATCAAGCATAAAATGTTAACTTTAAATGATTATCAAGCATGAAATGGTTGTTGATTAAAGCATGTTTTTCTTCTCATATTCATTCTTTGTTTTAATTGAAGTTACTTTGCTTGATAACCTATCGATTACGTAATCTTTGTTAACACAAAACGATTTAATCAGGTGGGTTTTATAAACAACCATTAGGTGCAAAAGTGAGAAATAATTACAGCTCAATATAAATCGCAACGGTAATCATGTTAAACATTGTCGTGATTGGTTGAGAACCGGCAGAATTTTCTCATTAAAAGGGTATTTTTATGTAAATATATCACAATTTTCTAATAGGCACACCAAAATGATCTGTTATATAATTTGTATTTCCAACCAATCTGGTCTTATGATAATACCATCAATATTGGTATGCTTATGTTATAAAAAACCACCATGGGAGGCGAAGTTCCTTTGCCTAATGAGCAGTGTGCCCAGCAATCTGCATGCGTTATGACAGTCACTGCTTTACTCAATCAATTGGACTTCTCTTTTGGGTTCTTTTCAATAAGGATGATGCAAATTGTATCTAACTCGTTGCATACTTAATCCCGGGGGGGGGGGGGGGGGGGCACCTAAGTGTATAGAGGTAGTATATATGTGCCGCGCGACGGGGTATGCTTTTTTCGGCCTCTCGACTTTTACGACGGGTTTTTGGGCCTCATACTTGTACGACGGGGTATGTTTTTCAGCTTCAATCTGTACGACGGGTTATACATTCGCATAATACCTTGTACGACGGGGTATGTGTTGGTTTTACAATATGGTCAAAATGGTTGATTTATAAAATGGCCAAAATGGTGGTTGGTTTTATAATATGATCAAAATGGTCGATTATATAAAAAGGCCAAAATGGTTGGTTTTATAATATGGCCAAAATGGTCGATTATATAAAAAGGCCAAAATGGTTGGTTTTTTGCATGACAAAACCGTCATGACCTTTTTGGTACAACCATTTTGGAACAAAAAATTTAAAATCGTCGGAAATAAGTTTTGAATGAAGATAACTAAATAAAGCCATACAAGGCAGATGTTAAAATTTGGCATCCGCGATATCACATAATTTGAGCCCGCAAATGCAAAATAAGCAGATGACCCAAAATGGTCGGTTTTGTCTATATTGCGAGCACTGGTTTGTTAACATGGGTTAAGATGGCATTTGACGCCGATTGTAACCACTTTCGAGATTTGTAAATGTATAACTGATTACACAAAAGTATTTGCCTATATACAGTCTCCCATATGAGAGTTAGACGAAAATAATTCATTTTAGGGGCCATTTAACTACTACACAAAGCCAGAGCACAGACAGTAAGGGAAAGTATATCCTCTGAAACGCTTGCCTTCTTCCGGTACTGATGGCTGCCAACGTGATGTTCAGCTAGTTTGCCTTAAAGTGCCAGTCGCACGAAAAATTATACTATTTGTTGGCAATGGTACGGAAATATTACCCAAAAGTACCAATTCTGTTTTGTGTTAGCCGTGAAGTGCGCATTTTCGGATCGAATTTCGAAGATGAATAATAAATGACCTACGCGTGACGTCAGACTCGTCAATATTTTGATTGCGGGGCGCGATCTGCGTTACGTATCTCGCAAAATAGCTGCTGGTATTTTCGTAGTTCATCATTTATGGAGGGCGACAAAGAGACATGCAGTGGCATAGATCATTTGCAGACCATCGTTGCTTCGACAGGGCAATTCTTATCTGATAAATTCGAACCAGAAATAAACGATTCAGACGTCGCTGATGAAGCGAATAAACGCGCCTGCGATGCCGCGGCTGCGTCTAGGTGTCTTGCTTACGCGCGTCATCCTGTCTAGGACATAGCGCGGCTCGCAGAACAAAGCGTGGTAAGCTATGTCTGATTGTATATATGCACCATTTCATCGTATTTGTGCTGGTATGTAAATAGAGAAGTTAATCCAGGGTGATGGAGCGCAAGGCCTCGAGCTGGGAGGTGCTGAAATTTCGCATCAACCGAGTTAAGAAAAAAATGGACGAGAAACTGTGGTGGTGAATTCGCTCTCGGGGCATCTAATCAAACAGATGATACAGGGCTCAGACAGAAGCTATAAGGAAACGGATCCTCGTGGACCCGACAGAACTCCCGCATTGACTCCCGATGGCCCGACCCCAGCAGGTACTTGGCGATTTCATGGAGGACAGACAATCACTGCCTTGTCACATCCATGGGATCCAGGCCTTCATTGAAAACCTCCGGGACATGCTTGTTAAAGGTATGCGACTTTGGAGATTGTACGAATCCCCTAGGTGTGAACTACCCCTTGTGGCCGTCCATGTCCCCTCGGCGCGTCTCGCCTACAGCCCCCTGGGACCCCCACCCCCTGCACCACCAGGGGTCGTGAGTTGGCTGTTGTTAGGGGTAAGAGATCCTTGACGATGTTCATGGGCGTGTCTCCGCTCTGGCAATGGAGCTTGGACGCTCCCCCTGCTAGGGAGGCCGATAGGGAGCACATTGTGATGTATCCACTACCGGCCCTGGAGCTGCAGGAACAGCGCTGTCTTAGCTGCCAACCGTAACCACTGCTGGTCTTTCCTCGCTTTCGCTATTGTCACCTGGTGGCTTAATGATTTTACCTCCTGTGCTCCTGTTGCTCTTGGGCACATCATTAATTGCTCTACCAGGGACTTTGTTGAAATTAGACCCTCTTTCATTGCTCTGGCCACAATACCACTCTCTTTGAAAGTTGCCATCCTGAAATCAGAGTAACACATGGTGTATAGTTAATTGAGTAATCTATACTGAGTGCATTTGTCTCACGATTGTACTACCTGGTCGGTCGACTGTAGATTTAAATCGTCCTTGTTAGGAAACTACGAACAAGCTCACGCCGTCTAGACTGATTCGCGAGCAATCCCTCACACAACAGCGAATCACAATCGTGTTCGATCGGTCATTTGATGGCTGAAAACGATCAAATATCAACAAACGAGAGACGAGCTCCGACAAAGTACAACGTAAACATCGTGGAACTCACTGTGTCTCTGAGAACGGGGGATCGCTTTGCTGACGTCACACGCCTGGGTCTGACCTAGATAATGGCTGCCGTAACGATTGTCGAGCGCGCTTATTGAAACTGACATTTTTAAAATGTTGGCCTTAACTGATCAGATGCGACGGTTATTGGACTAGTTTAAGTGTATTGATCACGTTATGAATTGATTTCAGCGAAGTACCTATAGCCGTGTGATGGGCAGTTTAATCTTTCCAAGTTGGCTTGTTAGCTTTCATTAGTGAGTTTCTTGGACTTCTGTGACATATGTGACAAAAATCTCTGCTCGACAAATAAGCCCATACTTGCACGTGCAGTTGAATTGAAACTACAATAAAACACGTCGTCACGTACAATAAAAATTAATAAACAATGCACGTTTTGCATGTCGCTCAATGAAGTTTATAGTTGGATGTTAGTAGACTCAATGAGAATATTGCGTTGTGGCTTCCCTTTTAATTGTATTTCGCCCAGACTTTTGGTTTATTTGGTAGATCATTGCTCTTGAATGATTGGTTTCATATACCTTAGCTACATACTATTGTTTTAGTCTTGTGTTGAAATAATTCACAAAGGGCGCTTTGAGAAAATACATCGATGGAATGTTTTTTAATAGTATAGTGCTTTTCAAAACGATAGATCAGGAATGATGTTATGCAAAATTGCAAAGAGTGCTCCGATCATATTAATCACACCATGTAAGCATCAATGTTTACCTTTGTTGGTAATATTTCGTAACCGATGCAAAGTAAAAGACCATCAATGAAGCTGTCTTTCTTAGTCTGTCTTTATAACGCTTACCCGATGATATAAATGAACAAAACTGTGTTGCTAGGTCACTATAAAGTCAGCTTTAATTACAGTTGGTAATCACTAAAAACATGGTATGTGCTTGCAAATAAGCTTACAATAATGATATATGGCTAATACCACATATGGGAGGGGTCGTGTTTTTACTGCCGTGCCACAAATAATGCCTCATGAGACAGTGTTAGAGTAATTGCATTTCACAAGTCTGCCACGGTCTCGATTGTTACCAGATTTACGAATCCCAGACAGGCTCAAACAATACCGGTCATAATTTGTATTCGTCTCGATAGTGGTTGGAGGACAATATACTCAGGTAACTACTCCCAACTGCAGGAAGCGCTATTGTCGTCTGTTGAGAGGGTGGACCCGATTCACGTAGTGCTATATCTGATTGTGAGATCGATACCACAGCGCCATCTCTGTTCTAATAATATAATGCTCCGTGATAGAAGTATTATACCGTAACTCAAGCTCTGCTGCTTTCAAAGAGCAACGCAGCATGCCATATAATACCATCAGTGATACTTCTGCGATCGTTCGTGCTTGATCAATGAACGCTGTCTTTTCTAAGCACTGTATATGCAGGTGAGGACCAATTTATATACTGCGAAGGCTACTTCAGCAAGTGTCGGAGTCTGGATCACAGAATTACAGAGCGTACAAAAGAACCATTTATAAATAATTTTCCTCGACTAGCTCTCTACTAGGCTTGCGTGGGGGTAGAATGTATCGGTTTGTCGTGGACGAATAATATACATCGATTTGATATGATTATTAATACATTTATCAAACCTCTTAGTTTCTTTCTTATCGTCAGCATGAAGTTTAGATATACAACACCGGTTAAATGGCTACATAAAAAAATGCAATTATTACAGATGTGTTGGGGCGTCAAAGAGCCGTTCACTGGGATAAATGGCGATATATTATTTTGCCTAGGATAGAACTTCCTATTTTAATTGATTTGTGCTCCAACTGACGGCCTTATTGTCTATGATGGTAGAATAGAAAGATAAATCATCCGGTTATCCCCCATTCAACGATATCAAAGACAAGGGCATCGCTGGTTTGCATGATGACACGGTTTGTATCTTAATGGGTCTTTACAATCTGATTGTTTGCCTAGAGTAGGTCACGTAATAACAACTAGTCATTTTAAGCAGCTCTTTAACGTTGATCTAATCTCACATGATTTGCGACACAAAAATAGTTGCGAATTAGAGTATGCCTCACAGATTATTAATCAATGGTACCCAGGATGAAATGACAGAGCGTTTATGAGTGGGCTAGTGAGTAATTGCGTGGGCAGGAAGGTGAAAGAGTCAGTGTGTGCTCTTGTGTACCCTGATTACTCGGTTTATACAAATGCCAAATATACATCCCCCATCGCGAAATATTCCATGCTGATTTTGTTTACTTGTTGTGGTCCACTGGGAAGAGACATGCATATAAAATGACATAACTATAGAATTTAATGATCAACATGTGGCGCGTTGGGGTTACCAGGCCATGTTATTGATAAACAACACACCTGACGTCTTTGTGCACATGTTACCAAATACTGCATTTACGGATAACATGTTTGTACCGATGTAATTAATTAGGTGTCAGCGACTCTTGCATATCTTCATATCGCTTAATTACTGGAAATTAAAATAACTTAGCCGTATACTATCTGGCAAATATGTAATGTTTTCAAAGCATAGTCAAAACCATGCATATCTATATCCAATATCCCCAAGAATTATGAAATTACAGAAATTAATTTGCAGTATTTTACTTCCACATTTTTGAACTATTTAAGATTCCTGACTTGGTTCTTACCATATGACAGCAGTACGTAGACAGAAGACTGGGTTGCCATCTCTTGCCATATTCAAAGGCACTGATTGTAAGTAAGTATATATATATATATATATATATATATATATATATATATATATATATATATATAAGTAATTGCAATTAACACACACACGCTGAATCCGAAACAAAATGTTGTTGAGCAGGCGATCATATTTTGTCAACAAATGAAGCAGGTGAAACAGGCCAAGATATAGCCCCTGCCAAGCATATACACGGGGTTAAAGTGGCATTGACCAGATTATATCCCAGTGGTATATGCTATATGCCCCATGACAAGATTATACCCCACAGTTGACCATGCTGCATTATTTTGTAAACTAATCAAATGTAATAAATCATCGCCTGACAAAAATATGATAAAATGAAATATAGTGACATACTGTAACTCAGGTAACAACATTAAAGAGGTATTACTGCTGATGCAAGCCTGACATTTCTCAATGCAGTGAATAATAACGTTTGGCCTTGCATTGATGCAATTTACTCACACAGACACACAGACACGCAGACACAGACACACAGACACAGACACCGACACATTCACACAAATACACTCACACACACACACTTTTGGTCCTCGAAAGGTCGTCCACGAATGGTCAAGACACTAATTTATACTTATAAATCCAACCTTTTGTGCCCATATATTGTTTTGAATATTTGCGGAATACCGAAATATTTAAACCATATTCAGTCCTCATGGTTTAGAAACATAATATTTGTTGTAGTTATGATCATTATAAACCATTGGTATCATTTCGCGATCTAATTCAATGTTGTATTTCGGTAATGAAATAAAAAAATAAATACAGTATCTAATTTTGTCAAACAAACATATCCAACACACATGATTAAATATTATTTAGGCAATTTGGATCGAAGTAAATATGGTTTTATGAAAGATATTGAGGTTTGCGTGTTATGTCAACGAATGGTTAGTTGTTAAAATTGTATTTCGCTATTATATTCAAAATCCAAAAAAATCACGCGCGAAAGATTATCCTTGAACGTTACTAATACTAGAATATCACATTCAGTTGGTCAAACTAAAATATTTTCAATTATTTCGGACGAAAATGTGCGTTGACTTTATGTGGACATACTAGTATATCCTTTAGTGGACCAAATTGTACGAAAGGTTGGCGGTTTGTCCACTAAAGGTCGCGTTCGTGCTAATATGTATATATATATACACACACATATATATATATATATATATATATATATATATATATATATATATATTTGTATATATATATATATATATATATATATATATATATATATATATATATATATATATATATATATATATATATATACGCACAGTGATGATTATAACCGTTCGTGAACAAAGAACAGTATTTCTATCATTATTTATTAATTATATTTCGGCATTTTAATTTGATACAATGTAAATAAAGTTTAGTGCACGAACGGTCAAGAAACTCATTCATGCGTACAAATGCAACCTTTCGTGTTCGTGTATATTTGCTGTGTCCGATAACATTTTTCATTCGTCATCGATAATAAAAATTATATATGTTATATATATGATCGCTAGTACCATTAGTAGCGTTTCGCGATATAACACAAAGTGTAGTTAAGATGGTCGAACCGAAATATGTTAGAACGTTTTGAACGTAATTGTGGCTGCACAACAATGGAAGTTGCATGTCATTGCGCTTGCTGGGCAACGCTAACGAATAGCACAGCTGTAATATTAAGTGTAAAGACTTACTTACACCAGTTGTTGCTCAGTCACGGTTGAATACAAACTTTGTTGATAACCTCAGTTTCATATTTTGCAACAACGTCACAACCGCTCGTCAAGAAAAACGTCATACATGTCAGTTCTCTGCATAATTGACTGAAGACCACGATGTGTACCGGTATGGTATGCAGGCAAAGCGAATCTTGCGAACTGAATATTGACCTTCTCTGACAAGCGAAATAATTCTAGATGGATCCCATCTACGATTATACTACAAACTTCGAAAGAAAGTTGCAATATGCTGCCACTTCAACAGTTGCTACATAGGTGTGGATGTATGGTTAATGCTGATACTGCGCTTTTACCAACTGTGTCGAACCTAAACAATAGCAAAAGCCTCTGCTTGTTGGTTGACAATCAGGTCAGACTGGTTGGTAAAATATGCGATATCCATTGTATATTTTTGTTTATCGTGGCTCAGTCAAAACAGGAACAGAAATATCGTGGTCCAAACTGGTTAGCAATATACTACAAATAACAATAGTCAGGTACTGATATTAGACCTGATATTGGACTGCCATGCCACGGTTTCAAAGAGCGAAAACCCTATCAGTATCACACCGAATGACCACTTATCCGGATGCAGACGGTGTTAAATTAACCAAGCATCAAACAATCTAAACAAACAACCGTCGGTTTTCTCTGCATGCCTGTGAACGCAAAATATCTGCTAGGAAGCCATTCGAGTGCATTCAAATTGCTCATAGGAGCCTGTTGGTTCTGAATTTTCTCGAATACCTAATCATTCTACCGTGACTACATCATATGTCAGCATTTCCGCTGCTTCATGTCATGAATACTTGTAATTTCGGAATTCAGTGGTTCATAGCGTTCTTGCAGGTGTTCCAAGCAACTAGTTAATATGAAACCGTTGTTACATGTTTAAGCACTCCGTGGCTCTGGAGCTACGCCAAAGGTATTGTATTGAAGGCTAACGTGGCGTTTGGCAACTCTATGCTTTACTTTACCGCTACAGAGACGTAAAGAGGACACAACCAGTAACTTCTATGTACATGACAATAAATGCATGTAATTCACGTGTCATATAAACATCTCGGCAAATAGCTCAAACTTGGAATATTTTAACCTAACCAAATCAAGACGCGTCTAAAATCAAATTTTTACGATTCCAAAAGCATGTGTACCAAAATAAGGTGGCTTCATACAAACTGTTGTTTTTTCAAAGAAGAAACTTTTACCAACCACAATCAAATTACTCGTAGGCATAATCAAAAGTGTTTTAAACGACGAAGCCACTTTTAAATTAAAAACATAAGCCAATAATACAAATAATCAAGTGATAATTAATTGCATTTTAAGAGAACGTAGGACCCCTGTATACCGTCAGTAATGTGTCGTCGGGTCGCCTAGGCAATTATGTCTGTAGTTAATTGAGACCCGCGACGTTTTGCGGCACCCATAATTACCGCAATTGCTTTCAATTAATCTGGTTGGAATCTATCGATCAAGCTACTGTCTGGGGAGATACACTTTATCCTGTTAATGTAATGGACTGAAGCTTTAATTAACTCTTGGCCAAACCATCTACAAACCTGTATGTAAATGATAACAGACTTTGCAAGCATATTTGTGTCTTATGCATGTATATCCGTCACCAATGGTAGGAAATAATTGATTTCTCGCTTATAATATTACAGCTTTTTTTGAAAATATCAGTTACATGATCGTTTGCGTTTAGAGGAGTTGAGCAAAGGGCTACGTCATTGGTAAACCTACGTTAGATTGTATAATCCACGTAGATGTCAAAGTGGTACCCAGCGTGACAAAAACACGTTTGCAGTGCTGTATGTTGTTTGATCCCTGATTATTCATGCTTCAGTAGAACGCTTTGATCCAGCGATGTAGCTGTTCTATTGTCTTGCGAACAAAAGCAATACAGACGGTATTCAAGCTAACCAAAAGACTGGTTGCTTGATAATGAGCCAAGTGTGAAATCATAATCACCCTCAAACAAATAGTGTGCTATATGATCATATGTCAACACTGGCCATCACATGGGTCAGAGACCTCAAGCAGTGACATTTGAAAGCAAACATACGCCCTTTAGCAATCGTACCTATCTATAATCCTTTGTTACCCATGTTACCCATGTCTCATACTTAAAAGGAACCCTTTACAATCTGCAGTAATACGGGCGAGGCTATTGGGTAATGGGAGAAGGTACGCCTGACACAGATTGCATTCAATCACATCTGACGCAATGGGGATGGTTAATGGCATTCTGCAAAATCTGGCAGGACAGCTATTTTATCTCACTGAGCTGCTGGTGAGCGGATTATCAAATCTTTCCTGCGATAGAATTTGAAAGGGTTTTTTGTTCAGGGAAAATCATACAAATATGTTACAGGTGTGTGATTACGAGCAACAAATAATTACAGTATTGCACAGGAAAATATGATTATATATGCAAATTAATGAGTTTGTGTGTTGAGAGCAAATAATTAACAATAGGTTGTATTTACCTACACATATATCTATGGCCTACATGGTTTTTTCGCCCTTGTCTCCTATTATCATGCGGTCTAGAACGGCCATATTTGTCAACCGTAGTGATATTTTGGTCAAGAGTACTCGGTATGGTCGTAAATTTACAAACCCTCGTTATTTGATTTACCCATATGTTAATGTTACAAATGAATGCTCACATGTATAGCCTACCTTAGGGGGTCATACTTGAATTAATCATGTTAAGAAGTATGAATGTGGACATCAATTGTTTCAGCATAGTTGCGTCAAGATAGAAC
Source organism: Urechis unicinctus (assembly GCA_034190875.2). Classification (NCBI taxonomy): domain Eukaryota; kingdom Metazoa; phylum Annelida; class Polychaeta; order Xenopneusta; family Urechidae; genus Urechis; species Urechis unicinctus. Next base: position 22,854,169 of record CM067343.1, read on the forward strand.
CACACCAATACAAAGCCTAATGACTTATCCTACTGCCCGAGGTAAGACAGACTGTCGATGCATCTGCAAATGTAATTTGAAGCCTGACTTCTCTGACAATTAAGGTCTTCTACATTTTTTGGGATATGTCTAAGTTCTATGACAATTCTTATTCCTGTCACATCACCCATATCCGGGCAGACATGAGTAATGATTCGAATGGTAACTGCTGATAAAATTACCACATGTGATGCTTTTGAATCCATTGTCAACAAATGCCGTCGTCTGTGATTTGTTGAGGGCCCTGCATATGTATATTACTATTTATGCAATGCAATTGGACGAGCATATGGTTGAGTACAAAGTTACTTTTGCATTTTAGAATATCTTAGACAACAAGCGGCTTTATGAAAGCAGACAAGGCATGTCAGCTTTTAGAGTGTTACAGACACGTGTTTTGCAGTGCAAGAAGCGCTTCGTCCCGGTGGCGTTGGCTTAGCAGCCCTATCAGGGCAATTGGGTTGTGCAGTGGGCGCTGGCACTTGTTGGTAGCTGGCCAAACATCACAATCACCCTCATTCATCGCCATCGCGATAGCACCTCGGTGTTGAGGCGAAAATAAATATTCCGTCGCTATTGTTGTTGTCATATGTCTTAAGAGTAAATTTGTTGTTTTTTCATTGGTTGATTAGGCAAAACATTTAGTCGCTGCGTGAATATTCTGTCGCTTTGTTGTTGTCCAATAAGTAGATGGTAAAATCATTCAATCAAACGAACGCCTGTCATATTGATAATGCACCCATTGCTATGAACAATGCCGTAATTTACCTCCATAAGCTTTAAGTATAATATACTATCTGCTAGGCATGCTTAATTGCACACAAACCAGGTGTCTGTGAAACAAACATATGGTTGAAGCAGATACATTGGCCAAATGTTGTCATTATACACTGCATTACAGGATATAACAGACAGTCAACACTCCGATGTAGTTGGATAATTCTGTATCTTATTTGTAGGAACCAAGAAAACCATTTTACTCGCGTATCTAATTAATGCTTTGTCTCTTTTAGGTGTGTCTATATTTTGCTTTCGTCTAGTTCAGGCCCAGGAATATCACTTCACATACTTGGATGCTACGATACTGCATTGCTATGCGGCAATACGACATCTGAATTACAAAAGGTAACATAAATAGGGACACATTTGTCGGCTAGGTGGTTTAAAAAGAAAAAACAATCATTAAAAATATGATGAGAGAATGATCTAGAGATATGCATTCAGCTTTGCCTTCCAATTGAATAATCAGTATGCCAGGGGAATGTAACAAATGATTACTTGATTCGGCCCACAATCGTTAAGCAATACAGTTGTTTGTGATAATTATATTCATGTGGCCGATAAACATGACAACGTACTTTAAAACAATTGACCGCTCACCTCCTGTGAACGTCACTTATTATTTCTACAAGGCACATGCTCATATCTATTCAATACATTCAGATACACCTAGGGCAGAATAAGTCTAATAACATTATTTTTTTTATTAAATCGGATCAGAAGACGACGTGTTTTTCCTTGTACACCGATGTGCAGCAGAAATTGAGGGTCGCGACTGGTCACCACCCCTAGAACGCAACAAAGTGCACACATGACCAACGGCAGGTGATGTCCAGCCTTCTCAAAAGGTCCGAAGTTGCCGGCCTTGGGGAGGTTGGACCATTTAGGCCCCTTGCTGATTGGGAACACAACAACAGGCCCTACACCACGAGTTGTCCTTCCTAGAGCCCCGGCATGTGCTGGTTGTGCATATCCGGGGAATGCAGGGAGATGACGGCATGGAGGCATATTGTTGTGCCTTGTATCAGCTGCTTGGTCAGGTGCCCCGAGAGCAACGATGTGGGATGTGGTAAGCAGGTGGGCGTCGGAGTTTCCAAACGTCGATTTTGGGATCACTCGGCTGGTGCGATTTTTTCGACACTGGGGTAGGTGTCAGGGTTGCAATAGGTGGCCACAGAACCCCCAACCACAACAGAGAAGGCAGACTAGGGTTTGGCAGCCATGAAAAACTTGTATGGCCCGGAATTCTGTGGCAAGCCCAAGGAAGTCAGTGCCCTGTCTATGTGGAAGTGGGAATCGATGGCCATGGGTAGCTGAGGATACCGTTTGGCAGACTTCTGCCTCACCCCTCTCACCTAGGTCTTACCACACTGTGTAGGCCGCCGCCCCAAGTCCCAGAAGAGCTCCCTCTCACGGTGCCCGAGCTGAGACAACAGAGCCATCAGAGGTTGCCAGTGGAGTAGGACCGCGGGCGAATTTTGGGGCCTCAGACAGAAGCTATGAGGAACCGGATCCTCGTGGACCGGACAAAACTCCCACATTGCCTCCTTTAATAATCCCGTGGGTCCCCTCAGGCGTCGCCATCCAAAACTGCCTAACCACTCTGCGAGACGAACCAAAGTTTTTAAATCTCGGCCGAACCAAGCATGAATTTGGCGATTACATGAAGGACAGACAATCGCTGCCTTGACACGTGCATAGGATCCAGGGCTTCATTGAAAACCACCGGGACATGCTTGTTAAAGGCATGCGACTTCGGAGATATGTAAGAATCCCCACTACCAGTAATGTGTTGTGGACTTCTCCTTGTGGCCGTCCATGTCCCCTCGGGGCGTCTCGCCCACAGACCCCTGGGATCTCTCCCCCCAGCATCACCAGGGGTTATGAGATGGCTGTTGTTTGGGGTAGGAGATCGTTGCAGATAGTCATGGGCTTGTCGGCCTCCCTGGCAATGGAGCTTGGACGCGCCCCCTTGCTAGGCAGGTCAATAGGGAGCACATTGTGATGTAACCCCTACCGGCCCTAGAGCTGCAAGGAAAGCGCTGTCTTAGCTGCTAACTGTGACAACTACTGGTCTTTCCACGCTTTGGCTATCGTCACCTGGTGGCTTAAAGCTTCTACCCGCTGTGCCCCCGTTGTTCTTGGGCACATCATTAATTGCTCCACCAGGGACTTCGTGGATACTAGACTCTCCTTCATTGCCCTGGCCACAACACCACTCTCTTTACGAGTTGCCATCCTGAAATCAGAGTAACACATGGTGTTTAGTTAATGTCGTAATCTACAGCGCCCACGTCGCTACTTATCTAAATTGAGTGCATCTGTCACGTCCATGACAAATGCACTCTGAATAGAAAGTCGGATATGTGCTTGCTTTGCGATGACCGCAGGTCCCTTCCAGAGAGGACTCAGCTTGCGACATTTCCCCTTTAAGGTGCCGTATCTAGGATATACACCAGATCCCGTTTCTTACTCGACCTATCAACTAAGCGGACATCGTTATTACGTTTCATGCGACGCAGCGAGGTTTGGAGCTTAGTCCGGGCAACATCACGTGCACGGCCAATCTCACTTGTTAGCTGGGGGATGTAATCCGCTTCCTCAGCTTCTATTCCTATATGATGAGGGAACATATTCAAGACCAGTGTACAACGTGCTATCCAACCAAGCTCTTCTCTAAGTTTTGGTGCCTACTCAACCGAGCACACAAACGAGTACTAGTCCGGGCCCAGCCATTTGTCTCGCGATCGTACTACCTGGTCAGTCGATTGTAGATTTAAATCGTCCTTGTTAGGAAACTTGGAACAAGCTCACGCCGTCTTGACTGATACGCGAGCAACCCCTCACACAACAGCGAATCACAATCGTGTTCGATCGGTCATGTGATGGCTGAAAACGATCAAATATCAACAAACAAGAGACGAGCTCCGACAAATTACAACGTAAACATCATGGAACTCACTGTGTCTCTGAGAACGGGGGATCGCTTTGCTGACGTCACACGCCTGGGTTTGACCCTGATCATGGTTTCCGTAGCGATTGTCCAGGGCGCTAATTTGAACTGACATTTTTAAATTATGTGACGGTTATTGGACGGGTTTAATTTTATTGATCAAATTGATTCCAGAGAAGTACCTCTAGCCATGTGATGGGCAGTTTAATCTTTCTAAATTGGCTTGTTAGCTTTCATTAGTGAGCTTCTTGGATTCACATCTGTCGCTGCGCCCACCCACACATATGTGACAACAACCTCTGCTCGCCAAATAAGCCCATACTTGCACGTGTAGTTGAATTGACGAACTACAATAAAACACGCCGTCATGTACAATAAAAATGGATAAACAATGCACGTTTTGCATGTCGTTCAATGAAGTTTATAGATGGATGTTGGAAGACTCAATGAGAGTATTGCGTTGTGGCTTCCCTTTTAATGTTATTTTGCCAACTCTTTTAGTCTATTTGGTTGATAATTGCTCTTGAATGATTGGTGTCATATACCTTAGCTACGTACGACTATTTTGGTCTTGTTCTGAAATAGTTAACAGCTTGTAAACAAGCTTTTATATATAAAATACATGTTCTTAATCGTCGACAAATATTAGTCAACAACTATCGCCCATTGTCATGCCTTCACTATCGTTGCATGGCATAGCATAGTAGGAGTAGTAAATAGAAAGGCATGAACGTTGAGCCGTTCGTATCCCAGACAGGCTCAAACAATACCGGTCATAATTTGTATTCGTCTCGATAATGGTTGGAGGACAATATACTCAGGTAACTAATCCCAACTGCAGGAAGCGCTATTGTCGTCTGTTGAGAGGGCGGACCCGATTCACGTAGTGCTATATCTGATGTGAGATCGATACTACAGCGCCATCTCTGTTCTAATAATATAATGCTCCGTGACAGAAGTATTGTACCATTACTCAAGCTCTGCTGCTTTTAACAAGCAACGCAGCATGCCATATAGTACCATCAGTGATACTCCTGCGATCGTTCGTGCTTGATCAATGAACGCTGTCTTTTCTAAGCACTGTATATGCAGGTGAGGACCAATTTATATACTGCGAAGGCTACTTCAGCAAGTGTCGGAGTCTGGATCACAGAATTACAGAGCGTACAAAAGAACCAATTATAAATAATTTCCTCGACTAGCTCTCTACTAGGCTTGCGTGGGTGAGTAGAATGTATCGGTTCGCCGTGGACGAATAATGTACATCGATTTGATATGATTATTAATACATTTATCAAACCTCTTAGTTTCTTTCTTATCGTCAGCATGAAGTTTAGATATACAACACTGGTTAAATAGCTACATAAAAAATGCAATTATTACAGATGTGTTGGGGCGTCAAAGAGCCGTTCACTGGGATAAATGGCGATATATTATTTTACCTAGGATGGAACTTTCTATTCTAATTGATTTGTGCTCCAACTGACGGCCTTATTGTCTATGATGGTAGAATAGAAAGATGAATCATCCGGTTATCCCCCATTCAACGATATCAAAGACAAGGGCATCGCTGGTTTGCATGATGACACAGTTTGTATCTTAATGGGTCTTTACAATCTGATTGTTTGCCTAGAGTAGGTCACGTAATAACAACTAGTCATTTTAAGCAGCTCTTTAACGTTGATCTCTCACATAATTTTCAGCACAAAAAGAGTTGCGAATTAGAGTATGCCTCACAGATTATTAATCAATGGTATCCAGGATGAAATGACAGCGTTTATGAGTGGGCTAGTGAGTAATTGCGTGGGCAGGAAGGTGAAAGAGTCAGTGTGTGCTCTTGTGTACCCTGATTACTCGGTTTATACAGATGCCAAATATACATCCCCCATCGCGAAATATTCCATGCTGATTTTGTTTACTTGTTGTGGTCCACTGGGAAGAGACATGTATATAAAATGACATAACTATAGAATTTAATGATCAACATGTGGCGCGTTGGGGTTACCAGGCCATGTTATTGATAAACTACACACCTGACGTCTTTGTGCACATGTTACCAAATACTGCATATACGGATAACATGTTTGTACTGATGTAATTAATAAGGTGTCAGCGACTCTTGCATATCTTTATATCGCTTTATTGCTGGAAATTAAAATAACCTAGCCATATGCTATCTGGCAAATATGTAATGTTTTCAAAACATAGTCCAAACCATGCATATCTATATCCAATATCCCCAAGAATTATGAAATTACAGAAATTAATTTGCAGTATTTTACTTCCACATTTTTGAACTATTTAAGATTCCTGACTTGGTTCTTACCATATGACAGCAGTACGTAGACGGAAGACTGGGTTGCCATATCTTGCCATATTCAAAGGCATTGATTGTAAGTAAGTATATATATATATATATATATAAGTAATTGCAATTAACACACACACTCTGAATCCGAAACAAAATGTTATTGAGCAGGCGATCATATTTTGTCAACAAACGAAGCAGGTGAAACAGAACAAGATATAGCCCCTGCCCAGCATACACACGGGGTTAAAGTGGCATAGACCAGATTATAACCCAGTGGTATAAGCTATATGCCCCATGACAAGATTATACCCCACATTTGACCATGCTGCATTATTTTGTAAACTAATCAAATGTAATAAATCATCGCCTGACAAAAATATGATAAAATGAAATATAGTGACATACTGTAACTCAGGTAACAACATTAAAGAGGTATTACTGCTGATGCAAGCCTGACATTTCTCAATGCAGTGAATAATAATGTTTGGCCTTGCATTGATGCAATTTACTCACACAGACACACAGACACACAGACACAGACACACAGACACAGACACCGACACATTCACACAAATACACCCACACACACACACACTTTTGGTCCTCGAAAGGTCGTCCACGAATGGTCAAGACACTAATTTATGCTTATAAATCCAACCTTTCGTGCCCATATATTTTTTTGAATATTTGCGGCATACCAAAATATTTATAAACCATTTTCAGTATTCATGGTTTAGAAACATAATATTTGTTGTAGTTATGATCATTATAAACCATTGGTATCATTTCGCGATCTAATTCAATGTTGTAGATTGATGAATAAGGAGAAAAATAGAGTATTTCGGTAATGAAATAAAAAAATAAATACAATATTTAATTTTGTCAAACAAACATATCCAACACACATGATTAAACATTATTTCGGCAATTTGGATCGAAGTAAATATGGTTTTATGGAAGATATTGAGGTTTGCGTGTTATGTCATTGAATGGTTAGTTGTTAAAAATTGTATTTCGCTATTATATTCAAAATCCAAAGAAATCACGCGCGAAAGATTATCCTTGAACGTTACTACTACTAGAATATCACATTCAGTTGGTCAAACTAAAATATTTTCAATTATTTCGGACGAAAATGTGCGTTGACTTTATGTGGACATACTAGTATATCCTTTAGTGGACCAAAGTCTACGAAAGGTTGGCGGTTTGTCCACTAAAAGATCGTTCGTGCGTGTGTATATATAATATGTATATATATATATATATATATATATATATATATATATATATATATATATATATATATATATATATATATATATATATATATATATATATATATATATATATATATATATATATATATATATATATATACGCACAGTGATGATTATAACCGTTCGTGAACAAAGAACAGTATTTCTATCATTATTTATTAATTATATTTCGGCATTTTAATTTAATAGAATGTAAATAAAGTTTAGTGCACGAACGGCCAAGAAACTCATTCATGCGTACAAATGCAACCTTTCGTGCTCGTGTATATTTGCTGTGTCCGATAACATTTTTCATTCGTCATCGATAATAAAAATTATATATGTTATATATATGATCGCTAGTACCATTAGTAGCGTTTCGCTTTCTAACTTACTTACACCAGTTGTTGCTCAGTCACGGTTGAATACAAACTTTGTTGATAACCTCAGATTCATATTTTGCAACAACGTCACAACCGCTCGTCAAGAAAAACGTCATACATGTCAGTTCTCTGCATAATTGACTGAAGACAACGATGTGTACCGGTATGGTATGCAGGCAAAGCGAATCTTGCGAACTGAATATTGACCTTCTCTGACAAGCGAAATAATTGTAGATGGATCCCATCTACGATTGTACAAGTGAATTATACTACAAATCTCGAAAGAAAGTTGCAATATGCTGCCACTTCAACAGTTGCTACATAGGTGTGGATGTATGGTTAATGCTGATACTGCGCTTTTACCAACTGCGTCGAACCTAAACAATAGCAAAAGCCTCTGCTTGTTGGTTGACTATCAGGTCAGTCTGGTTGGTAAAATATGCGATATCCATTATATATTTTTGTTTATCGTGGCTCAGTCAAAACGGGAACAGAAATATCGTGGTCCAAACTGGTTAGCAATATACTACAAATAACAAAAGTCAGGCACTGATATTAGACCTGATATTGGACTGCCATGCCACGGTTTCAAAGAGCGAAAACCCTATCAGTATCACACCGAATGACCACTTATCCGGATGCAGACGGTGTTAAATTAACCAAGCATCAACAATCTAAACAAACAACCGTCGGGTAGGAAGCCATTCGAGTGCATTCAAATTGCTCATAGGAGCCTGTTGATTCTGAATTTTCTCGAATACCTAATCATTCTACCGTGACTACATCATATGTCAGCATTTCCGCTGCTTCATGTCATGAATACTTGTAATTTCGGAATTCAGTGGTTCATAGCGTTCTTGTAGGTGTTCCAAGCAACTAGGTAATATGAAACCGTTGTTACATGTTCAAGCACTCCATGGCCCTGCTATGCACAAGGTATTGTATTGAAGGCTAACGTGGCGTTTGGCAACTCTATGCTTTACTTTACCGCTACAGAGACGTAAAGAGGACACAACCAGTAACTTCTATGTACATGACAATAAATGCATGTAATTCACGTGTCATATAAACATCTCGGCAAATAGCTCAAACTTGGAATATTTTAACCTAACCAAATCAAGACGCGTCTAAAATCAAATTTTTACGATTCCAAAAGCATGTGTACCAAAATAAGGTGGCTTCATACAAACTGTTGTTTTTTCAAAGAAGAAACTTTTACCAACCACAATCAAATTACTCGTAGGCATAATCAAAAGTGTTTTAAACGACGAAGCCACTTTTAAATTAAAAACATAAGCCAATAATACAAAAAATCAAGTGATAATTAATTGCATTTTAAGAGAACGTAGGACCCCTGTATACCGTCAGTAATGTGTCATCGGGTCGCCTAGGCAATTATGTCTGTAGTCAATTGAGCCCAACTACGTTTTGCGGCACCCATAATTACCGCAATTGCTTTCAATTAATCTGGTTGGAATCTATCGATCAAGCTACTGTCTGGGGAGATACGCTTGATCACGTTAATGTAATGGACTGAAGCTTTAATTAACTCTTGGCCAAACCATCTTCAAACCTGTATGTAAATGATAACAGACATTGCAAGCATATTTGTGTCTTATGCATGTATATCCGTCACCAATGATAGGAAATAATTGATTTCTCGCTTATAATATTACAGCTTTTTTTGTAAATATCAGTTACTTGATCGTTTGTGTTTAGAGGAGTTGAGCGAACGGCTACGTCATTGGTAAACCTACGTTAGATTGTATAATCCACGTAGATGTCAAAGTGGTACCCAGCGTGACAAAAACACGTTTGCAGTGCTGTATGTTGTTTGATCCCTGATTATTCATGCTTCAGTAGAACGCTTTGATCCAGCGATGTAGCTGTTCTATTGTCTTGCGAACAGAAGCAATACAGACGGTATTCAAGCTGAGCAAAAGACTGGTTGCTAGATAATGAGCCAGGTGTGAAATCATAATCACACTCGAACAAATAGTGTGCTAAATAATCATATGTCAACACTGGCCATCACATGCGTCAGAGACCTCAAGCAGAGACATTTGAAAACAAATATACGCCCTTAAGCGATCGTACGTATCTATACTTCCTTTGTTACCCATGTCTCAAACTTAAAAGGAACCCTTTACAATCTGCAGTAATACAGGCGAGACTATTGGGTAATAGGAGAAGGTACGCCTGAAACAGATTGCTTTTAATCACATCTGACGCACTGGGGATGGTTAACGGCATTCTGCAAAATTTTCCATGACAGTCATTTTATCTTACTGAGATTATCTAATCTTTCAAGCGCTTAGGGAAGGATTTGAACGGGGTTTTTGCTCAGGGAAATCATACAAATATGTTAAAAGTGTGTGATTACGAGCAACAAATGGCTACAGTACTATACCAGGAAAACATGATTATATATGCCGATTAATGAGTTTGTGTGATGGGAGCAAATTAAATTACAATAGGTTGTACTTACCTACACATATACCTATGGCCTTCATGGTTGTTTCGCCCTTGTCTCTTATTATCATACGGCCTAAAACGGCCATATTTGTCTACCGTAGTGATATTTTGGTCAAGGGTACTCGGTATACTCGTCAATATACATACCAATGTTATTTGATTTACCCATATGTCAATGCTACAAAGCAATACTCACATGTATTGCCTGCCTTAGGGGGTCATTCTTGAAGTAATCATGTTTAGAAGTCTGAAAGGGGACATCAATTGTTTCAGCATTATTGCGTCAAGATAGAACCACACCAATACAAAGCCTAATGACTAATCCTCCTGCCCGAGGTAAGACAGGCTGTCGACGCAGCTGCAAAAGTAATTTGAGGCCGAACTACTCTGCCAGTTACGGTCTTCTAGATTTTATTGATATGTCCAAGTTCTGTAGCAGTTCTTATTTCTGTCATATCGCCCATATCCGGGCAGACACGAGTAATGACCAGATAAGATTGCCACATGTGTTGCTTTTTAATCTATTATCAATAAATACCGTCGTTTGTGGTGTGGCCCTGCATATATTACTATGTGTGCAGCGCAGTTTGATGAGCATATAGTTGAGTAGTAAGAAGCAGTCGCATTTTAGAGATACATTGTCTTAGACAAAATGGGGTTTTATTTGAAGCCAGTCAGGGCATGTTGTTTTAAGAGTGTTATAGACACGGGTTGTATCAGTGCAAGAAGAGTTAATTTCCGGCGACGTGGGCCTAGCAGCCTGATCGGGGCAATGGGTAAGTGCCTTGTGGCAAAATGTTTGTTATTGCTATTACCAATACCATCGACTTAACCATCTTGAGTTACCATTACCATCTTCAATATAGTCTATTCAGCAGACGGCAAGCATAGTGATCAGATAATTAACTCATACATATATGTGTGTCAAATCAGAGAGGATAGCTTTCCCATCTGTTGAAAATAACTGAACGTTATGTAGTGCAATGCTGACACATGTATTATATTGATTATTTTATTGTTGCACGTTAGATTGGTGTTTGTATGTCTGTCATTGTCTGTATAAACAGAATGTATTTTATGTTTGATGTAGCTAGTATTGTATGAAATGGTATATTTGAGGAAAAACTTGCTGCATATTGGTGGAGGCAGTGTGGAGGCGCAAGCGTTCATGTTCAGAATATGCGCGGTCGCTTTTCAAGTAAAGCATTACTGTTCGTCGCCGCCAGGGATCGTTTGAAGAATAATGTCTAGGCGTATATTCTTTTTAGTTGTATGGTTCATGTATGTATTTGACAGCGTTTAGATATGTTTGGCGTTGTTTTGTACTGCGAAGTATGTATCAATTGCTTTCATAAGATTTTCCGTGAATGAAAGCCTCACTCGACACATACTCTTTCATTGCTGTCGTTTAGCGTCTTGCTGCTTACGTCCTGATCACGTCAGTCGCGTAGGTCAACTTGTTGCGGCGCCCCCTTAGCTTTCTCGCTGCCCTCGTTCAGACTTTCTGTCCCTCCTTTTTTCCTGCGTTTACTCTCCTACAAGGAGTTGTAAGGTTGATACTCTCGGTTTGAATGCCCCCTCCTGCAGCCTACAGCCTCCGTCTACCAGGATGCTCTCTTTTATATCTATTAATTACTCTGTTTATCTACCATATGTCTTAAGAGTAAATTTGTTGTTTTTCATCGGGTGATTAGGCAAAACATTTAGTCGCTGCGTGGCGCTTCGGTTCGTAATCAATATTCCGTCGCTTTGTTGTTGTCCAATAAGTGGATGGTTAAATCAATCAATCGAACGAACGCCTCTCATATTGATAATGCACCCATTGCTGTGTAATGTCACATCTAATGCCTTATCACTACAATATGTTATTCTATTCATACTATCGTTTCGGTATGTGTTGCATGCTTCTGACCGTTTATTTAAATAATTACGTAACATGTATTTGAGGTCAGCCCGAGTATGTTCGTGGTTGACTGTGATTGGTCAACCAGTTAAGGAAGAGGGCTGGTGTTGTGAGGGTATTTCTTGTTTAAGTCCGGTTTCTCTTCTGTAGTGGCCTGAGCCGTATACTCAGATATATAAAGACTTCGGTGAGCGCAATATATATTTATTGTACTACAACCTAGCACCACGTTTAATCAGTCTTACGCTTACATTCCTTAAATCAATCAATCGAACGAACGCCTGTCATATTTATAATGCACCCATAGCTTTGTTATGTCACATCTAATGCCTCCTTTACCTGTACATATCACTACAATTTGTTATTCTATTCATACTATCGTTTCGGTATGCTGCTCATTGATTCAATTCACCCTTTGAATGGTGAACATCAAACAGATTGCAATCTGATATTATGATTGCCACTTGCCTTAGCGATCAGCCTATTGCCTTTATAAATAGACGACAATCGTAAGCTATATGTGTATATCGGGACTGTTTGTCCACAATTCGGCTTCATAAAGACGTTATTGAGGAGTACTGGCATGTAATGGTTTTGATTGCAACAACAAGCACGAGAGAATGTACAAATCGTACCGGTCTGAAACAACACCGAAATTTCTTGCATTGGATGGGCACCCTTCAGGACGATTTAAATAATCCGAATACACAAGAGAGATGCTTTATTTACGCCGGAGGTGATCAGAAAACCATACACAGAGCTGTAGTGTCTTCAATATCATCGGCAAGGACATGTAACTGGTGCTCGTATGAATTCCATGTCAACAGAAGCAGTCTGATCCATTTTGTTGAATATTATTACCGAACTGAATAACCATAGCACTAAATGCGTGCTCAAATGATTTTAAAAATTATTGTTCAATGAACAATGCCGTAACTTACCTTCATAAGCTTTAAGTATAATATATCTGCTAAGCATGCTTAATTGCACACACACACAAAGTGTTTTTTAAGCAAATATACGGTTAAAGCAGATACATTAACTAAATGCTGTCATAATACACTGCATTGCTGCATTTGACCAGTCAACACTCTGATCTAGATGGATAATTATGTATGTTATTTGTAGGTTCCAGGAAATAGCGATACTCATTTTTACACGCGTATCTAATGAATGCTTTGTCACTTTTAGGTGTGTATATAATTTACTTTCGTCTAGTTAAGGCCCAGGAATATCCCTTGACATACTTGGATGCTCCGATAAATGACACATGCATTACAGAAAGGCACTAAGGTAACATAAAACAAGGAGGACCCATTCGTCTGCTAGGTTGGTTTACAGAAGACAACAATCCTAAAATGTGATTAGAGCAAGAACTGGAGATACGCATTAAGCTTTGCCTCACAATTGAATCATCAGTATGCCAGCGGAATGTTACAAATGATTACTTGATTCGGCCCACCATCATTAAGCAATACAGTTGTTGTGATGATTATAACCATTGGGCCGATAGCATGACAACGTACTTTAAAACAATTGACCGCTCACGTCCTGTGGTAATATTCATACATGCTGAAGTATGACGCATGTGGAATAGTATAGGAATCAATGGCCTATGAAATTACGATACAACTATGTACTAGTAATTGAATGTTATTTGTTGTTGAGACTCATTAGACGTCATTTATGCCTTATTATTTCTACAAGGCCCATGCTCATGTGTGTTCTATTCAATACACTTAGACACACCTACATGATCAATAGTATAGTAATGACCAGCGCGATTTGGTCAATACAATTGCTGGCATCTTCCGTTTTATCTATCGTTGGAACTCTAACAAGAAGATGACTACATAAATAGCGTTTGCTCATCAGAATCAATCTAATAACATTATTTTTGATTCAATCGGATCACAAGACAACGTTGTTTCCCTTGTACACTGATGTTTATTTAATGAGATGTTTTACATAGAGAGGTGGTGATTTCATCGCTGTATCACGAAATCTGACAGGAATGCTGCGGAGTTAATGTGTTGATTTGTGTTCACTTGGACTAAGTATTTAGACTGTTATCAAGATGTTTCTTATCGGTCAGCATCAGTTACCGCCCTCTCTCTAATCCTCGCTCTTATCTAAGATGCCGACATTTAATACCAATCATTTTACTTACTCTTATTGATTTTAGTTCCGTTTCCAATTTGCCTGAAAAAGTAAAGGTATGTGATATTTCTGCTAGGTAGAATTGTGGCATCCTAGAGCCAGTCGCATCTACATACAATCTATTATTACCTGTAATTGCCCCTCTGGCTCCACTTGGTTTTCATTTGCAGTGAGTAGGTTAATTGGTTCACATAAAACCACAACATCTACTTATGGAGAAGATTGCTAGAACAGTTTGCTAGTGGTTGCTAGTGTACACATATAGATCCTTTTTATATCAGAATTATGTCTCACCGTTTGCAGAAACATTGTGTTTTGCACTCATGTGAATGAAGAATGTCGTACGGTATCACTAACCCTGAACCCACCATATGTTACGCACCATGTCAATATCGATATTAGTAGATCTGGGAGTCATTTCACTACTTTTGTCCATTAATCGCGTTAGAGACTCAACAAAATCATTTAAACCCATGATTGAGTATATAGCTTGCGGAATTTACTGGGTGGCTTCCCGTTATTATATTTTTCTCTGATGTAGGATTCATATTAGTAAACAAAAATTCTGTAACCGAGGATTGCGCAGTAGGAGAGAAAAACATTGACCCGTGTATATTACGCATTTTGAATCGGTGTATGTCTTTGTGTATAGGTTGTACTAGGGTGTTGCTCTGGAAGAGTAGATCCAATTCAGTCACTATGCAATTAATAACCTGTCTGTCTATGAGATCGATACATACACGCCATATCTGACCAAATAAGGATAGGTTGCGATTGTGTCTGATTTGGGATATTAGAGGTAATTAATGAAGTTAATAGCGTGTCTGCCTATTTGATTAATACATTTACCTCTCATATGCCCCGATTAAATCGGCTCTAATTGTGTTTTATGATGAATATTGTATTTAATTACGCCTTTGTTGCCATCTGCACTGGTGAATACAGTATTGCTTACTTCATCAGCAAGCAGAACGAGAATCTGGTTTTGCATGCTATTGAAACAAATATGTTACTGGCCCTGTTGAACGTTATCTTTGCATACTTGTGCAATTACTTCATCCTTTATCATAATACGTCGGAGGCAGTCATATTTTGTAAGCCTACATAGTCGTTATGCGTATTCGCTATGTGCGACAACTATGCGCTTTCGGAATTGCTATAACGAGGTGTTATACATCAACGATTTTAAAAAAAACCAATATGCAAATTTCGCACCGCGACCGTGTTATGAATGAGAAGCTCATTAGCCGATCTACTCTATTCCATAGGTGTATGTACAATGCACCTGCTCATTGATTACACCAAAGAAACAACATTAACATGTGTGTAGGGGTGTCCCTGGGCTGTTCAAACACATCATTTGGGCGTTGAGCCGCTTGTTTAATGCATTACTGTCACCATATGTTACACATCAAAGTCGTTTAGTCTTTTAAATTGAAGATAGAACTATGATCATGCAAATTGTCCGATAACAATAGAAGGGGATGAATGTTATAAGCGCTGTCATTATTCCCATCTCTTCAATCTGCCTTTTAAGGCCATGTGTCTGGATGGAGGTTGCAAGTTAAGCCGATTACTTACAGAATTCCAGTGTTGTCTAAAAGCATTTGCGCCAGAATTAGTGCAAAGCATTGAATTATGTCAACCGGATGAATCTTACCAAATATGTGGAATTACGATAGCCAATAGGATAGAGTGCAAAAGTGCATGCGGAATTGAGTGGTCAAGTCAGTGAAGAATTTGTTGAAAGTGTGTAGGCGAGAAAGTAAGCGAATATATATCAAATACATGAGCATGTGCGTGGTAATTTGTGTGTTTCGTGTGTGTGCGTGTGTGTGTCATTGTGTGTGGTTGTATCGTGATTTTAATACGCAAAACACTGCCTTTCACGATACTTCTGGTTGTTTGTGTGGGCGGTATCCACGTGGCACTTCATCCACTGCTGCCATTGATCCTTTTGTTAAAATAGCAAGAGTGTCAGCTATTGCTACAATTTTCCCCAAAGTAATCGAGAGGCGTAGTATTTCGTCTTGCTATATGCTGGGTCTAAATCGCGGAAGAGAGACATCTGACGATCCCAACAGTTTCATTTTTGAATTATCTAGATACATACATATTATCATCCGTGCAATTTGTAATTCAAGGGTCATTTTAGTAGCCAACAAACGCATGCGCGCGAGCATCAGGGGAATATCCCTTGAAATAGTTTACTTCTTTCGTTACTTAATGCTGCCAATATTTTGTTTCGCTTATGATGTTTTACAGTTCGTAAATTATCAATGGCATTATCTTTATCCTTCCTAATTGGCTTTTTAGCTTTCAGTTATCAGCATTTCTGGGCTCGCATTCTTCTTACCATCAATCCGCATGGATCTGACAACAAGTTCTGCTCGACAAATATCATCATACGTCCAGTAAAAGAGAATAAAGCACAATTAAACACGCCCTCATGTCGTAACTTAATATAAAGAAGAATACACAGAAGCTACATATAATTGTGTTTGTCTTGTTTGGAGATATTGCTTTGTTATAGGCTCAACTTTTTTTCTTATTGTCAGCAGATGATTCAGATATACCACAGCGGTTAAATGCTAACATCAGAGAAGCAATAACTACAGTTGTGTCGGGGCGTCAGAGAGTCCTTCAGTGTGATTAATGGATGATATAGGGTTTTTGTATTTCAGTTGTTTTATGCTGTAACAATAGGCGCTTATCATCTACCTGGCTGGAATAGAACTATGTATTATCTGTATAATACAAGGCACCAATATAAAAGACAAAAGCATAGATGATTAACATGCTGAACATGATGTATATA
Organism: Urechis unicinctus; assembly: GCA_034190875.2. Taxonomy (NCBI): domain Eukaryota; kingdom Metazoa; phylum Annelida; class Polychaeta; order Xenopneusta; family Urechidae; genus Urechis; species Urechis unicinctus. Next base: position 22,871,247 of record CM067343.1, read on the forward strand.
TTTATTGTGTCCCTAGACCCTTTTTTGTGCTAAGTGTAATATAATTGGGGACACATATAGAGCTGGGTAAAAGAGTATGCCGAACGTATGTACAAGTTCTTAGAGGCAAAGATAATTGAACAGTAAGCGAGTGAATTATTTATTTGACCCGTACACAGATTGATAGATTCAAACAGATGTCAATTATTTGATTATTCGGACTCTCTCTCATCCTTATGCTATTGATTGATAAATCTGAAGTTGTTGGATGCATGATACCATATAGTACAATGGTGGATTACATGTTTGTTTCGATTCTTACCTTTCTTTATATCTCCATATAATCGTGGAAATATATATATATATATATATATATATAGACGTATAAATATAAATATATATATATATATATATATATATATATATATATATATATATATATATATATATATATATATATATATATATATATATACATATACATATATATATATATATATATATATATATATATATATATATATATATATATATATATATATATATATATATATATATATATATATATATATGATACTAAGGCTTATGGTATCTGACATGGTCTAAACCATTTTACATAATGCTCAATATACTTAAAAATATTGAAATTGCAACGTGAATTTTGATTCTGGACCTAGTTCTATTTAATCACAGTATACCTAATATGCTAATATGAAAGTACATGATGCTTATAACTTACATTGATACGCAACCCCATACATGCAATCTTTACGTGTAATTCTCGATAACGATCTTCAACTTCGCATCATACCATACCTGCTCAGTGATAAATTTGCTTAGGTTGCCATATAGCTAACAAAGCAATTTAATTTGACAGAGGCGAACCAAACCAGTAACAGCGGGATTTTACAGAAAGCAACTTGGCTTATTCTGTATTTTTTATTGACTATTTTGGTCGAATGGTAGACAAAAGGCCAATGTACACTTGTGATGTTCGTCTAACCAATGTTTCGCAGTAAATAAATAGAACGGTTTTGCTGACAAAATGTCATTAGAGCATGTGGTGTCACGTGATTGTGCTCCCTGCTCTCCTTAAACGCGGACAAGGACCGAACTTGTTCCACGTACGATGTTAGATTTGATAATTTATATTAAATGCATCACAACTGTTATGAACAATGACGTGGGTTTATCCCTTTGTCAGAGTGATTACAAACATTCAATTATTATGAATGCTGTGACAATAACAGCGTAAAGTCGTTCAATTACGCCAATGGTACTAGTTTGTTAACACGGCGAGAAGATTCTCTCGCACTCCATACGGCATCTATTATGTAAAAATGTACGAGAGGATTTTATCAGACACACAGCATTTGCCTCCAAGCGTGCGTTTTTGAATGCACCTGTAAAACAACATGGATGCCACACTATATTATCCAAAATATGCCACACTACATTATCCAAAAGATGCGTTTGTGATTAGCTTCTATAGCTTCGAGCAAAAGCCTTTGCTGGTACAATTATATTATTGTCACTTATTGTATTATCGACAACGTGGAGTATATAAACGCAACCCACCTGTTCTTGGTATTACCGATAATAGATATACAAATATGGAGGGCTTATCGGTTTGAGCTATAAAGTTTAACGGAAATGACTTTTGAAAGCAATCAAAAGGGCTACTGAGGCATGAGGGTTTTGAGTACTTTTTCGTTCTTCATAATAAGATATTCAAATAAAAATTGATATCAAATATGCTAGGTTGTTATCGCTGAACAAACACGGTGCTGTGCTGATGGCATCTGCATAAACGTAGTATGCAAATCAGCTTTTCGCGGCAACACAAACCTACATTTTCCGTATATGGCGGATACATTTACAAGGCAAGGCTTTTTAATGAATTGCACGATAACGTCCATAACGGGGAATTATAAAAACAATATTTGTCAAACAGTGCATTACGAACATTTACACAACAGTGACCAAATCGTGACATCAACATATTAGTTTTCAACACACGATCACCACATGCAGCATGCATATTCAATCTTTTGGAATTTGTTTCGGATATAGGATGCAACATGGAAATCATGTTCACAATTAATTCAACACCATTCAACAGTAGATTAACATCGCACGTTTGACAGTTAAAAAGCATCCAATGGCTGCATGATGCGTTTAATTTAAATTTATATTCTTTAGCAAACTTTTCATTCTTTAGGCATGGACTTGGCCGCAGTCAAAGAAGTATAAATATAACGCACAAAATATATTTCGTATTAAGCAGTTACGCATCCAAACTATTGCGATACAATTGAAATTAAAAATACTTAATATAATCAGTGTTTTGCAGACTAAGCTTGCTAGAGATTTAATTAAAAGTAATGGTCTGGTCGCCAATCATAGGATTAATAATAATCATACCACATGTTATTTGCGACATTCAAATTACTAAAGGCACATAATTGACTATCCGCCGATACAAGATCATTCACGCTATTCAGACTATTGAACAATAACTTCATACATCGTAAAATTAATTGTTCTTTTAGAGGTGGCTTACCAGTTATAAAAGGCTTAAACATTGACTCTTTTTTACAGTGCAGATGTACACAGGTAATTTTTGTCACATCATTGATTCTTTCTGACATAATAGCTTGGACAATATTCGCTGGGAACTGATCGCAGCGTTGAATATAACTGTTATAGTCGGATTAGTTGAAGCAGTTGACTTACGATTCATGATAATGAGATCGCTACATGGACGCCAACTTAACATACATAGACCTCATTGGACCCAGCAACGCAATTTGGGTAAACACTTGTTGCTAAAAGTCGACATAAAAAGTTGTGCTGCATCTTTGCAGACTTCGAACCGTTATATTGTAACACCCCATGGGGTGCATCGTTATGATTACCAGAGCAACAAACTACAGGTTTGAGGAAGAGTATATAGATATAAAATGAAGCCTTTATTCGGGTAAAGTATATTAACTAGGGCAGAGATTAACTTGATTAAGAGCAGCGCCAATGCTCTAACATTAAACACAAACATGGTGATATGGATACCAATCAGAGGGGTGGCTGTTCGCCTCCAACCCGACACAATAATATAAAGTATTGAAGGGAACGTAAAAAAAATCAATGCCGGGGGTAGCTATTCGCCTCCAACCCAGCGCAACACATGTGAATGATCAAAGTAACAAAATGGTCCCTTACACTTCAATTCCTAACAACAAATCGTTGGGTGTGAATCCCAACTACATACAACTATACTAAATATCACATGTAAAAGTTATAATTTATGGACAAATATTGCCCGTTTCGGGGTTGTTTTCACCACTTAACCACAACACAGGTCCACCCTTCTAGGGACGAAACACTCAGTCCAACTTTCACGATTTATTCAGACATGTCTTCTACGGTCCTAGACTAAAATGGAACTGGCGCGAAAACTACACTATCCACACTACTTTTTGCCACGTCAACATTCAAATACAAACCTAAAGCCATCAGTTAAAAGTTACAGAACTTATGGCGAAATACATAATGATATAAAAACAGACCATCTCACCTGAGACAGTCAAACACGCAATTACAAATAAAATAATGACACAGGGAAAACAGGCTGCAATATCTGACAATCTGTGGAAGGTGAAACCAAACCGGTGTGACCCGGTCTAGCTTCGGCCTGTTCACAGACATCCAAATGCGCAGCCAACATAACCGGATGTTGACATTCATGAATATAAAAAGCGAAACTACATTCACTGAGCAACATCTACGTTATGACGGGTAGGCTCGGAGTGCCAACGAGACCCCTCCTCGTCACAATATAAAGGGACGGCATAAATCGCGCATTATTCCCAAGGGAGAGCCCACCACCCTCGACTGCCTGGAATAAACATAGCCTACTAACTGACTTAATGGGAAATCCGTGCCAAAGTGGACCACAACCAGGACCTCACGGCCAGCAAGTTTGCCTTCGATTAATCGCTTCTTACGACATTACCACTTATATCGATGTAGATGGAAGTGTTTAACCTCCGGCATGCATACTAGGTAATCACGTTTAATCAGCATTTGGCATGATTCGCCAAACTGCCACAAGCTACGAAGGTATGGTGTTTTTAAGCGTCTCTTTAAATAAGAAACACAGCAAGGCGGAACATTGATGGATCAGTATACATGTCTGAATTACGTGTAGGTTCAAAGAAGAAGAGAACAATTACGCTACAAATGACTGTGTGATATGGTCCAGTAAGACTAGTAACAACAGACTTATGACAAGATCATCACCTGTCGATGTGATGTGTCATCAGGCAGCGCATATTTAAATATTTATTGACTATGTGCCCATATCCATTTACCTGCTGTGGTGCCCATATCCAGCTAATCTGCTGTGGTGCCCATATCCAGCTAATATGCTTTGGTGCCAATATCTAACTAGTCCGCTCTGGTGCCAATATCTAGCTAATCTGCTTTGGTATCGTTTGAAGGCAGTAGCAGCACACACACACACACACACACACACACACACACACACACACACACACACACACACACACACACACACACACACACACACACACACACACACACACACACACACACACACACACACACACATATATATATATATATATATATATATATATATGTACATATATATATATATCTATATTAGATATACACACATATACATCTAGATATATGTATATATATATATACATATATATATCCATTTATATATATATATATATACATATATGTACATATATATATAAAAACAAATATATGAATATATATATATATATATATATATATATGTACGTTTTTATATATATAAATAAATATATTGATATATATGCACTATATACATATATGCATATATATATATATATATGTATATGTATAATATACTTGTATGCATATGTATTTATATATTTAAATATAAATAAATTAATTATTATTGCGGCATATTTTACTTTATGTGATGAAAATGTTTAACGCAAATGAAAATATTTGTGTCACTTTTTATTTATTGTACATGCTCCACGAATTGTCTAGATATTAATTCATACGCACAAATCTAAACTTTCGTGCCAATTTATGTTTGCGGAATACCGATATTTAGAAATGTTTTCCATCACCATGGATTACAAAAATAATACTTGCTATAGATTTGATCATTGTAAACGATTAGCAGCGTTTGGCGATGATATTGAATGTTGTTGACAGACGAATAATGAGAAAAATTCGAGTTTTCCGCATTAAAATTTAAAGCACAATCTTATATTTTTATACTTAAAATGTTCATATTCAGCACTAATATTTAAGCATTATTTCGACAATTTGGATCAAGGTATACATTGTAGGAAGGAAAGATATTGAATTTTCGGATTAAGTCCGCGAATGGTTAGTTGTTACAATTTGACAAACCAAAATATGTCTGAACATTATGAAAGAAAATGTGCATTAACTACATATAGATATAGAGGCATATCTTCTCTAAGAACGGTTTGCGGTTTTTACACACATTGTGTTAATATATGTATATATATATATATATATATATATATATATATATATATATATATATATATATATATATATATATATATATATATATATATATATATACATATATATATATATATATATATATATATATACGTATATATATATATATATATATATATATATATATATATATATAAGAGATATAGAGTATATAAATATATATATTTATAGAGAAGAGAGAGAGTGCTATATATATATATATATATGTATATATATATATATAGAGATATAGAGAGAGAGAGAGAGAGAGAGAGAGTGAGTTTGAGAGAGAGCGCACGCTTAACTACACAAGTGCTTTTACAGGTTATCGACAGATTTTACGAAGAGCTTGATTCCGTCCTTTGTGTTGAGTGTCAGACGAGTCATCATCTCTACACTATGGCGATGGTCACGTGTCAGCTGAAACCTGAATACAACAGCTTCCTTTAAGGCTTTTGAGCGATCAATGTATTCTAAGCGCTTGACATTACAAAATCTGCTCTTAAAAAGTATGGATGGATTCATGTGAAACCGGCATACTTACGCCAACAGAATTCGTCCAACAACAATTTTGATTTCGTGCATC
>CM067343.1:22884532-23109532 GCA_034190875.2 Urechis unicinctus
AATGAAATGTGTAACAGTTGTTGCTAGAGAAGCGAGTGCACGCTGTGGTATCCTTTTGTCGACTGACGTCGTGTTTGCGAGCTCGCCTGGTTAATCTCACAGCGGCTACTTTGTTGTAAACTAAACATTGGACTTTCACTCGGCTTGTTGACAGTGTCGTTTTACTCAGATAACTTGTTAACCATATGTCATACACTCTTTTTAGGACAGGAGAGAGTACACGTGACTTGACAGAATATATCCATGCCTGACTTGACAATACATCACTTAAAAAAACACGACCTGACAACACTGGGCTTGACAATACTTGACTTGAAAATACATGGTCTGACCAGGAAGGGCTTGAAAATACATGACTTGACAATACATGACTTGACAATACATGATCTGACAATACATATTTTGAAAATACATGACCGGACATCAAATGGCTTGACAATACAAAACTTGACAATGCATGACTTGACAAAACATGCTTTGACTATATATGATTTCACAATATATGATTTCACAATGCATAACCTGACTATATTTGACTTGTCTATATATCATTATACAATACATGGCTTTATAATACATGAATTGACTATACATGACTTGACAATATATGATCCAACAATACATACATTGAAAATACACGCCGGAAAATGCATGACCTGACAATAATTTATCTGACAATACCTGATATTAAATGACTTGACGATACATGAATTGACCATATTCATTTGCAGATATGTAACAACCTAACGAACATAGACCTCATTAGACTCAGCAACGCAATTTGGGGAAACTCGTTGCAAAAGTCGACATGAAAAGATGTGCTGCATATTTGCAGACTGCAAACCGTTATATAAAGGGACGGCACAAATCGCGCAGGGAGAGCTTACCACCCTCGCCTGCCAGGAATAAACATAGCCTACCAATTTACTCGACCAGACCATTCCAGCCTCTTGTCGATTGGAAATCCGATGACAACTAGGACCCCAATGGCCTAGAGGTTGCTCTCAATTTATCGCCTCTTACGGCATGACCGCGCATACAGATGCCTATGGAAGTGTGTAACTACCGGCATGCATACTTGGTAATCACGTTATATCTGCTAGTGGCGTGATTCGCCAAGAGAGCGGCTGGCATAAGCTTCAGAGTTATGGTGTTTTCAAGCGTCTCTTTAAATAAGGAACACAGCAAGACGGAACAATGATGGATCACTATACACGACTGTATTGCATGTAGGTTCCAAGAAGGAGACAACAGTTACGCTACTAATGACTGTGAGATATGGTCCAGTAAGACTAGTAACACTAGACTTATGACAAGATCATCACCTGTCGGAGTGATGTGTCATCGGGCATATTCTGTTCGGGTTGACATTTTGTAGTATGCCAACATTAGTTGTATGAAAGTGGCTGTTCTGGCACAAGCCCCTCATCCATAATATTTTTTTCTTTGTCAGCTGATACACAATTTTGTTTTCACCCTAAGGACGCCTCGGACCCGACATCCCCCCCAACCCTCCCCCCTCCCTCAAACAGAGCCGAGGCGGTTTTGGCACAGTAGTATACAGACTGGGGGTACGAGCACAGCTTCCAAAATGGAATCACATGAGCCAGAGAACCGCTCACAAGCGCAATCATCCTTCATCTTCCCCAGAACCTTCTTGTTCACACTGCTGTAGAGGCTGCGGGAGGGATGACAGTTACTAGTGTCAAAGAGATGGGCATCTTCCTTCATGTCAGCATACACGTCAGGGGTGCGTATCGCCATAAGCAGAGAATCCGTATCCGTGTACAACAAGCCAAGGTTCTTGCCATATCCTGGCTTCATGGTATTGTAATAAAAGTCGTACATCAGGTGCTTGGAAAGGTCGAGTATACACATGCCCACATACACCGGGCGGTTCAGTACCAGGTGAGTCTTGTGCATGTGCAGAGCGGCCAGGTCATTATCAAACACCTGATGACGCGAGTAGGCGGGACTTGGGATAAGCCTACGCATTCTTTCTTCTTCCGTAGAGGGCACAATCTTGACATTGACCCGCCTGCGGAGGTTCTCCATGGTCTTGCCAAACACAGAGTTGTTCATCAGCTTATACAGGTCCTTCTCAAAGTCGCTGGTGGCCACCTTACGCAGATCTGTATTCATCCGAATGTAAGGCTTTCATCCAAAGTCTCTGGTTAAAGACAAGTGCACGATGGATCTTGGTAAGTCTCATCCCCAAAGACAGATACAGCTTGAGGTTCCTGTAGTGCACCACATACTTCTCCTTATTCCGCAGGTTTGGCACCAGCTTTTCAACCTCACCCAAGGTGCCACCCAACTCGCCCAGGAGGTTCTTCTGATAGTTCGACAACCAATCGTTCTCTACAAGAAGCCGCTCCTTAGCCAGCGGGTAGTCGTTGTGCTCGTCATGAAGTGCTGTAGGATACTCCAAGTCAACCTCAAGTATGTATCCAGTCTCAGCATCATCTGGGTGGTCCTGTATCTGTAGATCCTCTGGCAGAGCCACCCAATCAATACCCGCATATGGCAAAGGATGACTCATAGCCCACCCATACAAATTGTTAGCATCAAGGTACTGGATGTAGCTCGATGGTTTATCCTTGTCAAAGTCATCCAGAAGAGGGTTATTGGCCTAAGCGTGGCGGCGCAACACCATGCTTATACCACCGTGAACAGGTGCTTGTCATAGTCGGTGAGTAGCTTGAGTTCCACGCCTGTGCTCTTAAGCAAAGCATCCCATGACAAACTAGGTCTGGTTAAGTAGTGAGCCGGATCCAAACCGTACTGCTTAAGACAGGTCTTGCGGAACATCTCAAACACATCAGCCGGTTTTTAATCAATATTCTGTCGCTTTGTTGTTGTCCAATAAGTGGATGGTTAAATCAATCAGTCGAACGAACGCCTGTCATATTTATAATGCACCCGTAGCTTTGTTATGTCACATCTAATGCCTCCTGTACCTGTACATATCACTACAATATGTTATTCTATTCATACTATCGTTTCGGTATGCTGCTTAGTGATTTAATTCACTCTTTGAATGATGAACATCAAACAGATTGCAATCGGATATTATGATTAACATATGCACTTGCCTTAGCGATCAACGTATTGTCTTCATAGATAGACGACAATCGTAAGCTATATGTGTATATCTGAACTGTTCGTCCACAATCGGGATTTATAAAGACGTTATTGAAGATTACTGGTATGTAATGGTTTTGATTGCAACAACAAGCACGAGAGAATGTAGAAATCTTGCCGGTCTTAAACAACACCGAAATTTTTTGTATTGCATGGGCACACTTCAGGACAATTCAAATAATCGGAATGCACACTCTCTATTTACGCAAGAGAGGATCAGAAAATCATACACAGAGCTGTAGTGTCTTCAATATCATCGGCAAGGACATGTAACTGTTGCTCGTATGAATTCATTGTCAACAGAAGCAGTCTGATTCATTTTGCTGAATATTATTACCGAACTGATTAACCATAGCACTAAATGCGTGCTCAAATGATTTCAAAAATTATTGTTCAATGAACAATGCCGTAACTTACCTCCATAAGCCTTAATTATAATATATCTGTCAGGCATGCTTAATTGCACCATACAAGGTGTTGTTTAAGCAAATATACGGTTAAAGCAGATGCATTAACTAAATGCTGCCATAATACACTGCATTGCTGCATATGACAGACAGTCAACACTCTGATGTAGATGGATAATTATGTATGTTATTTGTATTTTCAAAAATAGCGATACTCATTTTTACACGCGTATCTAATGAATACTGTGTCTCTTTTAGGTGTGTATATATGTTGCTTTCGTCTAGTTCAGGCCCAGTAATATCCCTTGACATACTTGGATGCTCCGATACAGCATTGATGTGTGGCGATATGACATAAGCATTACAGAATTGCTGCACTAAGGTCAACACTCTGATGTAAATAATTATGTATGTTATTTGTATTTTCAAAAATAGCGATACTCATTTTTCGTATCTGCTAGGTGTGTATATATGTTGCTTTTACAGGCCCAGTAAGATCCCCTGACATACTTGGAATCCAGCATTGAAAATGACATGATTAGAGCAAGAACATGGAGATCCACTGCTAGGTTGGTTTACAGAAGACAACAATCCTAAAATGTGATTAGAGCAAGAGCTGGAGATACGCATTAAGCTTTGCCTCACAATTGAATCATCAGTATGCCAGTGGAATGTTACGAATGATTACTTGATTCGGCCCACTATCATTAAGCAATACAGTTGTTGTGATGATTGTAACCATTGGGCCGATAGCATGACAACGTACTTTAAAATAATTGACCGTCTCACGTCCTGTGGTAATATTCATACATGCTGAAATATGACGCATGTTGAATAGTATAGGAATCAATGGCCTATGAAATTTCGATACAACTATGTTCTAGTAATTGAAAGTTATTTGTTATTGAGACTCATTAGACGTCATTAATGCCTTATTTTTCTACAAGGCCCATGCTCATGTGTGTTCTATTCAATACATTCAGACACACCTACATGATCATAGGTTTAGTAATGACAAGCGCGATTTGGTCAATACAATTGCTGGCATCTTCCGTTTTATCTATCGTTGGAATTCTAACACGAAGATGCCTATACAAATAGCGTTTGGCCATCAGAATCAGTCTCATATTATTATTTTGTAGTAAATCGGATCACATGACAACTTTGTTTTCCCCTGTACACTGATGTTTATTCAATGAGATGTTTTACGTAGACAGGTGGTGATTTGATCGCTGTATCGCGAAATGTGACAGGAATGCTGCGGAATTAATGTGTTGATTTGTGTACACTTGGACTAAGTCTTAAGACTGTTATCCAGATGTCCCTTATCGGTTAGTTTCATACAATCAGCTTCAGTTACCTCCCTCTCTCTAATCCTCGCTCTTATCTAAGATGCCGACATTTAATACCAATCATTTTACTCACTCTTAATGATTTTTTTCCGTTTCCATTTTGCCTGAAAAAGTACAGGTATGTGATATTTCTGCTGGTGAGGATTGTGGCCTCATAGAGCTAGTCGCATCTACATACAATCCATTATTACCTGTAATTGCCCCTTTGGCTCCACTTGGTTTTCATTTGCAGTAAGTATTCGGTTAATTGGTTCACATAAAACCACAACATCTACTTATGGAGAGGATTGCAGGGGCAAAATATCGGCATCGCGAGTCAGCAGATTGAGCTTAATAGGATAAGCAACGGAGGCTAGGATGTGATCAAAGACAGCGCAACAGTTTGCTAGTGGTTGCTAGTGTACACATATAGATTCTTTTTATATCAGAATTATGTCTCACCGTTTGCAGAAGCATTGTGTTTTGCACTCATGTGAATGAAGAATGTCGTACGGTATCACTAACCCTGAACCCACCATATGCTGCGCACCATGTCAATATCGATATTAGTAGATCTTTTGTCTATTAATCGCGTTAGAGACTCAACAAAATCAGTTAATAACCTGTCTGTCTATGAGATCGATGCATACACGCCATATCTGACCAAATAAGGATAGGCTGCAATTGTGTCTGATGTGGGATATTAGAGGTAATTAATGAAGTTAATAGCGTGTCTGCCTATTTGATTAATACATTTACGTCTCATATGCCCCGATTAAAATCGGCTCTAATTGTGTTTTATGATGAATATTGTATTTAATTACGCCTTTGTTGCCATCTGCACTGGTGAATACAGTATTGCTTACTGCATCAGCAAGCAGAACGAGAATCTGGTTTTGCATGCTATTTAAACAAATATGTTACTAGCCCTGTTGAACGTTATCTTTGCGTACTTGTGCAAATTGTCCGATAACAATAGAAGGGGTTGAATGTTATAAGCGCTGTCATTATTCCTATCTCTTCAATCTGCCTTTTAAGGCCATGTGTCTGGTTGGAGGTTGCAAGTTAAGCTGATTACTTAGAGAGTTCCGGTGTCGTCTGAAAGCATTTGCGCCAGAATTAGTGCAAAGCATTGAATTATGTCAACCGGATGAATCTTACCCAATATGTGGAATTACGAAAGCCAATAGGAAAGAGTGCAAGAGTACATGCGGGATTGAGTGGTCAAGTCAGTGAAGGATTTAATGAAAGTGTGTAGGCGAGAAAGTAAGCGAATATATATCAAATGAATGAGCATGTGCGTAGTAATTTGTGTGTTCGTGTGTGTGTGTGTGTTATTGTGTATGGTTTTATCGTGATTTTAATAGGCAACACACTGACTTTCACGATACTCCTGTTGTTTGTGTGAGCATAGCGGGTATGAGAACAGATGGTTATACTCTATTTTTGCTTCTGGTTAGCGGAAAGACAGTTAGACTAAACACAATGCATATATCGGCGACTACTAAGAAGCAGACGAGTTTTCTGCCTGAGCGGTATCCACGTGGCACTTCATACACTGCAGCCATTGATCCTTTGTTAAAACTTTTAATTCAAGGGACATTTTAGTAGCCAACAAACGCATGCGCGCGAGCATCAGGGGAATATCCCTTGAAATAGTTTACTTCTTTTGTTACTTATTGCTGCCAATATTTTGTTTCGCTTATGATGTTTTACAGTGCGTAAATTATCAATGGCGTAATCTTAATCCTTCCTAATTGGCTTGTTAGCTTTTAGTTATCAGCATTTCTGGGCTCGCATTCTTCTTACCATCAATCCGCATAGATCTAACAACAAGTTCTGCTCGACAAATATCATCATACGTCCAGTAAAATAGAATAAAGCACAATTAAACACGCCCTCATGTCGTAACTTAATATAAAGAAGAATACACGGAAGCTACATATAATTGTGTTGGTCTTGTTTGGAGATATTGCTTTGTTATAGGCTCAATGGTGGATCAACTTTTTTTCTTATTGTCAGCAGATGATTCAGATATGCCACAGCGGTTAAATGCTAACATCAGAAAAGCAATAACTACAGTTGTGTTGGGGCGTCAGAGAGCCCTTCAGTGTGATTAATGGATGATATAGGGTTTTGATGAGGATTGAACCTTGTATTTCAGTTGTTTTATGCTGTAACAATAGGTGCTTATCATCTACCTGGCTCGAATAAAACTATGTATTATCTGTATAATACAAGGCACCAATATAAAAGACAAAAGGATAAATGATTAACATGCTGACATGATTTATATATTTATTGTGTCCCTAGAAACTATTTTTGTGCTAAGTGTATATCATTTAAGAGTTGAACATACAAACATGCTCTCATCTTATACGATTTTGGACACATTTAGAGCTGGGTATAAGAGTACGCCCAATGTATGTACAGGTTCTGAGAGGCAAAGATAAATGAAGAGTGAGCGAGCGAATGATTTAGTTAGATTTGATGGATTCATACATATGTCAATTATGTATTGTTCGTACTCTCTCCCATCCTTATGTTATTGATCGATAAATCAGAGGTTGTTGGATGCATGAAACCATATACTACAATGGTGAATTACATATTTGTTTCCATTCTTAACTTTCTTTATGTCTCCATATCATCATTTGTTCGAATTGTAAAATAAATGCCAATGTACACTTGTGATATTCGTCTAACCAATGCTTCGCAGTAAATAAAAAGAACGGTTTTGCTGACAAAATGTCAAAAGAGCATGTGGTGTCACGTGATTGTGTTCCCTGCTCTCCTTAAACACGGATAAGGACCGAACTTGTTCCACGTACGATGTTAGATTTGATACCTTATATTAAATTCATCACAGCTGTTATGAACAATGACGTGGGTTTATCCCTTTGTCAGAGTGATAACGAACATTCAATTATTATTAATGCGGTGACAATAACAGCGTTAACTCGTTCAATTACACCAACGGCGAAAAGATTCTCTCGCACTCTATACGCATCTATTATGTTAAAATGTACGAGATAATTTTATCAGACACACAGCATTTGCCTCCAAGCGTGCGTTTGTGAATGCACCTGTAAAACAACATGGATGCCACACTGTGTTATCCAAAATATGTCACACTACATTATCCAAAAGATGCGTTTGTGACTAGCTATCTATAGCTTCGAGCAAAAGCCTGTGATGGTACTTTACAATTATATTATTGTCCCTTATTGTATTATCGTCAACGTGGAGTATAAAAGCGCAACCCTCCTGTTCTTGGTATTAGCGGTAATAGATATACAAATATGGAGGGCTTGTCGGTTTGAGCTATTAAGTTTAACGGGAATGACTTTTGAAAGCAATCAAATGGGCTACTGAGGCATGAGGGTTTTGAGTACTTTTTCGTTCTTCATAATAAGATATTCAAGTAAAAAATTGATAAAAAATATGCTAAGTTGTTATCGCTGAACAAACACGGTGCTGTGCTGATGGCATCTGCATGAACGTAGTATGAAAATCATCTTTTTCGCGGTCACACAAACCTACATTTTTCATATATGGTGGATACATTTGCAAGGCAAGCTTTTTAATGAATTGCTCGATAACATCCATAATGGGGAATCATAAAAACTTGTGCAATATTTGTCAAACAGAGCATTACGAACATTGACACAACAGTGACCAAATCGTGGCATCAACATATTAGTTATCAACACACGATCACCACATACAGCATGCATATTCAATCGTTTGGAATTTGCTTCCTATATCGGATGCAACATGGACATCATGGTCACTTACATTTAATTCAACACCATTCAACCGTAGATTAACATCGCACGTTTGACAGTTACAAAGCAACCGATGGCTGTATGATGCGTTTAATATAATTTTATATTCTTCAGCAAACTCTTCGCATTTTTTAGGCATGGACTTGACCGCAGTCAAAGAAGTATAAATAAAATACACACAAATATATTTCGCATAAAGCAGTTATGCATCCAAACTATTGTGATAAAATTAAGTAAAAATACTTAATATAATCAGTGTTTTGTAGAATAAGCTTGCTAGAAATTTAATTAAAATTAATGGTCTGGTCGTCAATCATGGCAGTATTACATTAATAATACTCATGACATATGCAATTTGCGACATTCAAATTACTAAAGGCACATAATTGACTATCCGCCGATACAAGATCATTCACGCTATTCGGACTATTGAACATTAACTTCATGCATCGCAACATTAATTGTCAATTTACAGGTGGCTTGCCAGCTAAAAAAGTTTAATCATTGATCGTGTTTACAGTAATGCAGATGTACACAGGCAATTTTTGTCATATCATTGATTCTTTCTGACATAATAGCTTGGACAATATTCGTTGGGAACTGATCGCAGCGTTGAATAGAACTGTTGCAGTCGGATTAGTTGAAGCAGTTGACTTACGATTCATGATAATGAGATTGGTACATGGACGCTAACTTAACAAACATAGACCTCATTAGACCCAGCAACGCAATTTAGGTAAACACTTGTTGCACCAAGTCGACATAAAAAGATGTGCTGCATCTTTGCAGACTTCGAACCGTTATATAAAGGGACGGCATAAATCGCGCAACATTTCCCATGGAGAGCCCACCACCCTCGACTGCCAGGAATAAACATAGCCTACAAATTGACTTGACCAGACCATTCCAGCCTCTTGTCAATGGGAAATCCGGGCCAAAGTGGACAGCAACCTAAACCCCACGGCCAACAGGTTGCATTCTAGTAATCGCCTCTTACGACATGGCCGCTCATACAGAAGCACATGGAAGTGTGTAAACGCCGGCATGCATACTTGGTAATAACGTTAAATCTGCTTGTGGCATGATTCGCCAAGAGAGCGGCTGGCATAAGCTACGGAGTTATGGTGTTTTCAAGGGTCTCTTTAAATAAAGAACACAGCAAGACGGAACAATGATGATCACTATACACGTCTGTATTGCATGTAGGTTCCATGTAGGAGACAACAGTTACGCTACTACTGACTGTGATATGGTCCAGTAAGACTAGTAACAGTAGACTTATGACAAGATCATCACCTGTCGGAGTGATGTGTCGTCGGGCAGCGCATATTCACCTATTTATTGACTGTGTGCCTATATCCATTTATCTGCTGTGTGGCCCATGGCTAGCTAATCTGCTGTTATACCCATATCCAGCTAATCTGCTGTGTTTTCCATATACAGCAAATCTGCTGAGGTGCCCATATCCAGCTTATCTGCTGTGGTGCCCATATCTAGCTTATCAGCTGTGGTGTACATATCCAGCTAATCAAGGGGGGGTGCCCATATCCATCTAATCTCCTATGGTGCCAATATCCAGGTAATCTGTTGTGGTGCCTTTATTTAGCTAATCTGTTGTGGTGCACATATCACATATCTAGCTTAACTGTTGTGTAGCCCATATCCAGCACATATCAAGCTTATCTGATTTGGTTTACTTATCTAGCCTAACTGTTGTGTAACCCATATCCAGCTAATCTGCTGTGGTTTTCATATCCAGCTAATTTGCTGTGGTGCCCATATCTAGCTAATCTGTTGTGTTGCCCATATCAAGCTAATCTGCTGTGGTGCCCATATCTAGCTTATCTGCTATGGTTTCCATATCTACCTAGTCCGCTCCGGTGCCCATATCTAGCTAATCTGCTTTGGTGTCGTTTTATGGCAGAATACTTTGTAAGAGTACATCAAAGAGTGGACGTCTCTTAAAAACGCGACTTCCTAGATGTCAATTGTCGGCGGCTGGTGTCCAAAACACTGCGAAGGGCAAAGGGACCGGTTTAATATCATCAATGTGCTTAACAGACTGAATGGTATTAATTAATAGTATTTTGAACACGGATGTATTGGTCCGTACAGTATCTGAACAGCATAACCAACGGAAAGGATAATATGCGCTTACTGCGGAATGAACATCAACACATCAGGTAACTGGTTTAATCCAACATACATATGGTCGCTGGTTTAACACATCAACTGATCTAGTAATTGGTTTAACACATTGACACATCTGGTCGTTTGTTTAACCCAACAAAACATCTTGTCGTTGGTTTAACATATCAACACAGTCATGCATTTTGCCTGAATTGGCTTAACCTGTCGTACAAAATCCCACATATTATATCTAGTTCGTTGGAAGAATGAGAATAGCAAATACAATTTTGCAATTTCTCGATCTAAGAAGAACCAAAGAGAAACTTCGACAAAATTGGTGGTTGAGGATGATTATGATGTCCGCAATAGCACGGATGGCAAAGGGAACATATATAGAGATATATATATATATATATATATATATATATATATATATATATATATATATATATATATATATATATATATATATATATATATATATATATATATATATATATATATATATATATATATATATATATATATATATATATATATATATATATATATATATGCTATATATATATATATATATATATATATATATATATATATATATATAAATGTATATATATGTATATATATATTTACAAATAAAATTTTTACAACTAACCATTCGTTGACATAACACGCCAGCGTCAATGTCTTCCGTACAACCAAATATACTTGGATCCAAATTGCCGAAATAATGTGTAATCATGTGTGTTGGATGTGTTTATTTAAAACAATTAAAATATTTGATTTGTTTTTAAACTTTATTCCCAAAAACTTTATTTATCTCCTTATTCATCAATCTACAGCATTGAATTAGATCGCGAAATGTTACCAATTGTTCATAATGATCACATCTACGACAAAAATTATATTTCTTATCCATTATGATTGAAAATGAGAGAGAGAGAGAGAGAGAGAGAGAGAGAGAGAGAGAGAGAGAGAGAGAGACAGACAGACAGACAGACAGACAGACAGACAGACAGACAGACAGACAGACAGACAGACAGACAGACAGACAGACAGACAGGCAGACAGAGACAGAGAGAGCGATGAACTAAACATGTTAGGTGCTTTTACAGGTTATCGACGGATTTAAAGAAGAGCTTGATTCCGTCCTTTGTGTTGAGTGTCAGACGGGATACCATCTCTACACTATGGCGATAGTCACGTGTCAGCTGAAACCTGAATACAACAGCTTCCTGTGAGGCTTTGGAGCGATCTATGTAATCTAAGCGCTTGACAATACATATTCTGCTCTTGAAAAGTATGGATGGATTCATTTGAAACCGGGATACTTACGCCAACAGAATTCGTCCAACAACAATTTTGATTTCGTGCATCGCAAAATGCTGTCCAATGCAGTTTCTGTATAATATAAGTAAAAATAATGTTATGTCACAGCAATTGTATTCAGTTTAACCTATCGTGAGCAAGTTCCAACAACACTTTATTTTTTGCAGCAATGTCATCAGAAAAATAACTCATTCACAGACCTCGGCCCGGCAGAGAATGGAATGAACGCGAAGGAATCCATACGCTCCAGGTTTTCCGGGAGAAATCTCTCAGGGTTGAACTCCTGGCAAACATAATCGTAGTATCCTTACGACACCTTTTGTGCAAAAAAATCCGTCCGTACGATCAGGACCCAACATGTTGCGGTTATGTTACCCTTATTTACATACCATGTGATCAGGACTTAACACGTTGCTATAATACAACCTTTATTTACATACCATGTGATCAGGACCCCACACGATGCTATTATGCTGCCTTTATTTTCATACATTGTGAACAGATCATCACAATTTGCTATTATGCTGCCTTTATTTATATACCATCTTAACAGGACCCCACAAGGTGTTATTATGCTACCGTTATTTACATACCATGTGATCAGGACCCCACACGTGCTCATTGTGATGCAATGCCCAGATATTGGCTTGGACAACAGTCCCTGGCTGTAAACGCACTTCTTCTATCGTCATGGGCTCGTTAAGTTCGCGACTAACAAAAGGAACCGTAGTGTAGAGGCGGAGGCTTTCTTGGACACACCTTGTCAGGTACGGGAGGCCGCTCGCAGCATCCCTTCACACATTTGCCCATTTACAATATTATTCCATCACAAGACAAGGAGCCATTCAATTATCAATTCAACACCATGAATGAATGTAGATGTGAAAACTGACCAGTCAAGGGTATCTGAATGATTGCTACCAACAGCGTCCATCAGTTCTTCCCGTACCTTGCTTTGATGCTCGGGATGGCCGGCCAGTGCATATAAACACCATGCGATGGCGCTGGATGTGGTTTCGTAACCTGCATGTCAAATGTGCCACACTATGATGCAAATCATCAAAGTAACTAGGATGATCAATATAAATGTTTCTCTCCTTAGCAGACAACTATTCCATCGCAACATACTATACAGGATATGATATGCCACAGATAAGTCGATCAAATCATAACTTAATTTTACCATTCCATTTGCGTCACACCTGCAAATAAGAATGTGTCTACTTCCTGTCGAATTTCGGAGTCAGTCAGACCATTGTCTTCTTCATCCCTGACCAGCAGCAGGATGTCAAGGAAGTCCAGATATCGAGATCGTTCTTCTGGCGCCGAGTTGTCCTGCAATCACGAGTCATACTTGATGATAATTATAAACCCTTTGACAAAGAGCTGAAATGTCAAATCGCCGGGTTGCGCTGTGCTCGAATGAAACTTGCACGTGTCTCATGTTTAATGATTGATTTGTTTTAAAATATTTGTCTATGCATTCTTTCTTAATAACCATAAAGGTAGAGAGTTTAAAAATGCAATCTACCAGATCGTTTTTGCGTTTTGCAATAATATCATGTGCCACTTTGTGTACAAACTGGCAATTTTCCATGAACCGTTTCCCATTTCTTGTTCTGTAGTAGACGAAGTCGTAGTTGTTCAAGATACTTCTACAAAATCAGGGGTACACTTGTTAGTTATATAACACTGATGTAAGAAAGGAGTTAAGTAAATAAAAGTAAACATTTTGGATTCGCTTACATGGCTCTGGTACTTATTTCTTCTAATAAAGGCCCCACACGTGACACATATGGATTGTTGCCTCTGCAAAAATAAATATTTAAAATGATCGTTTTTCAATATCTTAATGTATAACGCTCAATATGGACATGAATCAACATTTCAAAATTATCTTGAGGACTTTGATGGTCCTCTCAGGAGACTTGCATGAGGTAGACAGCCAGAACTCGTCTTTATTATGGCTTTCCTGACAGTTCTTTTGTGGTTACTATTGCGGATATGTCTTAGCAGGAACTTTCAAGTTTCGGACCTTGACAGCTTTAGGCAGCTATATTTTGTCAAAGGTCAGGATAGCAATTCCTGTGCGATGTTTCTCCGCAGTGGGGGTTACAGAGATTTTCATAGCATTAGTTATTTTTCGGGGGACCTTGAATAATTGCCTCATTATTGCATTGCTTTCAATCAAAACATCAGATAACGCTTATATCTAGTGCTGAGGATTCTGTAAGTGCTTGTTAACTTCGTGAATGCTTTCGCCCAGTGACCTTGATTGGTCCAGTTTGTGGGTATGTTTGTGAAAAGTTTGTTTGTAAACTTTTTTTGGGCAGGCGATTCACATCGCAATGTTTTTTAAAATTCATAATTGATTTTTCAAATGTCGGCAACAATGACTCTTTTGGTTGACCTTTACCACCAACTACGGTCAAGGTCATTGAAAATGTGAAAGTATAAATTTCCGAATATCTCCGGGGATTGTTCTTCGATCTTTACACAATTCACACCATCAATGGTACTCCCAAGCACCTCAGGTCAAAAAATCGTTTTATCAGTCCACATTTATATAAAATTCACTCCAAAAATGCCATTTCAAGGTCAGTTTTATTTTATCGAAGGATATCAACGACATGGTTACTTGCATCGTAAAATTTTATGGTTGTTGATGACGTCACTTCCGGTTCCGATTGCATCAAGGTTTATTAAAAATACTACAAGTTAAACTAAAAATTATCTGCGTATAATACTTTGATTCAAGCAATGCTTACATATTTTGAAAGTTGTATTTAATAGCAAACTTTTTCTGAATATATGTTATTGTAAATAATGCATTTTAATATACATTCCAGCATGTCGAAACTTTTTTTGTAGCAAATATCGGTAAAATTCTTTTAATTCGTAATTGACAAAAACCACTATCAAACTTTTATAATGACATGCTCTGTCAAAATATTTGTAGTTTTCAAAGCACGTTGATATTTTATTTTTGTTTTTTCACAATGACAATTCTCGTACAGATTTCAATCGCTTATTAAATGGTAAATATCGGTTTAAAAGTCATATAAATTGAGTTACTTGCTGTCAAGGACAGCGCGAATCGAATTGTGAAATTGTATGGATGTCGATGACTTTTGGTTCGGAACGCATTAAATTTGATGGGGAATAGAAATCGGAGGTTAACGTGGCGTAACTCTGTCGTAAATGGTCGTGTTGTAGAATGTTTTTCAATCAAGGGTAGCCCATTCTATTCTGAACAAATAACTAAAACATATATTTGTAAATTCACGATATTTTTTTTTAAAAATGAAATATGCTTAAAGTGTGTAGCTGGCACAACAATTAACAGGTCATGTATGAAAAGCCGAAGTAAAACTTAACAGTTACTCGGATGATCACTTTGACAGAAACCTCCTGATATTAGTTTGGACCCAAGCCTACCCTTCGACTCTGCTACCGATGCCAAAAGTGCCTAATGAGGTCATAGGTGTATGGTCTAGTGTTACTAAGAATCTGGGCCATGAGGAAACAATGTCTTTTTCTAAATAAGTGTCCAAGTCGTTTGGTTTGCTCCTACTTTCACTGAATCGTTCATGTATACATATCGTAGTATGACAACATTACATGATTAAGACAACTCTAACATTGCTATGTAAGACGAAAGGAGAGCTAATATTGGTGTATTGTGTACGCTTACCTTTGTGTGAAATGCAAATACATCCACCTGAACACAATGTTGCGACTCTCCTGCTATTTGAGGGGCAAAAAGGTACATTTATATGGATCTAGGCAGATCCATAGCATGCCCGTTACTTGTAGATATTTTGCATGACCTACCCTTGAAGCTGGACATCTTCCTCATAGGAGAAGGCACATCGCGAAATGATATTTAGGGTGCATAGACTGACAGAGTAACAAATGTCTATGCTACCATCGGATGGAAGCAGGTTGTTCCACTTTCTCTGCAATGAGAAGAGTTGTTTGCGTTCTTTTTACAGGCATTTTTGATATAAAGTTTGGGAACTTGACCATTTACTCAAACGAAACTGAGACGTAGGCCAATCTGAACTTACGAGGAGGATATCCGCCGCTTCATTGTACACCTGTACATATGGCTTCAACACATCAAAATGGAAGGCTGGAGTGAGGAGGCGGCGGTTCCTGGCCCACTTCTTTCCTTCGCTTAGTGCCAAGCTGTCGCCTGGTAGAAAACATGTTTGTTTTTGGTGATGAAGTGATATGTTCACGTGTTTAGAAAGGCCCCCGAGATTGGTCAGGATATTCGACATGGACACAAAGATTACATTATTTAGAACATGATATCGCATTGCCAAATGTGTAGTCTTAGAAATACAGCATGGCGTGTATAATTGCATATTCACACCAATCCATGGAGAGGCGAATTTCTTCCCTCGACTTATTTTAGGCTGATTTGTGCGGAGAATGAGCTTCACTGTATCAGGATGCATGCATGATACACTGGGTATGTTGGGTCCTAACCAAACCCGCATCACTTTTATTGTACTTCTTAGCCATCTCAGTGTTGAAACGAAGTCTTGCTTCCCCGAAAAGTCCAAACTGTAAGCATGTTACATATAACGGTTGGATTGTCGGACATTTAACATACCACTTAACCTTCTAGCGTGAGGTTTATTGCAAATATATGTTGGCGACAGTTAAACAATCTGTGTCTGAGGTACGATTTACTAGATCCACAAATATCTATCAACTATGCGAATTTCAAGATTAAAAACTTAAATAATTGCACACTGATGACTACCTGGTGTAAATTGCCATAGAGCCAGTGTTTAGGTTCCCCGGGCAGCTTATCCACCTCCCGTCCGATGCACCATATATTGTAAACATACTGCACAGAGTCGTAGACGAAATACACAACAGGAAATACCAGAGCCACAACAACCACCGTCTGGCTGGCACTTTTTGTGTCACAGAAAGCGGCATACACCACAATACATGCGCACATAACTATCCAGGTGGAAGTTTTACTCTCCATCAGCTGCGACAATGTCATCTGGAAAAAGGCGAACAATGCGACAATGTGACGAGCAGCATTGCATCACGTCATCATTAATACCTCAAGTCGGAACATAACTTGACCGCCAATGCCCAAAAAATCTTGATGGAACAATATGATTTGGACAAGGGAGTGGATTTGATGAGGAGACAATAACTTCTGGGTTATCATCAGCGACACCGGTCCGTGATTGGCTGATTGACTCGTCAACTTTAAATGGAGTCTTTATATTTCCAATCGAACAAAACTAAATCTGTGCTGTAATTTAAACCATCGATTACAACGAGCAAACGTAGCTAATACATCACGTGGTAATTTGGGTCGGGTGGGCAAAGCTAGTTATGGTTGCCATCTGTCAGTTATTTCCTACATCTTTAATCACAGTAAATACGCTTAACATTTCATGAGATATTATAAAGTAAAAACATACTAATTGATTCTAGGCGACGTTAAATAAACAAAAGGACTGTATCAATTATGTAGTTGATGTCCACACATCGAGATGGGTCTACCATGTGATCAGTAACCACCAGTGATTACGTCCAGTGGAGATGTGTCTACCATCAATGTGATCAGTTACCACCAGTGATTACGGCCAGTAGAGATGTGTCCATTTTGATGTGTACTCATCAGGACGACACGAACAGTCGTGGTTGACAATAAAACATTGGCTAAAATCAACTTTCCACTGAATGAGTTTAAGCGCCCGTTCTAGACAGGTGTCCGTAAACAACATCACTGTCTTTAGGTTATGCCAGTTGTAGACGGCTTCCACTCCGACGGGACAATGTAATTGAACATCACACCCATCTTATACTCTACACTGTATGGGGGTCTCTGCATGGATTCAGAAAATGTTTTTGACTGACCGTATTAGGAGAAACGAACTAAAACGTACGACAAGATCAGTGACGAATAAGGAAGACACAGCTAACAGCTGACGACGCCCGCTACGACTGACTTGAAATATCGGTATGATATATCCCCGAGTGTCGGCTGAAAAAAACGTCATCGATCATGATTCTTCTCATTCCACTTAGCTCAACAGACCAATAAACTATGTAACAGCTACCTATATAAACATGGGTCAAGTAATGCGTTCACCCGCCTTTGACTTGAAAGATAGGTCTTATAACTGATGTAACTGTGGTATTTATAGAACTGACATTGACACGGGGAAACAATATGACAGACGACAGCCAACGGCGAGTAACGCGTGTTGAATTGGTGATGCTTACTCCCTAAAACTGCACCATTAACATACTTATATCATTGTTTGTACGCCTCTGTTAGCTTTTGTACAGATGCTAATCGCTTATCGTTACATTACAGCGCATTATATTCATATATTATAGATATGTGTGTATGAATATACATGTGCATATATATATATATATATATATATATATATATATATATATGTGTGAATTTATATATATATATACATATATATAACTTGATATATATATATATATATATATATATAGTTATATAGTGATATATATGTATATATAAATATATATATAAATTAATATAAATATATATATAAATATGTATATATGTATATATATATATATATATATATATATATATATATATATATATATAATTATATGTATATGCGTGTGTGCGTGTTTGTGTAAGCATATTTATACGTTTATATATCTATATATTTTTATACTAATATATGTTATATATATATATATATATATATATATATATATATATATATATATAAATATATCCATGTGTGTTTATAGAGATATATAAATATATAAATTCATATTTACAAATATATGAATAGTTATAAATATATGTATATACATATATATATATGGTCAACACCTAAGTCAGATAAGGTGCGTCATTGCATTGAGTCATTTTATTGATGTAAATGTGTGCACTGTTCAGCCACTAAGCAGAAACACTATTTCAAAAGCAGCGGATCATATCCTTTTCGACAGATGCCATCGACGCATTGCGGTGTGTCTGGTAGTTGGATTGAGCCGGATGCTCTCCAGTATCAGGATGTTATCTTGTATTTGGCGACGTTGAAAATATATTCATCACTGACTATTAACAATATAGACATGGATTTGACTCACCTCGAATGAAATGTGAAACGGTTGTTTCTGTAGAAGTAAGTGCACGATTTGATATCCTCTTGTCGACTCCCGTCGTGTTAGTGAGCTCACTTGGTTAATCTCACAACGGCTATATTTTTTAAACCTGGACTTTTGGACTTTGACTTGGCTTGTTGACAAGGTCGTTTTACTCTCATCACTGGATACCTGTTTGAGAACATCGGGTTTTTACATTGTATGTTGGACAGGTCAGAGTACACATGACTTGACAGAATATATCTCGGCATAAGAAATGTAAGTTGGCATAATACACATACATATACATGGCAGGTGATAATACTCACTTGAGAGGAGTATTTACATTAACATAGTATGGTAATAGAATAATGCATGATTGGACAATTCATGACTTGACAATTCATAACTTAAAAATACATGACCTGACAACAAAGAGTATGATAATACATAACTTACAAAATACATGACCTGTCAACACAAGGCTCGACAATACATGACTTGACAATACATGAATTGACAAAACATGCCTAGTAAATATATATGATTTCACGATGCATGACCTGACGACACATGACTTGACAATATATCATTTGACCATACATGGCTTTATAATACATGCCTTGTCTATACATGTTGTTGACAATATATTATCCAACAATACATGACTTGATAATACATGACCTGACAATGTATGACCTGACAATACATGACCTGACAATTCCTCACCTGATAATACATGACTTGACAATACATGACATGACGATACATGAATTGACCATATTCATATGCAAAAGTATAACCACTTAACAACCATAGACCTCATTGGACCCAGCAACGCAATTTGGTGCAAAAGTCGACATTCAAAGATGTGCTGCATCTTTGCAGACTGCGCACCGTTATATAAAGGGACGGCACAAATTGCGCACATTTCGCCTGCCAAGAATAAACATAGCCTACTAACTGTCTTGTCCCGACCATTCCAGCCTCTTGTCGATGAGAAATCCGCGCTAAAGTGGACAACAACCTAAACCCCACGGCCAACAGGTTGCCCTCTATGTATCGCCTCTTATGACATAGCTGCTCATACAGATGCACATGGAAGTGTGTAAACACCGGCATGCATACTAGGTAATCACGTGATATCTCCTTGTGGCGTGATTCGCCAAGAGAGCGGCTGGCATAAGCTACGGAGTTATGGTGTTTTCAGGCGTCTCTTTAAATAAGGAACACAGCAAGACGGAACATTGATGGATCACTATACACGTCTGTATTGCATGTAGGTTCCATGTAGGAGACAACAGTTACGCTACTACTGACTGTGATATGGTCCAGTAAGACTAGTAACAGCAGACTTATGACAAGATCATCACCTGTCGGAGTGATGTGTCGTCGGGCAGCGCATATTCACCTATTTATTGACTGTGTGCCTATATCCATTTATCTGCTGTGTGGCCCATGGCTAGCAAATCTGCTGTGGTTTTCATATCCAGCTAATCTGCTGTGTTGTCCATATACAGCAAATCTGCTGAGGTGCCCATATCCAGCTAATCTGCTGTGGTGCCTTTATTTAGCTAATCTGTTGTGGTGCACATATCACATATCTAGCTTAACTGTTGTGTAGCCCATATTCAGCACATATCAAGCTTATCTGATTTGGTTTACTTATCTAGCCTAACTGTTGTGTAACCCATATCCAGCTAATCTGCTGTGGTTTTCATATCCAGCTAATTTGCTGTGGTGCCCATATCTAGCTAATCTGTTGTGGTGCCCATATCAAGCTAATCTGCTGTGGTGCCCATATCTAGCTTATCTGCTTTGGTGTCGTCTTATGGCAGAATACTTTGTAAGAGTACATAAAAGAGTGGACGTCTCTTAAAAACGCGACTTCCCAGATGTCAATTGTCGGCGGCTGGTGTCCAAAACACTGCGAAGGGCAAAGGGACCGGTTTAACATCATCAATGTGCTTAACAGACTGAATGGTATTAATAAATAGTATTTTGAACACGGATGTATTGGTCCGTACAGTATCTGAACAGCATAACCAACGGAAAGGATAATATGCGCTTACTGCGGAATGAACATCAACACATCAGGTAACTGGTTTAATCCAACATACATATGGTCGCTGGTTTAACACATCAACTGATCTAGTAATTGGTTTAACACATTGACACATCTGGTCGTTTGTTTAACCCAACAAAACATCTGGTCGTTGGTTTAACATATCAAACCAGTTATGCATTTTGTCTGAATTGGCTTAACCTGCTGTACAAAATCCCACATATTATATCTAGTTCGTTGGAAGAATGAGAATAGCAAATAAAATTTTGCAATTTCTCGATCTGAGAAGAACCAAAGAGAAACTTCGACAAAATTGGTGGTTGAGGATGATTATGATGTCCGCAATAGCACGGATGGCAAAGGGAACATATATAGATATATATATATATATATATATATATATATATATATATATATATATATATATATATATATATATATATATATATATATATATATATATATATATATATATATATATATATATATATATATATATATATATATATATATATATATATATATATATATATATATATATATATTTATATATATATATATATATATATATATATATATATATATTTATATATATATATATATCTATAAATATTTATATATATGAGCTTGATTCCGTCCTTTGTTTTGTGTCAGACGGGATACCATCTCTGCACTATGGCGATGGTCACGTGTCAGCTGAAACCTGAATACAACAGCTTCCTGTGAGGCTTTGGAGCGATCTATGTAATCTAAGCGCTTGACAATACATATTCTGCTCTTGAAAAGTATGGATGGATTCATTTGAAACCGGGATACTTACGCCAACAGAATTCGTCCAACAACAATTTTGATTTCGTGCATCGCAAAATGCTGTCCAATGCAGTTTCTGTATAATATAAGTAAAAGTAATGTTATGTCACAGCAATTGTATTCAGTTTAACCTATCGTGAGCAAGTTCCAACAACACTTTATTTTTTGCAGCAGTGTCATCAGAAAAATAACTCATTCACAGACCTCAGCCCGGCAGAGAATGGAATGAACGCGAAGGAATCCATACGCTCCAGGTTTTCCGGGAGAAATCTCTCAGGGTTGAACTCCTGGCAAACATACTCGTAGTATCCTTATAACACCTTTGTGCAAAAAAATCCGTCCGTACGATCAGGACCCAATATGTTGCGTTTATGTTACCCTTATTTACATACCATGTGATCAGGACCTTACACGTTTCTATAATACAACCTTTATTTAAATACCATGTGATCAGGACCCCACACGATGCTATTATGTTGCCTTTATTTTCATACATTGTGAACAGATCATCACAATTTGCTATTATGCTGCCTTTATTTACATACCATGTGATCAGGACCCCACACGTGCTCGTTGTGATGCAATGCCCAGATATTGGCTTGGACAACAGTCCCTGGCTGTAAACGCACTTCTTCTATCGTCATAGGCTCGTTAAGTTCGCGACTAACAAAAGGAACCGTAGTGTAGAGACGGAGGCTTTCTTTGACACACCTTGTCAGGTACGGGAGGCCGCTCGCAGCATCCCTTAACACATTTGCCCATTTACAATATTATTCCATCACAAGACAAGGAGCCATTCAATTATCAATTCAACACCATGAATGAATGTAGATGTGAAAACTGACCAGTCAAGGGTATCTGAATGATTGCTACCAACAGCGTCCATCAGTTCTTCCCGTACCTTGCTTTGATGCTCGGGACAGCCAGCCAGCCAGTGCATATAAACACAATGCGATGGCGCTGGATGTGGTTTCGTAACCTGCATGTCAAATGTCACACACTATGATGCAAATCATCAAAGTAACTAGGATGATCAATATAAATGTTTCTCTCCTTAGCAGACAACTATTCCATCGCAACATACTATACAGGATATGATATGCCACAGATAAGTCGATCAAATCATAACTTAATTTTACCATTCCATTTGCGTCACACCTGCAAATAAGAATGTGTCTACTTCCTGTCGAATTTCGGAGTCAGTCAGACCATTGTCTTCTTCATCCCTGACCAGCAGCAGGATGTCAAGGAAGTCCAGATATCGAGATCGTTCATCTGGCGGCGAGTTGTCCTGCAATCACGAGTCATACTTGATGATAATTATACACCCTTTGACAAAGAGCTGAAATGTCAAATCGCCGGTTGGCGCTGTGCTCGAATGAAACTTGCACGTGTCTCATGTTTAATGATTGATTTGTTTTAAAATATTTGTCTATGCATTCTTTCTTAATAACCATAAAGGTAGAGAGTTTAAAAATGCAATCTACCAGATCGTTTTTGCGTTTTGCAATAATATCATGTGCCACTTTGTGTACAAACTGGCAATTTTCCATGAACCGTTTCCCATTTCTTGTTCTGTAGTAGACGAAGTCGTAGTTGTTCAAGATACTTCTACAAAATCAGGGGTACACTTGTTAGTTATATAACACTGGTGTAAGAAAGGAGTTAAGTGAACAAAAGTAAACATTTTGGATTCGCTTACATGGCTCTGGTACTTATTTCTTCTAATAAAGGCCCCACACGTGACACATATGGATTGTTGTCTCTGCAAAAAGAAACATTTAAAATGATTGTTTTTCAATATCTTAATGTATAACGCTCAATATGGACATGAATCAACGTTTCAAACTTATCTTGAGGACTTTGATGGTCCTCTCAGGAGACTTGCATGAGGTAGACAGCCAGAACTCGTCTTTATTATGGCTTTCCTGACAGTTCTTTTGTGGTTACTATTGCGGATATGTCTTAGCAGGAACTTTCAAGTTTCTGACCTTGACAGCTTTAGGCAGCTACATTTTGTCAAAGGTCAGGATAGCAATTCCTGTGCGATGTTTCTCCGCAGTGGGGGTTACAGAGATTTTCATAGCATTAGTTATTTTTTGGGGGACCTTGAATAATTGCCTCATTATTGCATTGCTTTCAATCAAAACATCAGATAACGCTTATATCTAGAGCTGAGGATTCTGTAAGTGCTTGTTAACTTCGTGAATGCTTTCGCCCATTGACCTTGATTGGTCCAGTTTGTGGGTATGTTTGTGAAAAGTTTGTTTGTAAACTTTTTTTGGGCAGGCGATTCACATCGCAATGTTTTTTAAAATTCATAATTGATTTTTCAAATGTCGGCAACAATGACTCTTTTGGTTGACCTTTACCACCAACTGCGGTCAAGGTCATTGAAAATGTGAAAGTATAAATTTCCGAATATCTCCGGGGATTGTTCTTTGATCTTTACACAATTCACACCATCAATGGTACTCCAAAGCACCTCAGGTCAAAAAATCGTTTTATCAGACCACATTTATATAAAATTCACTCCAAAAATGCCATTTCAAGGGCAATTTTATTTTATTGAAGGATATCAGCGACATGGTTACTTGCATCGTAAAATTTTATGGTTGTTGATGACGTCACTTCCGGTTCCGATTGCATCAAGGTTTATTAAAAATACTACAAGTTAAACTAAAAATTATCTGCGTATAATACTTTGATTCAAGCAATGCTTACATATTTTGAAAGTTGTATTTAATAGCAAACTTTTTCTGAATATATGTTATTGTAAATAATGCATTTTAATATACATTCCAGCATGTCGAAACTTTTTTGTAGCAAATATCGGTAAAATTCTTTTAATTCGTAATTGACAAAAACCACTATCAAACTTTTATAATGACATGCTCTGTCAAAATATTTGTAGTTTTCAAAGCACGTTGATGTTTTATTTTTGTTTTTTCACAATGACAATTCTCGTACAGATTTCAATCGCTTATTAAATGGTAAATATCGGTTTAAAAGTCATATACATTGAGTTACTTGCTGTCAATGACAGCGCGAATCGAATTGTGAAATTGTATGGATGTCGATGACTTTTGATTCGGAACGCATTAAATTTGATTGGGAATAGAAATCGGAGGTTAACGTGGCGTAACTCTGTCGTAAATCGTCGTGTTGTAGAATGTTTTTCAATCAAGGGTAGCCCATTCTATTCTGAACAAATAACTAAAACATATATTTGTAAATTCGCGATAGTTTTTTTTAAAAATGAAATATGCTTAAAGTGTGTAGCTGGCACAACAATTAACAGGTCATGTATGAAAAGCCGAAGTAAAACTTAACAGTTACTCGGATGATCACTTTGACAGAAACCTCCTGATATTAGTTTTGACCCAAGCCTACCCATCGACTCCGCTACCGATGCCAAAAGGGCCTAATGAGGTCATAGATGTATGGTCTAGTGTTACTAAGAATCTGGGCCATGAGGAAACAATGACTTTTTTCTAAATAAGTGTCCAAGTCGTTTGGTTTGCTCCTACTTTCACTGAATCGTTCATGTATACATATCGTAGTATGACAACATTACATGATTAAGACAGCTCTAACATTGCTATGTAAGACGAAAGGAGAGCTAATATTGGTGTATTGTGTACGCTTACCTTTGTGTGAAATGCAAATACATCCACCTGAACACAATGTTGCGACTCTCCTGCTATTTGAGGGGCAAAAAGGTACATTTATATGGATCTAGGCAGATCCATAGCATGCCCGTTACTTGTAGATATTTTGCATGACCTACCCTTGAAGCTGGACATCTTCCTCATAGGAGAAGGCACATCGCTAAAAGATATTTAGGGTGCATAGACTGACAGAGTAACAAATGTCTATGCTACCATCGGATGGAAGCAGGTTGTTCCACTTTCTCTGCAATGAGAAGAGTTGTTTGCGTTCTTTTTACTGGCATTTTCGATATACAGTTTGGGAACTTGACCATTTACTCAAACGAAACTGAGACGTAGGCCAATCTGAACTTACGAGGAGGATATCCGCCGCTTCATTGTACACCTGTACATATGGCTTCAACACATCAAAATGGAAGGCTGGAGTGAGGAGGCGGCGGTTCCTGGCCCACTTCTTTCCATCGCTTAGTGCCAAGCTGTCGCCTGGTAGAATACATGTTTGTTATTGGTGATGAAGTGATATGTTCACGTGTTTAGAAAGGCCCCCGAGATTGGTCAGGATATTCGACATAGACACAAAGATTACATTATTTAGAACATGATATCGCATTGCCAAATGTGTAGTCTTAGCAATACAACATGGCGTGTATAATTGCATATTCGCACCAATCCATGGGGAGAGGAATTTCTTCCCTCGACTCAATTTAGGCTGATTTGTGCGGAGAATGAGCTTCACTGTATCAGGATGCATGCATGATACACTGGGTATGTTGGGGCCTAACCAAACCCGCATCACTTTATTGTACTTCGTAGCCATCTCAGTGTTGAAACGAAGTCTTGCTTCCCCGAAAAGTCCAAACTGCAACCATGTTATATATAACGCTTGGATTGTCGGACATTTAACATACCACTTAACCTTCTAGCGTGAGGTTTATTGCAAATATATGTGAGCGACAGTTAAACAATCTTCTGTGTCTGAGGTACGAATTACTATATACACAAATATCTATCAATTATGCGAATTTCAAAGATTAAAACATAAATAATTACACATTAATGACTACCTGGTGTAAATTGCCATAGAGCCAGTGTTTAGGTTCCCCGGGCAGCTTATCCACCTCCCGTCCGATGCACCATATATTGTAAACATACTGTACAGCGTTGTAGACGAAATACACAACAGGAAATACCAGAGCCACAACAACCACCGTCTGGCTGGCACTTTTTGTGTCACAGAAAGCGGTATACACCACAATACATGCGTACATAACTATCCAGGTGGAAGTTTTACTCTCCATCAGCTGCGACAATGTCATCTGGAAACAGGCGAACAATGTGACAGCAGCATTGCATCACGACATCATTAATACCTCAAGTCGGAGCATAAATTGACTGACAATGCCAAAGAAATCTAGTCGGAATGATATGATTTGGACAAGGGAGTGGATTTGATGAGGAGACACTAACGTCTGGGTTATCATCAGCGATCACCGGTCCGTGATTGGCTGATTGACCCGTCAACTTTGAAATGGACTCATATATTTCCAAGAACAAAACTAAATCTGTGCGCAATCTAAACCATCGATTACAACGAGCACACGTAGCTATGACATTAAGTGGTAATTTGGGTCGGGTGGGCAAAGCAAGTTATGGTTGCCATCTGATGTGTACTCATCAGGACGACACGAACAGTCGTGGTTGACAATAAAACATTGGCTAAAGTCAACTTTCCACTGAATGAGTTTAAGCGCCCGTTCTAGACAGGTGTCCGTAAACAACATCACTGTCTTTAGGTTATGCCAGTTGTAGACGGCTTCCACTCCGACGGGACAATGTCATTGAACATCACACCCATCTTATACTCTACACTGTATGGGGGTATCTGCATGGATTCAGAAAATGTATTTGACTGACCGTATTAGGAGAAACGAACTAAAACGTACGACAAGATCAGTGACGAATAAGGAAGACACAGCTAACAGCTGACGACGCCCGCTACGACTGACTTGAAATATCGGTATGATATATCCCCGAGTGTCGGCTGAGAAAGCGTCATCGATCATGATTCTTCTCATTCCACTTAGCTCAACAGACCAATAAACTATGTAACAGCTACCTATATAAACATGGGTCAAGTAATGCGTTCACCCGACTTTGACTTGAAAGATAGGTCTTATAACTGATGTAACTGTGGTATTTATAGAACTGACATTGACACGGGGAAACAATATGACAGACGACAGCCTACGGCGAGTAACGCGTGTTGAATTGGTGATGCTTACTCCCTAAAACTGCACCATTAACATACTTATATCATTGTTTGTACGCCTCTGTTAGCTTTTGTACAGATGCTAATCGCTTATCGTTACATTACAGCGCATTATATTCATATATTATAGATATGTGTGTATGAATATACATGTGCATATATATATATATATATATATATATATATATATATATATATATATATATATATATGTGTGTGTGAATTTATATATATATACATATATATATCTTGATATATATATATATATATATAGTTATATATATAGTGATATATATGTATATATAATATATATATATAAATAATATAAATATATATATAAATATCTGTATATATGTATATATATATATATATATATATATATATATATATATATATATATATATATATATATATATATATATAATATATATATATGCGTGTGTGCGTGTTTGTGTAAGCATATTTATACGTTTATATATCTATATATTTTTATACTAATATATGTTATATATATATATATATCTATATATATATATATATAAATATATACATGTGTGTTTATAGATAGATAAATATATAAATTCATATTTACAAATATATGAATAGTTATAAATATATGTATATACATATATATATATGGCCAACACCTAGGTCAGATAAGGTGCGTCATTGCATTGAGTCATTTTATTGATGTAAATGTGTGCACTGTTCAGCCACTAAGCAGAAACACTATTTCAAAAGCAGCGGATCATATCCTTTTCGACAGATGCCATCGACGCATTGCGGTGTGTCTGGTAGTTGGATTGAGCCGGATGCTCTCCAGTATCAGGATGTTATCTTGTATTTGGCGACGTTGAAAATATATTCATCACTGACTATTAACAATATAGACATGGATTTGACTCACCTCGAATGAAATGTGAAACGGTTGTTTCTGTAGAAGTAAGTGCACGATTTGGTATCCTCTTGTCGACTCCCGTCGTGTTAGTGAGCTCACTTGGTTAATCTCACAACGGCTATATTTTTTAAACCTGGACTTTTGGACTTTGACTTGGCTTGTTGACAAGGTCGTTTTACTCTCATCACTGGATACCTGTTTGAGAACATCGGGTTTTTACATTGTATGTTGGACAGGTCAGAGTACACATGACTTGACAGAATATATCTCGGCATAAGAAATGTAAGTTGGCATAATACACATACATATACATGGCAGGTGATAATACTCACTTGAGAGGAGTATTTACATTAACATAGTATGGTAATAGAATAATGCATGATTGGACAATTCATGACTTGACAATTCATAACTTAAAAATACATGACCTGACAACAAAGAGTATGATAATACATAACTTACAAAATACATGACCTGTCAACACAAGGCTCGACAATACATGACTTGACAATACATGAATTGACAAAACATGCCTAGTAAATATATATGATTTCACGATGCATGACCTGACGACACATAACTTGACAATATATCATTTGACCATACATGGCTTTATAATACATGCCTTGTCTATACATGTTGTTGACAATATATTATCCAACAATACATGACTTGATAATACATGACCTGACAATGTATGACCTGACAATACATGACCTGACAATTCCTCACCTGATAATACATGACTTGACAATACATGACATGACGATACATGAATTGACCATATTCATATGCAAAAGTATAACCACTTAACAACCATAGACCTCATTGGACCCAGCAACGCAATTTGGTGCGAAAGTCGACATTCAAAGATGTGCTGCATCTTTGCAGACTGCGCACCGTTATATAAATGGACGGCACAAATTGCGCAACATTTCGCCTGCCAAGAATAAACATAGCCTACTAACTGTCTTGTCCCGACCATTCCAGCCTCTTGTCGATGAGAAATCCGCGCTAAAGTGGACAACAACCTAAACCCCACGGCCAACAGGTTGCCCTCTATGTATCGCCTCTTATGACATAGCTGCTCATACAGATGCACATGGAAGTGTGTAAACACCGGCATGCATACTAGGTAATCACGTGATATCTCCTTGTGGCGTGATTCGCCAAGAGAGCGGCTGGCATAAGCTACGTAGTTATGGTGTTTTCAGGCGTCTCTTTAAATAAGGAACACAGCAAGACGGAACATTGATAGTTCAGTATACACGACTGTATTGCATGTAGGTTCCGAGAAGGAGACAACAGTTACGCTACTACTGACTGTGAGATATGGTCCATTAAGACTAGTAACAGTAGACTTATGACAAGATCATCACCTGTCGGAGTGATGTGTCATCGGGCAGCGCATATTCACCTATTTATTGACTGTGTGCCCTTATCCAGCAAATCGTCTGGACCATGAGGAAAAAATGTCTTTTTCTAACTAAGTGTCTGAGTCGTTTGTTCTCTCCCTGCTTTCACTGAATCGTTCGTGCTGACATTTTTTAGTATGACTACATTAGTAGTATAGAGAGTGGCTGTTCTGGCACAAGCCCCTCATCCATAATATTCCCTCTTTGGCAGCTTATGCAAGATTTTGTTTTCACCCTAAAGACGCCTCAGACCCGACCCCCCCTTCCAACGAAGCCGAGGCGGTTCGGGCACAGCCCCCTCATCCAACTTACTCACCCCTTGGCAGCTTATAGAAGATTATTGCTCACCCTAAGGGCTCCTCGGACCCGACCCCCCTAACGGGACTGAGGTGCTAGACGTAGGTAAACTAGTAAGTCCATAGGCCAAGTTGTATACACCTTTCGTGGCTATCCACCTCTTTGAATCTAATTGAGAGAGGGACACCTTTATTTGCAGCTCATATTACATAGGCCTAGGTGTCTATGACTTTGATTTTCTCGACTTTCTTGATCTTTGTGGTGGCTTTACACCTGTTCGGATTTATTTTACCCTGGGATCTCCTATTTAGTATTTCATTTTTGCCGGCCGGATAGACGGACTTTTCTTTACACCTTCTATGTCACTCTCTGATAGCAAAGTGTATTTCCATATGTTCAATGGGTGCACGACTTAAACAGTGCGCCATTCACTAGCTCGTGTGACACTTGTTGACAAGCTCCTCTAGGCGTGGCACTCGCTCCATCAGATTATTGTTCTGAGCCTCCAGATATATCGCTATGTCCTTCAGTTTCACAAGGTCATCGATACCAGATCTATAGTATCGTCTTTCATATAATTTCTATCTAACTTCAACTCATTTACATAACCTTCAAGCTCAGTAATACGCTCTTCGGTAGTCATTTCTATACCTTTTATGCTCGTATATTAGGTGCAGGCCGTTTTTTGTCTAGGTCCATTAATACTCGTTCTTATAAATTCAAGAACAATGTTAAAAAGCAAGTCGTAGTTGTTAAATAAACGTCTTGTTTTGTTCCACTACACAGGAATGTTATTAATCAAGTTCAATTAAAAGTGATACAACACCAAATTGCGAATTAAAATATATAATCAGCAAAAGTTTATAATCATACCTTGAGCTAACTTTATAGGTGGGTCGTAGGTTTTTGAAGCATAGTATGAGTTTGGATGCTTATCTATGATGTAACGATTCTCCAGAAGACATATTTATTATTGGAGCGACTTTTGCACACACATCGTGGGTCGCAGTCACCCCGATACGGAATATCCTATCACTCATTACCATTGGATAGCCACAATATTTTCTAAGTGTGCCACCAGTTGCCCACTTGTCATCCCGAGGGTCTCCTGCTTCATTCAAATAGGAGCCCTTTTTTACTTCAGCCCAAAAAGTAATTATTGGCTTTCGGGTAGATTCTTTAAAGTGCAAGTAGCGTCGTTTCTCGACTCCCTAATCTAAATTTTGTTGGGTGTATATCAGCCTGTGAAAGACGTTTACAGCAATATTTTCGTCCATAGATGTCATTTTTGGGGTTTTTCCTCAATATTTCCCTCGATTTTTCAGACCGTTTTGGCATATGCGCAATTGGCTCTTGAGTTTGTGACGTCATATGTCACGGTTGAGCCGGATAGCATGGTAAATTCCTCGTTTATTTGCATGTGATCTGTGTTAGGTGTGAACATTATAGTATTTTAAACCGTCATCATTAATCATATACTGGAACGAATCACATCATTTCATGTGGCATGGAGCACTCGTTCGCCTAAGATATATTAAATAAACTTAGAGAAAAATTAGAGAAGGTTTTTCCAAGGACATATTAGTTAATGTTGGTTTCAAACTGCCACTGAAATTTAAAGGGAAAAAAAGCTTTATGTGTCTTATTCTGTTATTTACATGAAACTTGGCTAAAACATGTTAGAACCTGTAGATGAAACTACACACTGATGACAATCAGCAACAACATTCAGTTAAGTGCTGTCCACCTAATTTATTATACCATATGCATAAATTTATAGTAAGCATCAACTCCAAAATCATGCAATACCTGCAGGACACATGCACCTTGTTCCTGTAACCTGTCTCTCGTACAAAAACGATGTTGCATCACTCAAATAACGGTATGGTAACAGTCATTCAATATTTTTTGACAGGATATTTTATCCACCATGTGTCATTGCACAGCAATCATTATGATTAAATTTCATGGGCACATTATACAAGTAATGTTTATTTAATTCTGCTTACAACAACCAAAAATGTCTGGTTCTTATTCACTCTTTATCACTGTGATAATATAAATGGCAAGATATATTAGCTACAAATGCAATGGGACTCATTAATAAATGTTTTGAAGACGGTCAATGTTCCGACTATCGCTCTTTGGAACACGATAATCATCATGTCACTGTCAGATTCGCTTGCGCAGTTTTTTGACAGATATGGTGCAGCACAATACCAACTACATTCTCTGGATTAGAATGCTCCAGCATATGACACTCTTCCACCTAGAAATCCATCACAAAATCGCCCAACTCCAATACATTGCTCTCCGAAACTTCAACATTCGACATTGTTTACAATCAAAACTGCGGACCTCTCAGTGACGAGTCGGGTGACGTCACGAGATGTCGGGCCGAAAATTTGGAAAATGACGGCGGATGCCGAGAAATCGAATTTATATTTCAATTTATGTTATGTTCGGGTAACTAGTTCGAAAATGGAACCACACAAATCGAATAAATGCAGCTTCGTCTCTCACTCGGAAACCTCTCCATATGCTGCCTCTTAGCTTCCTCCTTGTCAGCGTTGTCATAGATTTCAGCAAGTGCTCCTGGTTCATTTGCCCGGAGTTCTGTAATGTAATTCTTGAGCAGGGTAGGACTAGCTCAGTATTGTTCAAGAAGGTTCTGTATCATTTGATCTACATATCCTGCATTATCATACACATGGTTCCTTGGGAAAAACATGCTGACTATGGCCTGTTAGATGCGAATTATTGCAGCACTGGGCCTTACATATTCACACCATGGTGATACAGACTGGAAGACATAAGGGTATATTTATATGAAGCAAAGTTGACAGTGGGCCAGGAATGAGCACTGGATATCGCCCGATTGTTGTCTAGGACGACTGCAAGTTACTGTCAGGCAAGCATACATCTACATATTGCAGCCTGACGAGACAGATCTACGTGGAGCAGCTTTATAAAACATGACCCGCCCCATACTGATAACTACCGGCCATGTCAATTTTGTCAACGGGCAAGTGCAAATTCTGACCACTTTCCAAGCGGACAAGCCGTAGCTAGAGTTTCAGTACTGGCGACGGTTTCTCCTAGGTTAAAAGGGAGGATTATAGCTTAAATCCCCTTTGACACATATTCCACCACAAATGAAACGTCTCGTAAGGCAACATTCTACCGCTGCGACAATATTTATTTTCAAAATCAGCACAGATACATAACTAATGAATTCTAACTCAACTTTCATATGGCAACATCTTCTGGTGACATATGACGTCACAGCGCCTTCGTACATCTTCGGCGTGTGGTCAGGAAGTTCCGGAGTGTGTTGTTTGTTTTGCTTATTTCTTGTTTACTACGTGTCGATCGAAAAAGAACTGCAAGTTATTGATAAAAAAATTGCATTCTATATTATTCCGAAAATTCATATTTTAGCCATAACTTGCCCTTTCAGGTCCGTCTTTTTATGTTTAGGTTTATAAATATTGACATCATGTAAATTCAATGACAACTCTAACAGGTAAGTCATGGTTGTTCAATAGGCAGGATAACCGATGTTTGTGGTTATAATATCACCGAAAGAGGCACCCTTTAAGCCAACAACTTCAAGAAGCGTTGTGGGTGCACCATCTAGAATGTTATGCGTGGTACTGACTTGATCGAGATGGACATAAAGTGTGTTAAAGATTCTAAAGTTGATGGGCCGGTCCCCTATGTAAGTACCGTACGAAATTAATTGCCTACCCTGACCGTCATCAAGACCCAATATTTATAACACACTGTCACAACGCGCAGCACCATTATCAGGAATTATGAGGGTAATATCCCCATTTGCAGTATCATCATCTAAACTAAGACCTGTTGATGTAATCTGCTGCTGAAGAAGGCTGAAACTCCAGAAACAAGATTTTAATTGGACAGACCCTCCCTCTTCTAAAGTTCTTGACCTCCATTTAATGCTCTCGTTTGATTTGAGATTGTACCATCCCCGGTATACGTGATTGACCTTAGGCCAACACATAGATCGCCCGCAGTGTTGTCAATAGGATTTGCAAGGACACAACATCGCCGCTTTGAACATTTGTCAGAGTTTAATATATAGCAC
This sequence comes from Urechis unicinctus, assembly GCA_034190875.2. NCBI lineage: Eukaryota > Metazoa > Annelida > Polychaeta > Xenopneusta > Urechidae > Urechis > Urechis unicinctus. The sequence goes on from CM067343.1 coordinate 22,919,329, forward strand.
TATGTGTAAACAAGCCGTTACATTCAATAGGAATGAAACATATAAATCGGGCCTGCTGTACCAACCCAACATAGTAGCTGATCAGCTGACACTTCTCCTTATCCAGGTGCAAGCAGACGACAGTACAGAGGCGTTCAAGGTTGAGTTCTTCAACCTGTTTGAGCCATATTTGGTGCCAAACATAAGCGACGATAGACTTGTAGACGCCACATACTCAGCCACAAATAATACATTTAACACGGGAATGAACCATGAACTCTGCCATGAGTTCGGTGTTGGTGAAATTACTGATCGGAGGATAAAAAGTGGAAGCCAGGGCCTCGGGCGGTTCTACTTCACCGACCCAAAGACACACGTAGTAAGGCCAACTTCTCATTATGGAAACACCGTCGAATTGTAAGAATCCGTCAGGCATATTTTTGACAAGTCAGCAGACGGGTTTGTTTTCCAGAGTGGCAAGCTACATATTGATTATATAAATCAAGACCAAGCGAGTGCAAGCACCGCCTGGAGTACTTACATACTGGATAAATCTCAGGGATTCGCAACCCCAGGTATCACACGGATTAACGGCAGTATTCGAACCTATGTTTGGGCAATCCTTGGTGCTAAGGCGCAGACGCGCTCAGGGATACTAGATACAGACACATCCTTTGACACCCGCAAGCAGTTTCAGGCTAATATTGCGGATGCCATCAACCCACCAGTTGACATTCACTCATCTATCTGAAGGAATCATAACCTGTTCCAGAGTGCTTCCTCAAAGGTTGATTATGTGTATGGAACGGGCCTTTACATGGCTCCGTCGGAAATGAGCCTCAACGTTGAAAGGGTAACCTGGTTTAACAACCTTATAACCATGACTATAGAGAAACAGCAGATGGCAGCAACACTGATGTGGATGCTGCAATTTGGAGGAAGCTTTGACAACCCTCCTGAGGAAATAGGCAGCCCCGCTCCTGATAGACCAGTAGGAAAGGCGTACGAGGATGAGAAAACATATTGTAGGTGGAATCGCAATAGGTTTAGCTGTTTATTTTCATATGTTTCGAGGTGAATTTAAACGTTTAAAAATCATAGGTAATCGTACTAGTAACACCAATATATGTGTACCATTCAATGCAAAGATAAATAGATAGACAAGTGTCGTACGAAATCCTATCTGGATTGTGAAAGCTAAAACCCGCGTTTCTGTCTTACACTGTTACATAAAATGTGAATAGGCATTTGGTCAATAAAAACTATGAAACGAAATAATCTCATCTGGTTTCCGACAACTTCTACAAACAAACAAATATTAAATACATGAGTGATGTTTTTAGCAACAATCTAGACGGAAGCAATGTATTGTTGGCTACAGCCATTACCCGATGTATATATACATTTATATATACATATATACATTTATATATATATATATATATATATATATATATATATACATATATATATATATATATCTATAATTATACAATATATATATATATATACATTTGTACATTTATTCCTCCAAATATATATATATATATATATATATATAAAACTATAATATATATATATATATATATATATATATCTTTATACAAATATATATATACATATATATTTCTATAGATATATATTTATATATATATATATATACAAATTTGCATTCAATAATTATTTTTTATTCATATGGCATATCATAATTAGCATAATTAAAACGTTTAATACATATAAAAGTCTTTTTGTCACTTTTTATTGCTGGTAAACATGTTTGGTCCTCTATAGGTCGCCAATGAATGGTTAAGATTCAAATTTATACGTACAAATCCAACCTTTCGGGCCTATCTATATTTTGTTTCGCTATCAGTTTCAGAATCTAAAGAAATCATTCCTGAAAGATTATCTTTGTACCTTACTATGACTAGACGATCATATTAAAAAGGTCAAACATTTTATTTTGCTATCAAGTTGCTATCCAAGATAAACTTTGTAATCTCCAATTTCCTTTCTATGATAGTAACATTGCCTTTTGCATCCTAGATCTTGTTAATGACCTAGAAACATCAAGTTCTACAATGATATGGTCTTCTGAATGGTTGTTTACCGTTCAGACAGCGTATTATCTGCAAATATCTCGCGGACTACTTATTTAATACACCATGGGGTGGAAGTGAAGGTGGAGCGTGGTAGTTACTTCACCATTCAAACACAGCATAAACATCGGGCATGTATAATCAGTCATGGTGATTAACTGTGAACATCAAGCAGCCGATCCCAGACCCTTGACTTAGAAATAGTATTTTGACAAATGTGTTCTATGTAGCAGTCATTTACAATAAATACCGATGATTAAACAAAACAAAGTTGATACAAAGTCAATCAAAGCGATACCACAGCGCCATAATATTTGTTGTTGATGGACTGTTTCAACGACCGTATTAGCGTTTAACACTTATTAAGCATTTCGATTAGGAGCTCAACATTTGGGGCTAATATAATCCAACCGGTGACGATTTAAGGTACTTTCACTAATGCAAATGGAGCCATATAATGTATGTCCAATATATCTTAGACATCTTCTGCGCTAGTACCATGATACAACCTGGGCAGATCAGATTTGCAAACCTTATTAGCACTTAGACATTACAAACGTGATTAGAAGTTCTCACACATAGAAAAGCATATTGTTATACGTCCAACACAGACGCTTTCAAAACAATTAAAAGACCTGCAGTATGACGCGGCTAAGACATCGTTTGGTCAACGGGTCTTGGAATAATCATGATAAATATAAGATTAGCAGGTGAAAAAAGGTTTAGTAAGCAAAGAGCTTTACAAATATCTTGATAGATCCCTAACTATACTGCTATCATAGATCATTTTATTATAAACCTCGTGAACAGTGCCTTCGCCCAAGCCGTACACGTGTAAACTTTCTCTAATTGTTGCTATTGAATAATGTACTAAAAAGTAAACGTGACGGGTAAGCGAATATTCGGGGAGGATAGGCTAGTCAGAAAATATTTTCTTTCCCGACAAAATAAATGGACAATCAAATCCCTCAGTTGTAGCTAAAAACTTGCGAAATAGGTATGATACGGGTTGCTTGGTTGACTGTGAGTGGCTACAGTTAAAGATAGGCAATATGTGTTCAAACGAACATGAATGATTAAAAGATCCAAGGGACAATACCCCATCATGGACAAGTTCGTGATGAAATATGAATGTAACCTGTTAGACATGATAGCAACGGTGATTGAATGACACGCTTATTCCATATGAATGAATGATATGAATCGCATCTCCAGCGACCAATTACAATAGCACCAGCTGGGAGTATATATATATAACTTATCTTGTTACTTTGGGGTTCTAGTTAAATGGTAGAGGGTGCTGGTTGGTCGATAGAATGCGATTCAGATGGTATATTCTGTTAAAACATAATGCAATATATGTAGCTGCTTTTATCAAAATATTTATCAACAAGCACAATGTTGGATAGTGCTGAATACTAATTAAAAACTTTGGGTAAACGATAAATAATCTAATGTTCATCGACGTGATTAGCTATGTAAACTTCAAGGTCAGTGCCTCTAGTAGCCTGTCCCCTTCCATTTGTACCAAATAAATTTCAAAGCAGATTACAATAACAATTGGATCGATAAACCATGTAGGCAAACGTCTGTGATCAACAAGGCGGAGTTTGGGCCGAGTGAGAGGTAATCCAACGTCAATGTCTGTATAAAATGGGTTGATGAACTCTTCAATCACTATTATATGTCAACATTCAAGTCGCACGGATTGAATGGGAGAAAGTTTGATAATTGGTAACGTTATAATAGTAAGGAAGGTGAGATTGCATTGCATGGTTCTCTGGGGGTTGCCACAATAAAGCGGCAGCATGTAGAATTTAATTTCTGGTCGTAAGTAATAACCCCAACTTTTGTCGTCGGCTGACAAAACCTACTCGTTTCCTGAGTGTAGCAGGTCTGCAACTCAATCACAGCGTGGCAGAAAGATGAACTGCTCCTTAACTGCCGCTTGATATATCAACTCGTCAGTTACAGTTTAGTGTTACTAGTTCCCCAGCGAAACTCAGACGACAAAGATGGTCATATCATATGTGCTCATGAAAATATATGGCAAGTAAACTTTCTTTGGTTGTTCGGTTTTCTAGTCTAGCCGACTGTGACCCCACCAAACGGTAATAGTTTAATCATATTTCTGATTAAGTATTCACAAATACGTGCGCCTCTACGATTAACGGATTCTCGGGGTACACAACATTATTGATTTTATGTGGAAGTGGTTATAATTGGAAGTTTGATATCTAGGGCGTTCATTAAAAGGGATATTTGCATTCCTGTTGCCGACTATGTGATAGGCTTTATAAGATGGATCGAGGTTAAATATGCACATCGGATTACACACACAGATTTTGACTTTAAATATTATTTTATCTCAGTAATAGCTTCCGCAACAGGGTCAATCTGCCAACAAGGATTATCGATTTATTGGTCTCAATGTAAGCATGAAATGCAGTTGAGTAAATCCAATAAATTAGTAATAGGGGTTTATCTGGACTACTCAACTGCATAATTTGTTGTTGCATCGTTCGAAAACAGTGACCACTATATCCTTAATAAATGCATATGGTATATGTAGTGATCTGAGTTAGCTTACTTTGTATGTTATCTACTGTGGTCTAAGAGGCAGATGGTGCTGAGGATATTGGATAAATGAATCCGTAAATCAATACATGTACATTCAGTTTGCTTGATTGCGTTGGCAACATACATTTATATGCAAAGGAACCCGTTTAAATATAAAGAACTAGTGTGTCAACGTGACCATGCCGAAACCTAAAGGACAATCAATTGTTCAACTTATTTTTGCCAGGTCACTTTGTGACCAGTTGTTTCTGTTAACGAGGGCATATTTGGCCAAGTTGTTTGGTGCGTCGGTTGATTATGATCTTCTCAAATACTCGCCCTGACATCATCCTGATCCCAGTAACAACACACCTCAACCCTAACTTCTCATTTTCTCTTAAATTTCATCGCAAGCTCACCCCAATTCACAGCCATAACGCCTCCCTAATCCCCGTTGGCCTTAACCTCCACAATGACCTGTAAGTATTACCGTGACCTATCTTTGATCTACGTGTGACCTAACCTTGATTACCGTCATAACCCTGCCCTTAGCCTATAGCCTTTCGGTGATAACTATATGATGATATAAACACTTGCACCTTCCAAAGACGGCCTAGTAAACTAAAATGAGTAGCGGCTGATTCCTCCCTGATTCAACTCTTATTTCCAGCGTGACCACCATTATAATATGATGATAAACACCACTGTGTTATAGCATTGAAGGCACCAACCTTGCAAACAGCCATAAATTCGAAATAAAAATATTAAAGTATCAGCAAATTCTGAACCGGCCATTTTCATTTGGCTTAAGAAGATGGACATGCTGACAGACATACAATTTGAATTGCTAAGCCAATATTCACAAGGTCTTGCGCGAAAAGGAGGCATACAAAGACTACCATAAAATGCAACAATGATCATCAAAGAGAGCTTCATCCAACGCCAAAGACTAATAATCATCATTGATTTGATGAAGCAACCTTTATCATTCTAGGGATTAAATTAAACATTTTTAGGCGGATGGCGCTCGGTGCTGTGATTCTGCTATCATATTGGCCATATATTAGCATGTCCTCTCAGAAATCGCTGCACAACTGTAATTTAACCAGTATATAGGTACGCAAGGAAGCATGATGAAAGCAGGCTAAATATAGAATATTAATTAAGACATTGGTTCAAAGATAACTGTTTTAGATTTATACATATGACATGTGGAGCCATATAACCAATATCTATTTGGACTAAATCATGTTTTCTTCAGCGGAAAAAATATATTACTTGCTTTAATCATTTCATGTGTCCATTCCTACCAACGTTGATATGTGCCTGCGCGTACAAATCTTTGAACTCGGAGAGACCCATTATTAAGCATTGAACCATGATGACTAAATTCTGAGAAGAAAACCACTAGCGGTTGTACGCGCAGGTAACATTTGATTATAACTGTAATGCTGACACATGGCACAAACTCATGGCTCCTGACAAGTTGCAAACACGGAAATGTGCGGTAAAATTTAGACACCGGACGGCATTCCATGATACTTCAACAGCTCGAAGCTAATGATTGCATTTGCATTGCACAATTTATGTGACTATGTCGGAGTGAGCGGACAGAGGGAAGTGTTTATCAAATAGCATGCATTAACATATGTGGTAGGCTCAAAGTGAGTTAGTCAACTATTACCAGTACCTCGACCACGGATAATTCCCTGTGTTCTGTTGTGTCGTCGCAATGTAGTCAAAGTTTGCGACAAAATAGTGCTTGATGCGGCGACTAGAGCATTTTTGCAATGGCTTCATTGTTGGCGAAACTCTAGACAGTGATGTCTTATTTTTGTAGCAGTTTCCAAAGAGGCAGGAGTACAGCGGCTGATTTGCGCCAATAAATTCACCCAGACTCTTCGCTGTATAATCATTTGAGCATTTGCCCGGGTGGATCGATACAGGATTTATCCCACCGATAAAATCGTCGCTGTTTTGACTTATTTGATTGATCCAACCAGCGACTTGCCCACAATCCAGTTGTTATCGCGGAACGCATAGTACTACTGAGGCAGATGATGGTGCATTAGCAATTCAATAAGTTAATCTTTAGCGTACGAGGACAAACCAGTCTGCCCTATTTTTGCTTGCCTTATATATGAAGCTTATAGTACGCGTTCGATCATTAACATTCATACTGCTTGTGTTCTAAATAATCAGAGGCTTTTCTCAAAACTAGAGCCCTTGTTCACAAATGGGTGGGATATTTTATTTCAGAGTTAATTACATCAATCGCTTAGAAAACTTGTCGATACTTTGTCGGATGTCTATGTGATTTTTTTTCATTGGCGATAATGCTTCTTATCCAAGACCAGGCGTCGATTACAATAGTCTTTCACGAAAAGCTCCTTTGTTATGCAGCTTACATGTGGCGCTGCCTACATAACCCGTGCGATTACTCGTCAAGACGACCTAGCGTCTCCCCCTTTATTTTGACAAATCCTGATTAAGGAGTCATTTTTATCCACATCAACCAACCTTGATATGCAATAGCTAGCTTAAAAACAAATCGCCTTAAATATTCTGTGATGAACGCTTCTAAACGCTTTCACCTTACAATCACACAAATTTATGGACAGTTTATATTAAGTGGGGATACGCATTCAAGAATATTAATCCAACCTTCGTAGGCACGGTATTTTCTCTTGAAGTGGCTATGCTCAACCAATCAATCTGTGCTATTCCTCACCATCAAACAATACTATGGTTCCACGATAAAGAGAGCATTAAATGATATCAAATCGTGTATTGTAATTGGTCCATAACGATGATCTTTACATCTCGTGTCAAGTGGCAGCCATAAACATGTATCTATGAAGAACAACTCTTACTGAACAAAAACCATATAAAAGGCTATCATTCTATGCCCAATTCAGCATATCAAGAAACACAGATGTCGCCGCTCATAAACTGCGTGCTGCTCATGATTAAAATCAGCCATAAGAATTATATTTCTATGCACATCATTAGTATATCATTTTGACTAGCTACAATAGAGAAGGAAACATGTTGTTCTAACTCGTAAACTAATCTTAGGCCAGGCTGACTATGTGTGCATGTTTTCATGCGCATTGCATCGGCCAAACATTTTTCATATGCTGTAATCATGATCACGGTGTTTGATTCAAAAAAGTAAATTAATGACCAAGATGAACTGGCAAACGCTCACATAGCAACAGGAACAACTCGGAGCATAAAATTATTTTAAGATAAATGTTGATTCTAATGCTGTTTTAGATTCGACAGTTGTTTTGGCTAATTAATCAAATAAACGCTTGATTTTACATCTATAAACATTGTGTTTTTTCACCCCGCCCTCGACATTTGAAGGTTTTTAATAATGCGTACGCGGTCGTATCATCAATCCTCTAAATGGCTTACTGATATCATATGATTGTATGCGTATATTGATAAGACGTTGTAACACGTTTGTTATGTAAAGCACGCCTTGTCATGTATTTATTCATCGGGTACAGTTGTGATCAGGAATCTGTTGCAATGCATTACATATATACAGCTTGTAAAATTGCAGTCTTGCAAGATGTCCACAAATGTGCTTTAATGACTTGGATAATCCATACACGTTTAATGTAACAATAGAATAATATAATTTCATGTAGATGCAGATCCTATTTGCCTTACTGTTATCATCAATTTCATCTAGATTTTGCTCGCCGTCGTCTTTTTGTTTAGATGCAGTGACTCATACTCCGTAATAATAACGCATGTAACCACTTTATTAACCTTGCTTCTTACATATCTTTAACAAACCTAGATATGTCACAAATAGTACACAGATGGTTATTTAACTCAATAGTTATTTCTTGAATGTAGTTAATATATATTAAATATCGAAATGCAAATAATATTTGTTAATCTAAAAACTTTCCTTCAAAAGCGTTTTTAAATAGAGAACTTAAAAATGGTTTTTTTCAAATTGTTCCATCTAACCGACAATATTTCCATATACTGCCATATGTCACCACCAATCAAATGATACCTGTATATCAAATTCATAGGCAACGTGTTGCCTAATCAAGACCCCTACATTATCAATACTTGATAAACATAAAGGTAAGGTTTTTGTTGACGACTAACCTATGAACGATGTGACCTTTCCGATATTCCAAGCCCCAGCACAAACCAGGTGTTATTGGTGTTTGTTTTCTGAAAAACAAAACAGCCCAAATTATGTAGGTCTCTCATTGAAAAATAATACATGAAATCAATTGCAAAATAGAATAGAGAGGTTAGGGAATCAATGCGTACGGCAAATGGAAATCGGAGGGCAAAATATTATCTGGTCTTCTCTGTCGTACCATGAATTTTTCATCAACCAATACCAAACGAAAGTTTGCACATAAAAACAGATAAAATGAGATATAGGCACAAATGCTTTGATAAAATCAATATCAACCAACTAAAGAATTACTTGCTGGCGCAGTGAAGCAACCATTATGGTCAGATACTAAACGGTAGTAGACGTGCTCGTTCACAATTCTCTACTTCTATCCAAGTGACAATCAAGGTTCCACAATAACTACACCACGTCATTGCATTGAACAAGTGGTAAATGCTTTAACGTATGCTTACCGGCGTGTAGATACTACATCGAACCCGAATCAAGGAAGCAATCATAACAACGGCGTGATGTGATCTTTGGACTAAGAAAATTTATCGAAATTCCTGAAAGCTCAGGAGCGATGTGACATGACTCGACTGCAAATGCAGCAGCTCATGCAACCTTAACAGAAGACGACAGTTAATCGACGGCCAGACTGTTATAATTTATTTATTTATATATATATATATATATATATATATATATATATATATATATATATATATATATATATATATATATATATATATATATATATATATATATATATATATATATATATATATATATATATATATATATATATATATATATATATATATATATATATATATATCAGGCATCAAAATAATAAAACTCTCATGGCAACACAATTCCTCAAGTGCGCTTTATAATAATTGAATGCTTGGATCTTACTTCCATCTTTGAGTTTGAGCGTAGCTATCTGACTGAACAGAAAACCTGTCCATTAGGAGTTGATTTATTCATTGCTGACGTTGGACAGCTTATGTTATATTCATGATTAAATTTACGCCTACGTGTGGGGCGACAAAACGGCACTTGCCGTATTCACGCTGGCAAAGGCTTTTCATTTGTAGCTGATAATGGTTTAAATGTTGGTTGGTTTTGAATTAGTCAATGGAGGACCAAAGTCAGTCACATGATGACCCCCAGATATATATATATATATATATATATATATATAGATATAGAGAGAGAGAGAGAGAGAGAGAGAGAGAGAGAGAGAGAGAGAGAGAGAGAGAGAGAGAGAGAGAGAGAGAGATATATAGAGATATATATATATATATATATAGATATATATATATATATATATATATATATATATATATATAGAGATATAGAGATATATATATATATATATATATATATATATATATATATATATATATAAATATAGGAGGCATATATATATTATAAGAGCATTACAGCCAAATATATATATATATATATATATAGATATAGATAGATATATATATATATATATAGACATATATAGAGAGGAGATAGATAGATAGATATAGATAGATATATATAGATATATATATATATATAATAGATATATATATATATATATATATATAGGATATATATATATATATATATATATATATATATATATATATTATATATATATATATATATATATATATATATATATATATATATATCTCTCTATCTCTCTCTATCTCTCTCTCTCTCTCTCTCTCTCTCTATCTCTCTCTCTCTATATATTTATATGTATCACCGAGAAAGAACTTCACTTGAGATGGTCCCTCACAGAGCACCGCTGCTCTAGCATGGCAACCCTACGGAGGTTCATAATATCACGCACACTTTACAAGTCTTAAAACGAAGGTTTTCTCAAGAGTCATGTGCTTGCCAACCGCTAATCTGGTTGCGTAGCGCTCATGGGGAAGTCACGGTATTATCCCATCTCCCCGGAATCATGCTGAGGCGCGTAATTGTAACACCTGCCGAGCCGTGTCTGCTGCGCTAGAGTGTTGCTAACCTGCTAACATCAAACAGCAGCGAAGTTGGCGGAGCTCTGTTTACCGGAAATTTCTGCAAGTCTCACACTACAAATTATCAAAGCATAGCGTAGAAAAAAGATAAATCTCCGAGATCTGCTATAGTCGAAACCATCATGACAGGCAGCTGATGCCGAATGGGGGATTAAGGGACTACCTCTCATATTTACAGGTCCCACGCAGATACCTTACATAACATAGGTTCACGCTAATTGTCATTATTAGGAGACAGCGTCGTGCTTGATTATCGCGTGTGGGTGCCATCGCGATAAGTATGTTATCGCATGGTCACACGGAGGATATGGCGAAAGACACTCCGACGCGCCGCGTCCTCGTGTTCTTGCCCCATATCACCCACGTGAACATGCGATAACTAACACTTGTTGAAAATTGCATTCATGGCCAGATAATATATCTACTATTTACGCCGATACAATTACCGTCTTTCCACTTTCCACCAGGCTTCACACACCATGAGGCTTATTAATCGAAATTTGGCTACTTTCACGATTATTACTGCATCAACTTTATTTAACCTGTCACTTCTTTATAAAATTAATCAAATTTGTCTAAAAAAAACTTTGCAATGAGATTGCATCGTCGTTGAAAAGTGTCCCAAACAATCATGGTCCTCCGTGAAATGGAAAAAAGGTAATGCCAATTTGCTGCTCTATCGGTGCTTATGTAATCTGATACAAGATCTCTTATTTCAATTATAGTGCACAAGAAAAAGTCTGGCGTTCGGATAACGCGCGGATCACGTACAATTAATACAATTTGTTCTTTCTTAATCATTTCGTCACAAAGGAACGGGATGAATTAATGAACACTAACACCTTCCGTGAATAATTCCTATGGTTTCTGTTCATTTTGCTTGTGTAGCTGTCCTTTGTTAGTAAGATGCCTGCCACTAAAATATATGCTGTTATTCAACTTTGTCCAGTTTCTGAGCCAATAAATGATCTATTTAAATTGACCTACTGGGTTTCCGAACAAATATCCGGTACGCTAAATTTATACCAGCACAGCCAGTGTTTTCTTCTTCATGTGGCCAAATATCAGCTTGATTAAAATGTACCCGCCTATATAGCATCAATAATAGTCCTCTGTATTCCTCTGCTGTAGAGAGATCCGTCCAAGATATGCATGAAATTAATACAAATAGGTCCTACGGCATTCACCCATTTGAATCAACACTGGTAGTAAGGTTACCAATCAAGCCGTTTATTTATCAATTTCGTTTGGAATTTACTCTTTTCTTAAACACTCTGTATTCTGCAACTGAAGCATTAAATACCGGTTAATAATTCCTCTCAATTCGGGAACACATGTCCTCATTTGTTACACGTTGTATTTTGATTAACTTATCATATAACTCTCACGTAGCGAGACACATAACATGAGCAAAACCTGAAAGCCGCTGCCGTTGTGAAAGTAATATGAACCTGATACAATTTCATATTGATCAGAGTGATCAAAGGTTCTTATCACAGATCGATAAGTAATTATGACGAAATTGCCCACTCTTCCCCAGATATGATCTATTATTAATGTATGCATTTTGGTCTCATTTATTATTGTTCTGAGGTGCACGAGATGCGTTATAATTAAATTACTTAAATAAAACCGTGTGAGGTATACACAACACTTCTATCATTATAAGGCTGCGTGCAAACCCCTCGTAAAAGGCGACATATAGACTTAGAAAAGGACAATCTCCGTGGATCAAAGTATCAAAGTCAATTATGTACAGCGCTGATCAAGACGAACTGGCCCCGAGTGGTGCTCTTCTAGAACTTTATAGCGTTATGACTCTCACTTTAGCTTCCGCTTCTTTCTCTGTAAGCTCATTATGTGAAAACCCAGGGTGGTGTAACCCTTGTTATTTCACTTGTAATCGTAAGCCTAGCGAATGTTAAATTACCTGACGGAAACAATTGGTTTCATTCTGTCACGCATGTTGGGCATAAAAAGGAAGCTATTTCGTACATATCTTAATATGAAATTAACAATATGGTCTATTGATCCAAAAACGTCTCATCTTTTCCCGATGATGCAAGTGCAATGCTAATATTATACATTGGTTAGGGTGCAATTTGCCATTTGTGTTGTCATTGTGAAGGAAATTATTGCGAAGGTAAATCAATCATATGCATCTATATACAATGCGTTGAGCTTTTGAACTTAGTGGCTGATATGTAACATGCAAAAATGGCTCTTGCATTGTTTTGGAAATCACAGCGGATGATTCAAAACAACATGAAAGGGCGCATCGTTTCACTCAAGCAACCAGCTATGACGGGCACTGAGAGCAAAAGAAACATCCCCAAACAGCCGCAGAACCTTTTGTAACGACTATGTCGCTGACACTACTAGTATTCAAAATAAATTTGTCAGTTAGTTATCTAGTCTATAGGTAAGGTTGATAAAGACGATCGGCAGAATTCGATACTGAATTTGCCAATCAGTTAGTATTATCACGACTTCTTCAATGATCGAAAGTCGTCTCAATATTTATGTAATATGGGAATATATGTGTTTGGCATAATCACACATACGTTATGGGCATTACATGATGATTGTGACACAACGATTATTCGCTCCAAGTCCTGTTATTGCTTAAAATATCATGAGGAGTATTATACACAGAACTAATAACGACGATTTATATTAATGCGCAATCGCATCTGGTGCAATTCACAGCAGGTTGACTATCAACAGCAGCATATAGTCTAATCGAACATGATATGTATGTACTGGTGTAATGTCTCTGATATTTTTAAACATCTTGCTAGTCATACCATGCATGTTTGATAATGTTGCGGGTGAGAGCCACTGTGGCCGAGGACAGACATCAACAGTTGGACGCCCTCAGATGCATTTTCGCATTTGTTAATTATACCTTTTCATCTACCAGATATATGTTCAGCAAAGAATGGGGTGTCCTCTCAACATTTTATGGCATTACGTTAAATGTTGAGGATATAACGTCATTTATATCAAAAAGAGCGTAGAGCTACACTAAGAGGTTTCAATCCGACCGACTATACTCATAAATGAAACACATGTTTGTCGCCGGGTGGCTCTATCGTAAAATCAACGAAAGCACAATCGACTGTTGATCCAACGTGTCAGGGCTCGGTGTATGGGGGCTTATATTATGTTTTCTGCTCGGTGCTGGCGACCGCGCCCACAGTTTGATCAGAGGATTCCATGTGATTTTAAGAGACGAAAATACAAGGCAGGGCGCTGGTCATTGGTGGTGAGTTTGCATATTTTGTTGAGCGGAGACGCGAGTGAGCCCTCCTATCACAGCTATAATCTCTTTGTTGTGATCAAATCGGCCGTATAAAAAACAACGGACCATTTCTCCAAATATTCTACTGTAATTATACACTTATAAAGACAGATAGATTGTGACTTCAACAAATCCACTAATACTGAATGTGTTAAAATAATGTTATTTATCGGCACACCCTGGAATACTTTCACACCTCTCGTATCTCGAAAGATATATCTGTTGAGATATCTTTCATTTCCCTTCTCTGAAACCTGTACTGTCTTTTCATAGTCTGATGTTTTTGCGAGATGCACCGAAACACAGGCCGCTCTCTACAGGTTTCACGAAAAGGCTAAGGTAAATACAAAGTAAAGGTTTTTAATATCCTTGTTAACACTGAGACGAGATTGTCCAAATGAGCATAATCAGATTGATGAAGCACATGGATACAAATTTTTTAAACTAGCCAGCTGTTGAGTTGAAGTTGAGTTGCTTCCGCTCTCAGAGAACATCACCATATATGTTCTCTATGGTGATCTTATTGATTAATGATGCGCAATATAACTAGGCTTAAATAATTAACCATTGATCATTGCTTGAGATATTTATGATACTGATTTATCAAGAAAAGCTTTTTTCGCTGCTGAATACGATTCCAATTCTCGTTCTTCTGTCGGTGATCTTATGCAATTCTGTGAAAGAATCAGAAGAGAGGTGACTCATATTGTTCTTTTTAACAACAATTTTGCCCCTCGCTATCATTGTTACAACATTATGAATATGGTTTGTTTAACAAATAGTCGCAAAATGATAAAGCGCGGCAAAAAAATAGTCTACTAGCAGCTGTTATATTCAAGTGCGCATAAATTTCATGCATCGTGAGGCAGTCGACAGGCTTTTTCCTGCATGCTGCTGTAACGAAAAAGAAAGAAAAAATGTGATGGTCAGCGGAACAGCAGAAAGTAGTGCAACTCATCATTGTACGCACCAAGGCATTGGGGAGAATCATTAAGTAAAATCTAATGGAATCTTCTAACGGAAGGGAATCATGCAGTAGGTTTTAACTTTGCCTTTATAGAGGGAATAACTCGATCATTCGCCAATCTTTAAATAATTACCTTAAAAGATCGGCATTTTTATTAGTTGCATGACGTGGACCTATTTAACGTGTAAATCGCGGCTTTCACTTTGCATTTTGAGTATTGTGTCAAGAATGATAGTCGTGATATCAACGTGCAAATTGTCAGCACTTAGCGCGAGGTATGTAGCAGGAGATTTAAGTGAATAGAACCATGTATGTTTTAAACTCACAATCTGCCATTCTGTGCCACAATTCATCATGATGAATTTGATTCTTTATTTGTATTGCCGACAATTATAGCCTGCCATGACTATTACGTCTGGCCTGCGCGTTTACGTTAAGTACCAATCTACTCAAAACGAGATAATAAGCGTTTGTGAGTATGTCAATGTTTCAATACAACGTTATCTCATTCTTACATCCATAATATAATTTATAAGCTTGCCGTGTGGATTAATGCAGTTGCAGCGATAATGATATTTCCCTTTATTTTCAGCTTGATGGAATATACTGTTCAATATTGGAATTGCTCAAATATCGGCAACAAGACAGGTTATTGAATGGTACTATCCATGTTGCTAACAGGCTTAGAGGCTTAAGTCCTCGCGTTGAGATTTGCTGAAAATATTGATTACGCATACTCTCACGCGCAAAACCCACTTGACAAATTACTTTGTTATTAACTGCTATGCAATGAACTATGCAACTTGCCCGGTTAACAATCTAGACAGAGCGGCCTTTGTTAATGTCACTTTGTCCAACCATACATCCAGCACTTCATTTGGTGGGATCCATATGATAACATGGATGACGTTCCTTCATTGGATTATGGCATTGCATCTAATGCAGTATTAACATGACAAGGTATTAACATCCGCAATGTCCTCATACTTGCCTATAGTGGGACGTTACCGCATCGCTGCAGGGTCATTGCATATTAAATCAATGGAGTGGTAGACATGATAGCGTATAAACGATTGAGTTATATCGCGGCACAGCAACCCAATAAAGATTGTTATTTTCTTTCCCCAAGGATTAACCACTCGGTATCGGCATTCAAATTTATTGGAGCATTTGGTTGCTCAAATTTGACAGGTATATTTCAGGAATGCGATAGCTGATCTGCTAAGAGGAAGCTCCCAAGACAATTTGTATGTGCCGTTCGGAGACAAATGTTTTCGAATACAAGATGACTTTGATGAATGATAATTTGCATCCAGCGCTCCTGCAACATTATTCATAACTTAGTAAGACTTAGTTAAATATTTCAGATAGTTGTTAAGTAATATGAGCGGTCGCAGCGTTTCTGCATTTCAAATTACGTTCCCAAATTTGCGTAAGATGTTTTAGACTTGATTTACAATGTAGAGTCTAAACCTAGACTGTCAATAAAGATCGTATTCAATCGCAGCATAAGCAATGATTGCGCTTTAATACACACTAATTTCCATTTACAACGGAATTATCTCGTTTCAATATCATACGAGCAAATCACCATTGCCGTTTACAGGATTTAGAATTGCTTAGTTTATCATTGCTCCTGTTTTAGGAAGTCGATTTGTATAATTCCATTGCTTTCATCGTCCCATTTACTGACACAAACGTTTAATTTGATATGCAATAACATAATCGTAAGGGGCCCGACGGCAAGTAATTGTCGTAAATGAGCATTGTGTTTAGTGATACTACTGTCGTCCATCAGTCTATCTGTAAGATGGCGCAGTTAGGGGTTCTTTGTGATTTGACATGGGTGATGGACGACTTTCACGGTGTCAGCTTAAGAGACACATGCGTGTATTCTAGTTATCGAATCACTTGGGTAAATGCAATTGTTTGCAACAGACCTTTCAGGCTTAAAGTAATTCTTTGTAAAATTCTGCATATGAATAAATGTTGCTGCCAATTGTAGAATTTAGTTGACATATTTGGCTCGTATATAACGTATACTATAAACTTGGATGAATGTGTCAAACTCCCTACCAGTAGATGAAGACGTTTAGCTACGACTGACCTAATATTGAACATGTTACATGTTACTACTTAATCGCGGATAGTTACTCACATAAATATGTTTGAAAGCGTACACACCAAATTGATGTCTAATGATGAGGTAATTGACGGTACAAATTGCCATTGAGACTGTCAGGAGTAAGTTTGTGGTTTCGTTTTGTACTTTGTCCAAAAGAAAGTCAAACAAATATCGATGGATCTGTGGTTAATAAGCGCAATTATTATACAGTATTACCGCTGAAGGGATCCTTAACAACTCAACCACCGACAGCAGAATGGTTTAAATCATAGCATTGCCACAATGGTCAGAATAATATCACTAGGTTAAAATGAATGCAACATGTTCATTGATAAGCGCTGATCAAGACGAACTGGCCCCGAGTGGTGCTCTTCTAGAACTTTATAGCGTTATGACTCTCACTTTAGCTTCCGCTTCTTTCTCTGTAAGCTCATTATGTGAAAACCCAGGGTGGTGTAACCCTTGTTATTTCACTTGTAATCGTAAGCCTAGCGAATGTTAAATTACCTGACGGAAACAATTGGTTTCATTCTGTCACGCATGTTGGGCATAAAAAGGAAGCTATTTCGTACATATCTTAATATGAAATTAACAATATGGTCTATTGATCCATAAACGTCTCATCTTTTCCCGATGATGCAAGTGCAATGCTAATATTATACATTGGTTAGGGTGCAATTTGCCATTTGTGTTGTCATTGTGAAGGAAATTATTGCGAAGGTAAATCAATCATGTGCATCTATATACAATGCGTTGAGCTTTTGAACTCAGTGGCTGATATGTAACATGCAAAAATGGCTCTTGCATTGTTTTGGAAATCACAGCGGATGATTCAAAACAACATGAAAAGGCGCATCGTTTCACTCAAGCAACCAGCTATGACGAGCACTGAGAGCAAAAGAAACATCCCCAAACAGCCGCAGAACCTTTTGTAACGACTATGTCGCTGACACTACTAGTATACAAAATAAATTTGTCAGTTAGTTATCTAGTCTATAGGTAAGGTTGATAAAGACGATCGGCAGAATTCGATACTGAATTTGCCAATCAGTTAGTATTATCACGACTTCTTCAATGATCGAAAGTCGTCTCAATATTTATGTAATATGGGAATATATGTGTTTGGCATAATCACACATACGTTATGGGCATTACATGATGATTGTGACACAACGATTATTCGCTCCAAGTCCTGTTATTGCTTAAAATATCATGAGGAGTATTATACACAGAACTAATAACGACGATTTATATTAATGCGCAATCGCATCTGGTGCAATTCACAGCAGGTTGACTATCAACAGCAGCATATAGTCTAATCGAACATGATATGTATGTACTGGTGTAATGTCTCTGATATTTTTAAACATCTTGCTAGTCATACCATGCATGTTTGATAATGTTGCGGGTGAGAGCCACTGTGGCCGAGGACAGCCATCAACAGTTGGACGCCCTCAGATGCATTTTCGCATTTGTTAATTATACCTTTTCATCTACCAGATATATGTTCAGCAAAGAATGGGGTGTCCTCTCAACATTTTATGGCGTTACGTTAAATGTTGAGGATATAACGTCATTTATATCAAAAAGAGCGTAGAGCTACACTAAGAGGTTTCAATCCGACCGACTATACTCATAAATGAAAACACATGTTTGTCGCCGGGTGGCTCTATCGTAAAATCAACGAAAGCACAATCGACTGTTGATCCAACGTGTCAGGGCTCGGTGTATGGGGGCTTATATTATGTTTTCTGCTCGGTGCTGGCGACCGCGCCCACAGTTTGATCAGAGGATTCCATGTGATTTTAAGAGACGAAAATACAAGGCAGGGCGCTGGTCATTGGTGGTGAGTTTGCATATTTTGTTGAGCGGAGACGCGAGTGAGCCCTCCTATCATAGCTATAATCTCTTTGTTGTGATCAAATCGGCCGTATAAAAAACAACGGACCATTTCTCCAAATATTTTACTGTAATTATACACTTATAAAGACAGATAGATTGTGACTTCAACAAATCCACTAATACTGAATGTGTTAAAATAATGTTATTTATCGGCACACCCTGGAATACTTTCACACCTCTCGTATCTCGAAAGATATATCTGTTGAGATATCTTTCATTTCCCTTCTCTGAAACCTGTACTGTCTTTTCATAGTCTGATGTTTTGCGAGATGCACCGAAACACAGGCCGCTCTCTACAGGTTTCACGAAAAGGCTAAGGTAAATACAAAGTAAAGGTCTTTAATATCCTTGTTAACACTGAGACGAGATTGTCCAAATGAGCATTATCAGATTGATGAAGCACATGAATACAAATTTTTTAAACTAGCCAGCTGTTGAGTTGAAGTTGAGTTGCTTCCGCTCTCAGAGAACATCACCATATATGTTCTCTATGGTGATCTTATTGATTAATGATGCGCAATATAACTAGGCTGTAAATAATTAACCATTGATCATTGCTTGAGATATTTATGATACTGATTTATCAAGAAAAGCTTTTTTCGCTGCTGAATACGATTCCAATTCTCGTTCTTCTGTCGGTGATCTTATGCAATTCTGTGAAAGAATCAGAAGAGAGGTGACTCATATTGTTCTTTTTAACAACAATTTTGTCCCTCGCTATCATTGTTACAACATTATGAATATGGTTTGTTTAACAAATAGTCGCAAAATGATAAAGCGCGGCAAAAAATAGTCTACTAGCAGCTGTTATATTCAAGTGCGCATAAATTTCATGCATCGTGAGGCAGTCGACAGGCTTTTTCCTGCATGCTGCTGTAACGAAAAAGAAAGAAAAAATGTGAGGGTCAGCGGAACAGCAGAAAGTAGTGCAACTCATCATTGTACGCACCAAGGCATTGGGGAGAATCATTAAGTAAAATCTAATGGAATCTTCTAACGGAAGGGAATCATGCAGTAGGTTTTAACTTTGCCTTTATAGAGGGAATAACTCGATCATTCGCCAATCTTTAAATAATTACCTTAAAAAATCGGCATTTTTATTACTTGCATGACGTGGACCTATTTAACGTGTAAATCGCGGCTTTCACTTTGCATTTTGAGTATTGTGTCAAGAATGATAGTCGTGATATCAACGTGCAGATTGTCAGCACTTAGCGCGAGGTATGTAGCAGGAGATTTAAGTGAATAGAACCATGTTTGTTTTAATGCTCACAATCTGCCATTCTGTGCCACAATTCATCATGATGAATTTGATTCTTTATTTGTATTGCCGACAATTATAGCCTGTCATGACTATTACGTCTGGCCTGCGCGTTTACGTTAAGTACCAATCTACTAAAAAAGAGATAATAAGCGTTTGTGAGTATGTCAATGTTTCAATACAACGTAATCTCGTTCTTACATCCATAATATAATTTATAAGCTGGCCGTGTGGATTATTGCAGTTGCAGCGATAATGATATTTCCCCTTATTTTCAGCTTGATGGAATATACTGTTCAATATTGGAATTGCTCAAAAATCGGCAACAAGACAGGTTATTGAATGGTAGTATCCATGTTGCTAACAGGCTTAGAGGCAATTAAGTCTTCGCTTTGAGATTTGCTGAAAATATTGATTACGCATACTCCCACGCGCAAAACCCACTTGACAAATTACTTTGTTATTAACTGCTATGCAATGAACTATGCAACTTGCCCGGTTAGCAATTTAGGCAGAGCGGCCTTTGTTAATGTCACTTTGTCCAACCATACATCCAGCACTTCATTTGGTGAGATCCATATGATAACATGGGTGACGTTCCTTCATTAGATTATGGCATTGCATGTAAAGCAGTATTAACATGACAAGGTATTAACATCCGCAATGTCCTCATACTTGCCTATAGTGGGACGTTACCGTATCGCTGCATGGTCATTGCATATTAAATCAATGGAGTGGTAGACATAATAGCATATAAACGATTGAGTTATATCGCGGCACAGCAACCCAATAAAGATTGTTATTTTCTTTCCCCAAGGATTAACCACTCGGTATCGGCATTCAAATTTATTGGAGCATTTGGTTGCTCAAATTTGACAGGTATATTTCAGGAATGCGATAGCTGATCTGCTAAGAGGAAGCTCCCAAGACAATTTGTATGTGCCGTTCGGAGACAAACAAATCTTTTCGAATACAAGATGACTTTGATGAATGATAATTTGCATCCAGCGCTCCTGCAACATTATTCATAACTTAGTAAGACTTAGTTAAATATTTCAGATAGTTGTTAAGTAATATGAGCGGTCGGTGTGCGTTTCTGCATTTCAAATTACGTTCCCAAATTTGCGTAATATGTTTTAGACTTGATTTACAATGTAGAGTCTAAACCTAGACTGTCAATAAAGATCGTATTCAATCGCAGCATAAGCAATGATTGCGCTTTAATACACACTAATTTCCATTTACAACGGAATTATCTCGTTTCAATATCATACGAGCAAATCACCATTGCCGTTTACAGGATTTAGAATTGCTTAGTTTATCATTGCTCCTGTTTTAGGAAGTCGATTTGTATAATTCCATTGCTTTCATCGTCCCATTTACTGACACAAACGTTTAATTTGATATGCAATAACATAATCGTAAGGGGCCGACGGCAAGTAATTGTCGTAAATGAGCATTGTGTTTAGTGATACTACTGTCGTCCATCAGTCTATCTGTAAGATGGCGCAGTTAGGGGTTCTTTGTGATTTGACATGGGTGATGGACGACTTTCACGGTGTCAGCTTAAGAGACACATGCGTGTATTCTAGTTATAGAATCACTTGGGTAAATGCAATTGTTTGCAACAGACCTTTCAAGCTTAAAGTAAGTCTTTGTAAAATTCTGCATATGAATAAATGTTGCTGCCAATTGTAGAATTTAGTTGACATATTTGGCTCGTATATAACGTATACTATAAACTTGGATGAATGTGTCAAACTCCCTACCAGTAGATGAAGACGTTTAGCTACGACTGACCTAATATTGAACATGTTACATGTTACTACTTAATCGCGGATAGTTTACTCACATAAATATGTTTGAAAGCGTACACACCAAATTGATGTCTAATGATGAGGTAATTGACGGTACAAATTGCCATTGAGACTGTCAGGAGTAAGTTTGTGGTTTCGTTTTGTACTTTGTCCAAAAGAAAGTCAAACAAATATCGATGGATCTGTGGTTAATAAGCGCAATTATTATACAGTATTACCGCTGAAGGGATCCTTAACAACTCAACCACCGACAGCAGAATGGTTTAAATCATAGCATTGCCACAATGGTCAGAATAATATCACTAGGTTAAAATGAATGCAACATGTTCATTGATAAGTTAGCCACACGTTACATATTAATGATTTAAAGTAATGTCATCAAGCACAAACCACAACGGGCAAACATTGTAATGCTATATTTTTAGCATTGAGCACCCCAAATGAAAAGAAACCTTAATCAATATTGCATTGTATTTGCTGTTCGTATATTTGCACATTTTAAATTGTTGTAACAGTTGTTTGTTCGGCTTCACTCGAGGATATTTCCGTCTGACTGAGGTATAGTAGTGACATTTAACAAGTCACGTTGGATGGCACTAATCTCGGCGTGCCGACCTACTACTTGAACCATCTATATATGCTTCCTTTTGTGAAGTGGTGCCTTCTAAGTGTGAATGATTTTTGCATCTGGTGTACGCAAATGCAAGTATATAGGAGTCTTTCTTAGAGACGTAGGTCGTAAAGTGACGATCTCTTTTAACAGTAGCAAGTTGTACGACGGCGGTTCAAGTTACCATCATAATATCTTAAACAACAAACACAAACTTGATATTTATAGAAAACTTGGAGGTCAAATCGTTGATTACCGTAGAACAACGTCAATGTTTACAATGCTTTCTATGTAAGCCAATATGGACAATATCTAACAAGTATAAGATGTGAAATAGCCAGACAAGGATTCGGCATTCATTAAAATATGCCACATGCATGTTTAGCAAAACGAACAAACCTTTACATTTATTTTAGATTAATATCAGAACGATATTGGGAACATGTCTGGTTGTGTATTCATCGATGATCGCAATTGCGATTTATTATATTAGAGGACATATGAGGTTAAGTAACACAGCTGGTTAATATCTACCTCTTCTCTTTCCTCTTCGGGACCTGCACTAATACCGTTCACGCACTCGGTAAGTCATTCAAGACGTCGGGGGGACTCTTTATAAAAAAAGAAGAAGTATTATACCTCAGATGTACGGCAGATCAAACGCAGTAGTAGAAATGCAATTTGCAGCGATCTATACAATCGTCATGCGTATTGACAATCAATCACCATACCACGCATAAGGGGGTTCTTCTCGAAACATCGTTTCATGAACCGTACTTATTAGGGTGATTTCAGATCCGCCGCAATAACTGACATCTGCGTGTGCATAAACAATTCCATCACTTATCGAATGCTTTTCAACAACATCGGTGTCGAAATAAGCGAAGCGTGTACGGAAGTATTATCGTGAAGTAAAAAACTTTATCAAAACTTGGCTACACTGTGCTTGCTTTGATGAAGGTTAATGAACTATAAATCAGACGGAAAGTGCGCATATTGCATAATATTGTATGAACTGCCTCGTTCGTAATGATTCTGCTCATGATCGACGGCGTGTTATAATGGTACTAGTTTTTTTAAACGTTATGACCATAATTAAGAAGCGTCATCATAGCACACGGCTTCAAAACACCAAGTTAGAGGCATTCTGCCTATTTTAGAATCGCATATTGTCATTTGGTATTTGCAGGACTCACCGCCCTCTATCAGTGGGATGCACACGTACCCCACTCCACACGCTAGTTTTGATTAGTTCAATAGTTTGCCATTGTCAACTTGCAATTCGCATGTCTCAAAATTGTCAGTGCTACTAGTACATGGTTCAGGTACAAGTGTCAATGTATGTTGTCTCTAACTCTGGTACAAATAATAAATTATGTCCAATGTTGTAGGGGTAATTACGCTGACACTAAAGGAATCAATGCCATTACATGTGATATACTGCATGCAGTGATACAAGTAATGATGTTCGTATGAAATAATTGTAGCGACATCAGCTACATGTATGGTGCACAAATAGAGTGCAGTCGGTGTTTCCTTCTATGAATCTGAAATAGCTCAACGCTGGTTATCCAGTATTTCTTACTCCCAGTCAGTGAACCCATGTTAATTGCCAAAATATATTTCCATGAAAATGCATCTGTTCATGGTGACTAACGGTGATATTCAGCAACTCAAGCCGAGCAGTAAACACAGCATTCATCTGTCACATAGTATATTTATTTCCCAATTAGAATACCCATACAGTTCAAACCATGTATCGTGCATCAAGTAAGCACGACATAAGTTGAACTATGTATGTAGAGCGAGATTAATAGCGACGTATTCTCAGATACTGGTTCATTGAAATGTGCCATGGCAATTAAGGGATTACCTAGTGAATAAGTTTCCTTACTGAAACGACCTGTGAGATATCACAGTTGGAAGTTTAGGTCTTTGTGTTGGGTTTCTCATGGTGCACTAAAATCAATAAACCCTTACTGCTTGGCTGTTACATAAAATAAATAAGGCGATGAATCAAACAAATAGCACTAGGCTATCAATCCACGCGCCACTCCACCCTGCCAGTCCAACCCGTGCTGTTATGGCAAGTGGGTGACATACATATGTGGAAACTCGGTGAAGACAGATATGTACAACTTTCGATATACAAATCACGGCTTTGATGATCTACATATGCCCCTTAAATAGGTTTGGAGTAAAACAAA
This sequence comes from Urechis unicinctus, assembly GCA_034190875.2. Taxonomy (NCBI): domain Eukaryota; kingdom Metazoa; phylum Annelida; class Polychaeta; order Xenopneusta; family Urechidae; genus Urechis; species Urechis unicinctus. Next base: position 22,944,366 of record CM067343.1, read on the forward strand.
ACAATGAATTGAATTAAAACAAACTGTTCACATTCTATATCAAATCGGGAAAACCTAAACGTTGATTACAGGTCTCTGACATAACACCTGCAAGACTATTCTGACTGCAATTAAAGAATAGAATATGGATGGGAAAACTGTTCCTAAACTTTTGGCAACATTATTAATTAAGAGTATGGCGCATGATTACGGATTACATATGTAAAATTATTAATAGACTTATCATGGCCGATACCCTTATTTTTAGATATCGTGATGTTTTGAGGAAAATCCTCTGCAACGCAATTCGTTATTTATTGCAACTCGTATCAAACAGAGCCAGCGCGTCTTGGAAATATGCCGGAATGCATATCTGCTTCACTGAGCTAGATAAACTGCTTTATGTAGAATATGCTTATATAGTGTAGACTCAATACTACTGTTGATGTCCTGAGCATGCAGTGCGGAGATGACAACTAACCTGATGGTACGATGCAAAGAGGTTGGTATTAATCATATTGATATCTTCTCTTTCGTTTATGTATTTTCATATTTATGCATATTAAGTACTTCTTTATAGGCATGATAAACAGCATCATATTGCTTTACGTGCGAAGAAAATGTTGACATAACATTACGTTTTCATCACATACCAATCACATACCGACATTGCTCCGAGAATTATATAGTGCAATAGGGCGAAGGTTACGCTATATCATTGGGGCTATTATTGGTGCGACATCTTGCCGGGCAGGCTGCGACAATTGTACAAATGCCAGGAACAAATCATGCTGCAAAATTTACACGTATTATGTTGAATGACAGAAATATTCGTCATGAGTGTGTTCGTTTACAGAGTCATACTTATTCGCATTTGCAACACAATGTACTAAGAACATTAATATTACATTGACGGCTATTAGCGTAAAGGACAGAGTATTGTTCATCTAATCTACGGAAAATTTAATTGACACTACGCTACACATATAAAAATTTAGCATGATTATTGGTCAAAAGAAAATTTTGCCCAGTGGCTTTGCATTCGTAGATGATAAACGTTATTCAATTACGAATGAATTTTGAAGTAATCCGTTCGCAGATTGCCCGATGGATAAACTACAGGCATAGATGCTGCCCACTTGGTCAACTCATGCTATTGTTTAATAATAAACTGTGTTCCTATCATTGCTGAGCTTTGGGGACAATCATTGGTGGTAATGGTACAAGCTTTGATGATAAATCCAAATACCGGTCTGGTGTCGACGTCATAAAGTACCATGCAGCAACGTATTGCCATCATTCTGCGGTTGAGGGAAATATATCTGTATGCGTCATTTAAGGGTGAAATGGAAATTATTCCTCTTTTCTTGATTCGCATTATGTGAAGAAAATATTATCTAAAGGGTAGCACAAACGGTGATGCGGTGTTGTCAATACTTTTAAAATGACGGCGGATCTTCATTTTATAATTGATAGGATCGTCTGATAGTAAGACTCACTGAGTAAATCGGAGCTGTAGACACCGTATCATAACATATCGGCCAGGCTATGATTGTAACTGAAATGGATATCAGAAACAATTGCTATGTCATCGAAGGAACTACCTCGTTAAAATCTATTTCAATGTTTATTCAGTGCAAACATTGGGACGTTGTAGTCAATTAAAATCACACTCTAATTCACTTTTTTACGTGCTGTTCTTGCTTCAGCTAAACATGTCTGTAATTGGCTCAAACGCTGTTTCATTTTGGAAACACTTCATTTGGTCATTTACAATCAGAACTGTATATGTGAATATAATGGAATATTAATTTTATGCTGAACATCCCGTCAATTGACATTTTATCAAATGACATTGGTAGCCGCAGATCGCGCGATTTAAGTTATGCTCGTTTCAGTATTTTTGGCGGGAACCAAACAGTCATAACACATGATATGCTTAATGTGCCAGTGTTCGTGGCGCCACGATGCAATAAGCTCCTTAGATATATAAGCGTTAATATTTAGCTTGATCCGAACCACATTCTATTAGTTAGACCAATCGTTCGTGATATTGCAGTAAAGCATTATGGAATCCGTTGCTTTTGGGTTACATTACCATCCACGTACGTCACTATAACTGGCAATATCAATTATTTTTCGGTATATTTTAATTAGATAATGCAGTTTGTCTCTCTTTATTTTGATATGCTTGATGTTTTAACAATCAGGAGGAAATACACATCAGAGGAGAGATGAGCATATTACCTTGCCACGCGTTTTCTACAGATATACCTAGTCTGATAAGACACAGCAGCTGAGAAGCTGATCGATTACATGGGTCGTTGTCCGGCAATTGCTGTAAGTATGAGGCTATATTTACATGACTTACGGGAATATGGTCCCTTCTAAACCAATGTTACTTTGATATATTACGGCAGAGGATTTTCGAAGATAATAACTAGATGCATAGATTTAACGCAACGAGATTCGTGGTCGGGTAATTACACAGAAATTTGTCTATGGAGGCAATTTGTCAACGGTAACAGAGCGACACACTCTGACCCGGGTGCAATGTCATCAAGAACGATTGGACAGAATTTCACTACGTTGTGTTTAATACCAGGTGCATTTAAATTGCAACAGCTTATCATGGGTTGATAAAGAGAGCAGCATGATTTGCCCCTAACTACGGGGAGGGAGGTTAGGCTCCACCTGGTCGTCGTCATTTGGGAGAAAAATTCCCATCGATACTGGTGAACTGTGCAAATATTACAAACAGTTCCATTCATGCATTGCCATTCATCTCATATTCATGTTCGAACATAACAATTACCCTAGAGGCGATGGATTTACTGGAATAGAACTCAAATGACATATTCAAGGAGCAGATCTCTCAATGAATATCTACTGCACATGATTACACTTGCCCAAGGCAAGTAGGACGAAGTCGGTGAAAAACATCTGATCCCAATATCCCGAAAATTTGTTACTATATATAAACCCCTGTATCCATGCTCCCCCACGGCAGTATTTGATGTAGGTAGTTTGATTGTTCTGTGTCTCTGATGGTTTCCAAAAAGGCTGAACAGCATCTGATTCCTATCGTGACAATACTCAATCAAACTGAGGATTTTGTTATGTAGTATTTGACTGGAGAAAACCAAAGAGGAAACGACTTACCGGCATTATAATACAATAACTACTAAGTAGACGATATTGCTTATTTATTGAATCTAACTTCTTTTTTGTTCTGCAATTAAGGATTCATTGAATTATGATATGAATGTATTGCTTCCCGCATAATGCATTAATTGTACATATCAAAGACATACAAATCTTTGAACGAAACTTGATACAACCTAACCGGCTTACGGTAACATTGTTTCAATTTTGCTGAAACTTCCATCACTTTACACGTTCGATAATTGCACAAAAAAATACTGAGCTAGTGCCACATTCACAAGTTATGCAAGGGGTATTAAACATGCGACTGACGGAATAATAAGGATATGATGGTTAAAAAAACCTGACGTTGTCAGTCGGGTAATGAAATAACAGAATAAGTTGGTCTATCTATGCACACGCAGAAGTTTTGTTTTGGGATTATTGTGCCCATGGGAGCTGTACGCAATAATCAACTGTAATGTTATGCCAGAGGCAATATGGGAGGCGGGCTGTATAAAAATCAACTATGATCGTGTATTTTATCTTCTATTAAATCGACAGGCCTGTCCCGCTCGTCACAACGTATTGCACTTCGGGTGTTATTATTATGTTATTTCATTTAATAACGCTGATTTCCATTATTAATTTAGCTTCCGTATTCGACAGGTGATTGTATGACATGTCAAATGAAACCATTCAATTGTCTCGCCTGTGAATCTGGTTACGTTAGATTTATTCGGTACAAACCAACGTTTTAATTTTGTTTCCGCCGGAATGCTTTCCTGCGCGATAAATATATGCACATGCTGTTGTTTATTTGGTTGAATATATGCTGAATATAGCTTTATATGAGACAATAGCAACTATTGCAACTGCGACGCTGTATGCTTAAAAAAGAATGGGAATAATATCAATCTGCTACAACTCAACTCTGTTGGTAATCGTCTTGTAAAAGTATATTAAGTTTTGACAGCCAGTTTTGACTGCAAAGAAACACAGCCATTTGTCGATATTATTGTTGGTCGGACTGATGTCTTAGTAGAACACGACAACCTCTTGCCAGTTTGAACTAAAAATTAACATCTATCTAATTTGCTGACCAACGACCACTTGCATGGGTTTTCGCGCAAGCATGTAAAATCTTTCGCACATAACAACTAAAAACATTCGGCGTGAACATACCATGATAATATGACCAATGGCTTACCACAGACCACTTGTTACTATATATTGTCAGCGAACTCCTAAGCAGCACTGTACGGCATTGCATTACACGTTCTTCCTAGTATTGCGTTTGGAAATGCGAACGATTAATTTCCCTTTGCAAACAATGCGGATGTGGTCCTGCGATCCATTGGTCATAACAAAATTAAGTACCAAACTCCCCCATTTAAATGTTATTTATTACCCAACAACTGTAGCGGTATGTATATGGCTATGACGTCATAACGTTTTGCTTGCTACATTTTTAACAGTTACATACGAAAAGTAACAATCGATTATTATATGTCAAACCATTCAAAAAACAGTTGCTGCATCAGTTATAGCATTTGTTTTCTGACTAAACCACCATTGAAATCAAATGCACACCAAAATCAAAGATATATCGCTAAGTGATGTAGGAAAAGTATGGGCACACAATTTTCGAGTTATGAGCAATATCAATGAACATTTGATCACATGTGGTTTAGTTTCTATGCATATATGTCTACCAACAACTTAAATATATGCTAGCTATTTGCCTAAATCTTCACACCATCGTCAATAAACCAGAAAGTGACACCCCTGAATTTATTTTGGCAAGCAGTGCTGGCATCATGACTTACATGTTAGGGTCTGCTATCATGTGTAAACTCTTCTATAAAACACATTCTTGTCCGTAAATATTACCTTGCGTCTTATCCACTCCTGATATATGCCTTCATTACTCTAGGGAAAACCCGTTATATCAAATGGCACTGCTTGCCATGACAACGCACATTATATTATCGTTGTAAGGTACTTTCAGAGTGATAATTGTATATGCGGTCATATACGCTTTTGTGAACGCTTGTGTGATTTCAAATTGCCTGCAATAATTGGCCGTTTTGCTTGCGGTAAAATTAAACGAACCAATCTCACGGTGCCATTGTGGTACCACCCGACCGTCCTATAAGATAATCCCATGGCATTTTAATACCTGGTGTTTCCTAACGGTTAGCACATGTAGTAATTAAGAAAGATGTTGTCTTTATATGTGAATCATTATCTCTAACCCGATAATATTGTCAGATATTACGGAGCTTGCTATGTTTCCGTTCGTTCAACAGCCAAAAATTATTGATGAACATCTAAATCTTACGGATAGGCTATAATATTAATATTCATTGATTCATGGCGTCGTTTATCTTTTACGATAACATTTAATTGCTCAACGTATCAACCACTGACTTGTTAAATTGCTGATATTGACCGCTATGCGAAATGATTTAAATATTGTTTGTTTTTGATCTTTGGAGTTCTTCATCTGCAATCCAAAGACGAGTAACAGCTATGAATATAAACGTTGACTGGTCACCCGAATAGAGCCCAACTTTTGTGTCTACATTTGTCCAATAATCGAAAACATAACAATAAGACAATTTCTGATCACGTAACAAGAGAAAAGCGCATTGTAGGCGCTCAGGAGGCTATTGCATAATTTGATAAATGCCTTAAAAGTTACTAATCAGAGGTTGCTAACTCATGCATTAGAAGAGACTTAGTGTCACAATGAGATGTTTTTATGGTCGATTTGCAACCAAATGTGCGACAGCTAGAGTAGCACTGGTTTTTAGTCGCTTTACAATCAAAACCATCATATTCTTCCACTTGGTTGCGATGGTGGATACTTTTTATGAACAAGATAGAAACCTTACCGCTTCCGTTTATGACCCTTCTTTTATTAACAACATGCGTTAAAACAGTTGCTTATTCGCAGTCTGCGTGATTTTGTACCTCTCGGCGTTACATAAGTTACATTGGCCATGTTACTCGTCAATATGGAACGCAATCACTTGTTTTTTATCGTAAATGCAATAACAATATGTCGAGTACTTCAGTGGACAATAATGTACTGATTTGACCCCATCGGACTGTATTATCAGGCGCATTAAGTTACTTTAAATGGGATAGATAGCTGATTCATTTTGAAAACATGGATTAATCGAAGTTGACAGCTTGTCTCTCGTTCGTTAAATTGCTGATTGTACAATACCAGTATTAGTTGTGGTTGCAAGATATTGATGAATTGCTGCCATACCTATCTTGGAATGGGGTTATACCTTTCGCTAGCAAAAATGTGTCATCAGATGCATACAGAACGGTCACAAATTACAACATGAGGATGCTTTTGCATTATTGACCAGGGTTGTCAATATGTACAGAAATTTCTGCAACGATTTCATCCATGATGTGTAGCGGGATGCACACGTTTGTGTTGCGCAAACATCGCTCGGTTATGATGATTAAGCATTAACTCGTTCCTTTGATCAGCGTTGTCAGCTACTAGCCCTACGAAACGGATATATGCAGGTGCTTATTGATGGGCAAGTCTGTTATTGACATATACAAGTGTCTTAAAAGGTTTATATTCAATAAGCATCGATTTGGTGAATCTAGATTGTTGCAAAATAATTGCATGTGAATTTGTTCGAAGACTCTGTGCTTGTCACTTATCGATGAATACATGAGTCGTCATCACAACAATGAGCGTGTTTGCTGAGAAAAATTGTCGTCATGTTCTAAATTGCTGATGTGGTAACATGTTAAATTAAAGGCTATCATTGTTATAATGCCATTGTTGTTGTTATCATCACGGTTTTGGACGGCATCTGTGTCCTGGGTTTAACAAATCCTGCCGTTTCTTGTACGACATTGTTAAACAGGTAGTGCTATTAAAGTGGCTATGTGTTATGAGCCGAAAGAAGGCTAAACCAAATGGTCATCATGTTTAGAAAATTCGACATGGTCATAGGAGGCGCTACAGACGTTGCCATATACATTATCACAATCAGCAATATTTTAATTTGTTAAAGACAGGCTAATCAGCTCCAATGCTTATGATAGTGTTATGCTAGTGCGTAATTGTTCGCGCCCATGAAAGACAGATTCTTCGCATGCATGACTTAGGTAACACATCCATGCCCATAGAGACCAGACAATCAACGATAAAATACATGTAGTCAGCGGTTACGGTTCATCACTTGTGTTAGTTGTAATTATCGATCGATTGTGGGAAATTGCTACATTTCAGGGGAGAATGCTTCATTTGTCTAGGCATATCGACAAGGAAAGAGCCTTGGTGTTGCATGCAATATCATATGCATGATCAATACCACCCTATTTATTAATATAATCCTGTGCACATAAGTTGCCCATTTTATCACGTTGTTGAGATATATTAAAATGGTCGGATGAACAAAGGTAATCCAAGCTCGATGAGATATGACAAAAATGGTTGGTTGCAAAATGATGATGTATGGGTGAAAAGATAATCGCTTCCAATCATCGCCTGTGGTAGATATATACATAACAATATAGACAATCAAATGCGTGGCAGCACTGTATAAATCATCGCAGTCAAAACGCTTTTTTAAAGAGCCGGCCAATTTTATGTCCTCGTCGGTAACATGGTCACGACAAGAAATAAATCTCACAATATCGCCAGAAAATCGGCCTCAAGCCGTCTATTTGGTATCGAGGTTGAGCATGCATCCAAAAATAGCGGGAGATAAGGCATAATTTGATATCAGATTGTATTTTCATACAGCAGCTGCTCGTTAATGAATATTAATCCATCCTCGTTTGTCGCGTGGTATGTATGCCTGCATCATGAAGTAAATGTTGTCGGCTTTACTTCATTATCAGCAAATATTGTCATTGCCGATTATCGTTGACTCTGTTACTAAATAACGAAACGTTTGTAACTGTAAGGAATGGCGTAGGGTTCGCGCCATAAAACTTATAACTTAGAGGATACGTGATGATGAAGGGTTAGTTTTGTTGTAAATTTGGGCATATCTCTGCTCTTTTAGGTGGATGAATATCGGCAAAAGAAACTAGGTCCCTTCATTGGAGAAACAAAATGATGACAATTATCTGAACTACGGGTCGGATGGTAAAGAAATGCATGCAAGCAGTATTCGTTCATTCTTGTCCTGCTAAATACTCATATGTTAAATCAAAGTGTTTATGCTATTATTATTACATTCTATTTATATTACGCTCATTTCTATACTTATAACTTATTGTTGAATAGGTGAGTTGTGGGTAGAATACGGAAAGGCAAGTATATTTTCTAGGTGGTTGGAATCCAATATATCTTGATTTTATTTGGGGACGAAGTGCACAAAAAATGGCCAGGGCAACTAAATCACTGTTATAACTGCCACACACACAATCATCAAGTACACATGACTGTTGATTGCTAGTCTGCTTACAACAGACAAAAAACCCTAGACCCTATATGTTAGTATGTTCATACGCTAGTTGCGGGCACGGACAAGTCAGATGATTTATAGCATACAGCTCATATCGTTTGATATGAGTCCATCTCAGGCTCGCTTAGGCGCCCAATCCCGGAAGATGTATTGAGAAAAGGCTCTTGGCGTGAATTTGCTTCATTGAGCTGGGAATTCGAAAAAGCAAGTCTCTGCTTAAATTGAGTCTATGCTAATTCGACAGAGACGGGTTTATTTTAAACACTCGAATGGACCTCGACCGGAACAAGGATGCATTCATCAACCTGTGAAGTGTTGATTGATTATCAGCCGTGTCAGTCGAATGACCGGGGTTTGTCTAGTTAATGGGCTTTGTACTTGTAAGCCCGGGTATGAAGCTTGCTATCTTAGTGCCCTTCGTAATGTACTATGGTATGCGAGATGAGTTGTGAAGATGGATGGGAATATGATTATCGTTGACAGTTGTGGAATGTGCAATCGGCTCAGCTGTGGATTGGGACTCCAACACACAGAACTTGCCACTTAGGTGGACTGAATTTTGACTCCAATGCGTTTTTTGTCGGAAAACCTTGGTAGAATTTCCCGTAGCTACTGTTAGGGACCTGTTTCCTGAATGATTCAAACTTAGGTTTATATTGCCAATTAATTCAGCCAAAAACATGCGCACTGGTGCCTAAAGGAGCGATGAATTAATATGTTCTAATTTCGAAATGCGCCGTCTGTTCAATGAAAAGAGCGGTGCTGACTGGATTCAGATGCTCATCAGCGATGTCTTACAACTTGTACTAATGATTTGTATCGATACATATATGACGTTGTCTGAGTAGGTACTATAGTATTAGCCAACCGTCTATTTTTGATCGTGTTTGATAAGTTAGGGATACATAATGGGCTTATTGACACCCATAAACTGTCGACTGTATCTTAAAAAGGCTTTGTCCTATTTAATAACACTGTGCTCGCCCCTCAGCAAAATTACTTACAGCAACGCATATTTATTATCAAGAGCCTCTGTGATATATATTACGTTTTCAAAGATAATTAGTTAGAGAGTTGTATATTACAGTTAACCTAAGTTCACTCTGCTCAAGATAACTGAACCGGATATTAGCTGCTCCAGAGTTGCCTGCTCCAATTGCCCTCACCGGGTGGAACTCACAATCAAAGATACGTGATACACTGAATCGAGAGATCGTTTCCCGTTTTGCGAGGACTGCTCCTGCCATATCAATCTATTGAGAGAATCTATACCCAAAAGCCGGCCCCGATGTATTGCGGCTTCTTATTATGTAAAGATCTCTTGTTAGGAATAGAACTCGGAGACAAGCCTACTCTAATAATACGTATAGGTGTAGGTACATTTTTCGATAATATGACGTACAGGCGATGATTGCGCCTCCGTATCGTCTTCATCTTGCTGTCATCAAAGTCGATATAGCTTAACACCACCGTACTTATATTGTCACACTCCATCCAGAAACTATTCGAATATAGCTAATCTGCCTCAGCTGAAATATCTCTAACAATCCGTTGGTTATGATTGTAAGATATGGTCAGTGCATATGACATTAAAGGTTCAGTCTATTAAGCAGGCATTGCCTATTGTTGGACCCAGTAGCTGTCGGAGATATACCCTTCATTTGGGAAGGGCTTTACCATTTAAGATGTGTTGAACGAGTCGGTTTGTATGCAAATATCTCCTTAATGGGTTTTCAAGGGATACTAATCGTTTTATAATGAACACTACATCCTAATACAACGTGAGGAGTGAGACCCTTCGAGCTTGAGAATGAATTTGGACGTTTGTAACGCTTTAATGATCGTATGGCCAAGCAAGTAACACTACAATTTCAGATTACAAAGTAATACGAAGTTGACCTCACACACCCCACTCCTGATATGTTGCCTCATACATCTGGCGGAATGTACTTCAAACCGGATAGTGTTGTAGTTCCAAGGAGCCTAATTGCAATTTATTCGGGTAGTGTCGGTGTTAACGAAGCTGAGCATCAAACGCTCTGGCCTAGACATTACCTCGAGGCAGCGTCTCTTTGTTTTACATACCTCATATCAACTGCTATTTGGTTTCCCTGCGCAGCCAATATTGTCATAATCATGACAATCGTGACTTTGGACTTGCTGATCTCATCACCGATTCTCACGTACAATTCATCCAACTGCCTTAAATTCTTTCCGGTTAACACCATGCACTCTTTTTTTATACTGTTCAGGTAAAGTTTGTGATTGATCATTCATACCCTTACTTCCGTCAAACATTTCTCCATACGTCCAGCACATTTCGCCTTGGAAGTAGTGTGAAAAGCTGGCTGTCATCAGCTAAAAAAAATGCCCGTCAATGAGGTGGCGAGCAATGAGTTTCTTTAGGGGTAGAATATACACGAGGCATAGACAAGGCCCCAAAACATAAAGAGAGGCGTATGCTCAGACACAGCACCATCGCTGTGAACTGCCTGTGATCTTTCATTGAGGTAAGACTCCATTTAGAGGATTGTCGTACCTGTAAGAGATATTCTGTGCACGAGACGATGATTGGATTTTGATGAGCGCTGTTTCAGTGCTGCATTCGATACAGTATGCTGATTGAATATCATTGTGAAGATTGGATTGAATTATGTGTCGCACAAGCGGTTTTTGCTAAAAACCATCTCTATGAATTTTCCAAGAAATAGAATATTCAATACTAGGCGGAAGTTTTGGGAGGTCATTCACAGAAAGACCAGCCTATTTGATCAGCGGTGTTACACGAGCTGTTTTCAGACCGAGGGCACAAAGCCACCTGCCAAGATCTGGTTGATAATAAGTGTAAGTGTCGGATGGGCCGCATCCAGTACTTGGGAGTCTCCAGCATCCAATGGACAGCTCTTGGTAGCACAGTTCATGACTATCTTTTGTACAACTCGATCGGTCTTGAGTAAAAACTTAGACAGAGAGGGAGGAGACACAAAAATAAAAAAATTCAGTCCTGTACCATATTGTATTCCTACACTGTTTAACCTCTTGCGGAAGGATAATACTTTGTTTTGTAAGAATGATGCAAACATATCTACTAAATCCTAAGCTGAGCTGACACAATGACAGAGAAACAGCCACAGTATAATCACATATTTCAGATATCGCTCGGTTTTCAAAGAGATTAATTGAAATATTAAAAGCTGCCACTAAGAAGTGGATTTTGGTTCAGCATTGTTATATTATGAGGATATGATCATTATGTATAGCATGCAACCAAATATTAAATGCTGTATCACTTATTGGTTCAGGGCATTATACAAACTTGCGTAATATATTACATCAGAAATAAACACAATTAAAATTTAATCTCGTTATCCGCTAGGTTTAATAGTAATCTCAGTATGGTTGCTGATCAGGTCGCAGGTGCTCTCACGCTGGCTTCATAATGTGCTTCGTGTACATATTGTGATGGTTAATACATTTAACACATGTATGGCTGTATAAAAATGCTCTTTGGCTTCCCGCAAATATGAGGTACTATGGAATAGTTCAAGCTGATGACAGTTGCACATATCATATCATGGGGCGTGCGAGGTTTCTGGAGTTTGTTTAGCACAATGTATGGTAAAAGATTATACAGAATGCCACTCAAAATACGAATCTTATTACACCTAATATTGATTTCACATCACCATTATACGAGTACAATCAAATCGCATCTTTAGCTTAAAGAGACTACACACAGCAGCAATACGTCATCGTCTTTTCGAGGTAGAACTGTATCATACCTTGTAGGTAATCTCATAAAGTTGCATTCGTTACTCAGTCATTTATTTACGTCCTTTTCTATTTAGGGCATCTACTCTATGTTGAGATGTTTTTAGACATGGGCGCTGTGAAAGAACTGCGGAGCTCTAGGTGGCCCTGGGGCATATCAGCCAAATCAAGGGTAGGGGAACTAACAGAGGGTTGAGGCTTCAAATTAAGTTTGCAGCTTCGTCGACTGCATCAGGTAAGGGGATAAATCATTAGGTGTGGCGTTCGTCTGGTTTTATGTTGACGTGATTATATCCTTTTGTTGTGTAGATGAGCCTATTAAATATGACTGCGTATTTAATGCGCTCTCATTCAGTCTTTCTGCTATTCAATTATCGTCTGCACGTATATATGTCTCTTCAAAAGAAGAAGAGTAATTGTAATTTCCGAGCTTCAAGTAGAGTGTACTTGCCATATAGATGCACTATATGTGCAGGCGTCTGTCACTTTAATGGATACTAATGCTTCAATGTATTGATTATGTGTTATGGTAGGCTGCGGACAGAACCATTCAAGAATACGAAGAATATGGTTTTTTTTATTTCATACGTACAGATTCAACCTTTCGTGCCCATCTATATTTTATTTCGCTATAACATTCATAATTCAAAGAAATCATTCGTGAAAGATTATTTATGTACCTTACTAAGACTACACTATCATATAAAAATGGTCAAACATTTATATAACAATAAAGGTTTTATCCAAGCTAAAGTTTGTAATCTCCAATTTCTTTTTTTCAAAGTAACATTGCCTTTTGCATCCTAGATTTTGTTAATGTCCTAGAAACATCAAGTTATATAACAATATGGTTATTTAAATGGTTATTATGACCTAGTGTTTACAGTTCAGACAGCTTATCTCCTGCAATGATCTTGCGGTCTACTTATTAGATACACAAGGGGATGGAATTTAAGGTTGATCGGGGTAGTTGCTTCACCATACACACACCACATAAACATCGAACATGTATAATCAGTCAATGTGATTAACTGCGCGTAGCACGTAGCAGATCCCCAATCTTTTGACCTGGAAATAGTATTTTGACAAATGTGTTCAAAGTAGAAGTCATTTACAATAAATAAAGATGATCACAGAAAAACAAAGTTGATACATAGTCAATCAAGTTTACCACTTATAGTGCATTTCGATTAGGAGCTCGAAATTCGGGATTATGATAATTTAATCGATGACGATGATTTAACCTGCAATCGAGAATAAATTCATGTCGTAATTCTTCCATGATCAGTTGAAGGTACGCTCACTTATGCAAATGAAGCCCTATAATGAATATCAAACATATCAACATTACATGTTGCATTAGGCTCAATTGTCATAAAAGTTACAGAATACAAGCACAAAGTACATTATAGGCCTGATATATATTGCATGCTATGACGGCGACGTCCTTACTAAAACAAACTGCATCAATTGCTATAGTTTGTGAGAGCCTTCCATCTGCACAAAGCACCATGTGTGATAACAACAATCCACCAATTCACCATCTGTTGTCTTTAATATCTAATTTACAAATTGCCTACAGTTAAAGATAGACCGGAGGTGTTCAACAGAACATGAATTATTAAAAGAATCAGGAGACGCTACCCCATCATGGACAGGTACGTGATGAAATATGATTGCAACCTGTTATACATGATAGCAACGGTGATTGTATGGTACGCGTATTCCATATGAATGAATGATATGAATCGCATCACCAGCGACCAATTACGTTAGCACCAGCTGGGAGTATATATAACTTATCCTGATACGTTTTGGTAGAGGACAAGTTGTAAAGGGTACTGGTTGGTCGATACAATTCGATTCAAATGGTACATTGCAGTTGATGTAACGTCTCTTTGATCTACGTGTGACCCCACATTGATTTCCGTCGGTGAATTTTGTATATTGATATAATCGTTTCCACTTTGCTGAGGACGGACTAGCAAACTGAAATGTGTATCTGATCCTACTCTTATTCCGACCGTGACCAAAAAGTATAAATTTAAACTGTGGTAACACGAGTTACGGCGAAATGTACAACGAGTTTGCTATGATGTAGACCCTACAAAGTTGATTTAATAGGATGAACCTACGCAGCGTCGGATCCCAGTGATGCATATCGGTTATCATTCAATGACCTAATCAGAGTAATCATCCATAACGGGTAATTGGTATTCGTCTCAAGGTCGCACAAATATATCGTTTCTGAGTACTCTGCCTACTTTACACTGGGTATGTTATCCTCGACTAATCTCTGCAATCGGCCAAGTTTGGAAACAAAACCGGATATTCATTGATCTAGATCACTTCTAGCCATTATATAGAGACAAGTTGGATCACCCTGGTGGCCCGGGTTAAAGCAAGAGCGTGCCTTATTCTAGTTTATAGATATAGCTCTCGGACTTATTGGTGGAGCTCATTTAAATGTGCAGCAATTACATGTTGCATTAGTCTCAATTGTCATAAACGTTACAGCAATACAAGCACAAAGTACATTTTAGGCCTTTAATATATATTGCATGCTATGACGGCGACGTCCTTACTAAAACAAACTACATAAATAGCTTTGGTTTGTGTGTGATAGCAACAATCCACCAATTCACCATCTGTTGTCTTTAATATCTTATTTACAATTTGGTTCTCATTGAATCGACAAAGAGATGGACACGACATTTCATACGAGGGGCGAAGTAAGTGGCAATATTAGAAATCCGTCGAATTCATACAGTCATAAACCCCCACTGCCTTCAAAATAATTAACACTTTGACAAGGCATATGAAATATGACTTGGTGTGGTGTTATTGTCGAAAGGGTTTTTGTAGCTATAGTTTACAACCACACACCACACAACACGTGATGTGCCACCTCGTCCGTTCATATTCAGTTGAACGTCAACCATGCTTTGCGTTAAATTTTAAACTAGCCTCTGTCAAAGCGATTAGCTTTCAGATCACGCGTTGCAGAGCTCGTCAGCCAGCCTTGTTTCATTTATGTAGAGGATGTATTGATCATTTGGCTACACTGTACATGCTTTGATGAAGGTTAATGAACTATAAATCAGACTATAAATGAGCATATTGCATCATATTGTATGAACTGCCTCGTTCGTAATGATTCTGCTTATGATCGACGGCGTGTCATAATGATACCAGTTTTCCTAAACTCTATGATCACAGTAAAAAAGTGTCATCACAGCACACGGCTTCAAAACACCTTGTTCTAAGTATTCTGCGGATATTGGAATAGCATATTGTCATTTACTATTTGCAGAACTCACAGCACTCAATCGGTGGGTTGCACACGTACCCTACTTTGATTTTTCTACTTGCAATTTGCAATGTCTGCAAAATGTCAATGTTACAAGTAAATGGTTTAGCAATCAATGTATGTTGTCCCTAACTCTGGTACAAATAATAAATTATGTCCATGTTGGAGAGGAAATTGCACTGACACTAAAGGACCTATGCTATTACATGTGATATGCTGCATGCGGTGATACAGGTGATGATGTTAGCGACATAAGCTACATGTATGGTGCACAAACAGAGCGCAGTCGGTGTTTCCTTCTATGAATCTGAAATAGCTCAATGCTGGTAATTCGTAATTTTTTACAACAAGTCAGTGAACCTATTTTGGTAACTTGGTATTTAAAATCATTGAATTGGTTATGGTAAAGTCAAATATCGACCAATCATCGTAGTTGTAACGTGGAACAAAAAACTGTTAATGATAGATGTGATAGACGGACAGACAAGGCTACGCTTTTGCGGCGACTTATTTGTATCTGATGCCGTAGTTTCCTCCATGCGGGAGTATTCCAAAATGATATATTCATGGTCAAACGAAATTAAGAGAGTGTACGGGAAATCTTCAGGCTAGTTATGGGTTATCATTGCCGGATATGACAATAACGGCCCGAATGAACAAAATATTTCGGACGAAGACAACTGCAAATAAGATTATGCTTTTTCCTCTGTGAGGCGATTTTGCACGGGGACGCAATCTGACAAATAGTTCAAAGCTTCAAAGATTGACCGATGTTAAGCAACTCAAATGATCAATACAATGGTATCATATATGATACTTATGTCCTAAGGTACCACATCTTAATGAGTAATTACATGTTGCAGTAATGTGCTGTTATCATGAAATTTGTTTTATGAAGTTTGCATTTGAATTTAAAACCTAAGCCGGTTAACAGCTTTATTGACTAGTAATTATTCCAAAATATATTTCCATGAAAATGCGTCTGTTCATAGTGACTAACGGCCGAACAGTTAACACAGTATTTATCTGTCACATAGTATATATCTGGTGACAACGTTTTAAAGTACCTTGCAGCAAAGTATTGCCCTCATACTACTCTCGAGGGAAATATATTTGTATGCGTCGAGACGTTGACATACTTTTGTTTGTTGTAAGTAACGCTTGGTTTCTTGCATGCACCCATCATCTGTAACAGTATCATGTCATCATCTCTAAATTGTATTGCAGACAGAGTTGTAATTTGCAATTCAGTTATTTAATGATTCTATATAAAATAAAATACATTATAAAAGCATGATCTTTAAATGTCTTAGCAAGATTTGTCAGGATAACTGATCACACAAAGGCTACGCTCAAGACAGCGAATATTTTTGTGCCAACACTCCCCTATTTTAATTAATAAAAGACAGCCTTGAAGAGTCAAGCACACTCTTATTGCATACTGAGAAAATAGTTGCTTCCTTCCTGAATTTGCAGTAAACGTGGTTCCTCAGTAAAATATGTTAGATAACATGCGAAGACTTATCAAACGCTGCTGTTAACTCTGTACAGACAAAAAACCCGTAGTTTTTAACATACGCACGTCGGCAAAAGCGGGATTATCGTGCATATCGAGATTACCAACGTGGACCTCGTCAGGGATCCTTGTCCTCGTTAGACGAGGAATGTTTTATCCATTTGTATTCACTTTACAGGGATGCATTAAACTCGATGAACGACGATTTGCAAGCATATCGCGTGGTATCATAGCGAATATTCGTTATTGGTGACTGTTTTCTTTATCGACAATGTGTGATAGAAATGTAAATGCTTGCTTTATATATGCCTATGTAGATACAGAGCTACCTTCCATGGCACCTCTTCCGTATTATAACATAACGACATGGCTATGATTGTAACTGAAATGGATATCAGACACAAATGCTATGCCATGGAAGGTACTACCTCGTTAATATCTATATCAATGTTTATTCAGTGCAAACATGGGGACGTGGTAGTCCATGCTTATTGTGCCAGTGTCCGTGATGACATGAAGCAATATGCTCATCAGATATATAAGCGTAAACATTCAGCTAGAACCGTACCACATTTTATCGGTTGGACCAATCGTTCTTAAATTTAGCAGGATATAGCATTATCGAATCTCTTGCTTTTTGGTTACATTACCACCCATGCACGTCACCATAACTGGAAATATCAATATTTTTTCGACATCATTTAATTCGAGAATGCAGCATGCATCTCGTTATTTTAATATGTATGATGTTTCTAGCAATCGGAAGTAAATACACATCAGAGCGGAGAGGAGTAAATAACCTTGCAACGCTCTTTCTACAAACAAACCTGGTCTGATAAGACACATCAGCTAAAGGGCCTATCGATAACATAGGTCGTTGTCCGGCAAATGCTGTAAGTTTGTGGCTATATTGACATGACTTACGGGAATATGATACCTTCTGTACCAATTTTACTTTTATATAGTGCGACAGAGGATTTGCAAAGATAATACCTAGAGCTTTAGATTTCACGCAGCGAGAAAGAGTGGGGGTCGTCTACTTAGATATTACACAGCAATTTTGCTATGGAGGCAATTCGTCAACGGTTATAGCGCAGCATATTCTTACCCGGATGTAATGTCATCGAATACAATTGGACCGAATTTCATGTCGTTGTGAATAATACTAGGTCTATTTAATGTACTGCGCGGTGATGGTGATACTTTACCGGATTAGTGATTACTGTGGAAATTTGATATCAACACCAGCAAGACCTGAAAGTGCTTATAACATTCAATTAAAGCGATTGCGGTGTTATCATCTATGAAGCGCGATTGCGGTGTTATCATCTATGAAACGCGATTGCGGTGTTATCATCTATGAAGCGCGATTGCGGTGTTATCATCTATGAAGCGCGATTGCGGTGTTATCATCTATGAAGCGCGATTGCGGTGTTATCATCTATGAAGCGCGATTGCGGTGTTATCATCTATGAAGCGCGAGTGCGGTGTTATCATCTATGAAGCGCGATTGTGGTGTTATCATCTATGAAGCAACTTAATTGTTTTGGGGCAAAACGAGCGAACCTTCTCTGGCCATGCTGACCAACACACACATTATATCAAACATATTATTCACTTTCTCTCATTATAAAATATATACTTACGCTTTGTTAAAGGAAACGTATCTGACAGTATACAAAATTGGTGCAATATGCATACAAACGGTTCACAAGTGTTCTTGTGGAACGTCATCATACAAAAACAAATGAACAGCATCTGATTGCTATCATGACAATACTTGATAATATTTAATACATTGTGGTCTAGTATTTGTCGGAAGAAACCATTCTACGATGTGGCCCAATAATGCAATAGCTATTAAGTAGATGATATTGCTCATTTATTGAATCTAACCTCTTTGTTGTTCTGCAATGACGATTCATTGAATTATATGAATTGCTTTCGAGGTAAGCATTGATTACCCATAAGCAAAATATGCAAAATATTGATGAAACCTGATACAACATAACCGGCTCACAGATAGTTAGTTTAAATTTTGCTGAATCTTCCGACACTTTACACCGATCATTGCACAAAGAAATTATGAGTTAGAGCCACATTCGCAAGCTTTGCTAGGGGTATTTAACATGCGACTGACGGAATAATTTTAAGGATGTGATGGTTTGAAAAACTTGAAGTATTAGGTCGGGTTATGAACTATTAAAATCAGCTTATCTATATAAGCATATGCAAAATCTTTGTTTTGCGATAATTGTGCCTGCGTGAGCTGTACACAATACTCAGTCGTAATGTTATGCCACAGGCAATAGAGGAGATGGTCTGTATAAAAAAATATTTTTGAAAATAATCTTTGATCGCGTATATTGTCTTCGATTTAAACGACAGCCCTGCTACGCTCGTCACAACATATTGTACTACGGTTGTTATTATGTTATTTCATTCATTTAGCTTCCGTATTCGACAGGCGACTGTACGATATGTCAAATGAAATCATTCAATAGTTGCGCTTGTGACTCTGATTGCGTTAGATTTAGTTGGTACAAACAAACGTTTTAATACATTTTCCATGTGAAAATGAGAAAACACTATTTTTTTGTTTCCGCCTGAATGCTTTGTGCGATATATAGATGCACATGTTGTTGTTAATATGGTAGGATATATGGTAAATATAGCTTTATATGAAACAATATCAACTATGGCAACTGCGAACCTGTATGCTTCAAAACGAATTGGAATCATATCGAACTGCAACAACTCAACTCTGTAATCGTCTTATCAAAGTATATTTAGTTTTGACAGCCAATTTGGGCTACAAGGTAACATAACCCATTGTCGATATTATTGTTGGTGGGACTGATGTCTTATTTAGGCCAAATATATATCTGTCACTTTGGGTTATTGTTCAGCATTGTTAGTGCTAGCGATATTGCAATGTGTTAATCACATCTGTACTAGTGCCAACAGCCCAACAACCTCTTGCCAGTTTAAACTTAGTACAAAAATTAACACCAAGCTTCTTTTCTGACCAACGACCGCCTGCATGGCTTTCCGCACAAGCGGGTAAAATCTGTTCCACCGAAAAACTGAAAACATACCAGGGTAATATGAGCAGCGGATAACCATTTACCACTTGTCACTCTATATTGTCAGTGACCTCCTCGGCGGAACTGTACAGCATTGTATAACACGTTATTCTTAGTATTGTGTCTGAAAATACGAACGATTAATGTCCCTTAGCAAATAATGTGGATGTCCTGCAATTCATGGGTCATAACAATGTTAAACAATTAAATAACGAACTCATTTAAATGCTACGAAATACCCCAACAACTTTAGCGGTATGTATATGGCTATGATGTCCTAACGTTTTGCTTGTTACATTATTAACAGTTACATATGATAAACAACAATAAATGGTTCTATGTTAAACATAATGATTTCGATGAAGCCTTTCAAAAGATAGTAGCTTCGTCAATTTGTGATTTTGTTTTCTAATCAAACCACCACTGCAATCACATGCACACAAAACCAAAGATATAGCGTTTAGTGATGTAGAGAAAGTATGAACACACAATTTTCGCGCTAACAGCAAAGTCTGTGACAATATGATCGCATGTGGGTTGATTCTCTACATATTTGTATAGCAACAATTTTAATATATGCTAGCTATTTGACTAAATCTGCATGCCATCGTCAATTTACTAGAAAGTGAAAACTTATTGTTTTTCTGGCAGGAATGCTGGCATCATGACTAATATTTAAGGGTCTGCTCTCATAAGTAAGATTTTCTATTACGCATTATCTTGTCTGTAGAAAGTATCTTGCGTCTGATCCACTCCTTATATATGCCCTCATAACTCTAGGGAAAAGCACAATATACCACATGGCGCTGGATGCCACGACAACACACATTATAATTTCTTTGTAAGGTACTTTCAGAGTTTTAATTTAGCATGCTGTCATATAATATTTTGTGAACGCTTGGGTGATATCTAATTGCCTGCAATAATCGGCCGTTTTGCTTAGTCTTACAGAACACGAGAGGAAACGATTCCCCTTGCAGTAAATTTTAAACCAACCAATGCCATTGCGGTACCATCCGAAAGTCCCTATGTGATAATCCCATGGCATTGTAATACCTGATGTGTTCGTCAAGTGGTTAGCACATATGGTCATCAAATAAGACGTTGTCTTTACGCGTACATCATGATCTCTAACCCGATTATATTGTCAGATATTATGGAGCCTGCTACGTTATTTGTTCAACAGCCGAACAATTTAGATAAATACCTTAATCGTAGAGTTAGGCTAACATATCAATATTCATTGATATATGGCGTCGTTTATCTTTTACAATAAAACCTAATTTTTCAACGTATCAACCAATGACTAATTATATTGCTGATATTGACTGCTATGCAACAATTTGTAATATTTATTGTTTTTACCCTCTGGAGTATTGATATTCATTCCACATGCATGCAACAGCTATGAATATAATCATTGACTGGTCAGTTAAATAGAGCCAACCTTTTGTGTCCTCATTTGTCCAATAATCGACTCCTTTACTATAAGACAATTTTTGATCCCGTATCAAGAGAAAAGCGCATTCTAGGCGCTCCGGAGCCTAATGCATAATGTTATAAATGCTTTAAAGTTAGCAATCAGAGGTTTTTATCAGTGTTCATTTAATTTGTTTTGTAAAAGTTATTCTATAAAATGAAGTAAATTTGAATTGATGTAAAGTAAACCTACCCGAAACATCCAGCATAGGAAGTGATTTTGTGACACAATGAAGTGTTTTCAAGGTAGATTCGCGCAAAAAATTGCGACAGCTAGAGTAACAATGCTTGTCAGCCTCTTTACAATCAAAACCATCATATCGTTTCTCTTGGTTGCAATGGTGGTTACTTTCATGAATAAGAGCTAAACCCTTACCTTTTTAGTTTATGGATAAATCGAAATGGACGGCTTGTCTCTCATTCGTTTATTTGCTGATAAGTGAAAACTTATGGTTTTTCTGCCAGGAATGCTGGCATCATGACTAATATTTAAGGGTCTGCTCTCATAAGTAAGATTTTCTATTACGCATTAATCTTGTCTGCAGAAAGTATCTTGCGTCTGATCCACTCCTTATATATGCCCTCATAACTCTAGGGAAAAGCACAATATACCACATGGCGCTGGATGCCACGACAACACACATTATAATTTCTTTGTGAGGTACTTTCAGAGTTTTAATTTAGCATGCTGTCATATAATATTTTGTAAACGCTTGGGTGATATCTAATTGCCTGCAATAATCGGCCGTTTTGCTTAGTCTTACAGAACACGAGAGGAAACGATTCCCCTTGCAGTAAATTTAAAACCAACCAATGCCATTGCGGTACCATCCGAAAGTCCCTATGTGATAATCCCATGGCATTGTAATACCTGATGTGTTCGTCAAGTGGTTAGCACATATGGTCATCAAATAAGACGTTGTCTTTACGCGTACATCATGATCTCTAACCCGATTATATTGTCAGATATTATGGAGCCTGCTACGTTATTTGTTCAACAGCCGAACAATTTAGATAAATACCTTAATCGTAGAGTTAGGCTAACATATCAATATTCATTGATATATGGCGTCGTTTATATTTTAAAAAAAAACCAAATTTTTAAACGTATCAACCAATGACTAATTATATTGCTGATATTGACTGCTATGCAACAATTTGTAATATTTATTGTTTTTTACCCTCTGGAATATTGATATTCATTCCACATGCATGCAACAGCTATGAATATAATCATTGACTGGTCAGTTAAATAGAGCCAACCTTTTGTGTCCTCATTTGTCCAATAATCGACTCCTTTACTATAAGACAATTTTTGATCCCGTATCAAGAGAAAAGCGCATTCTAGGCGCTCCGGAGCCTAATGCATAATGTTATAAATGCTTTAAAGTTAGCAATCAGAGGTTTTTATCAGTGTTCATATAATTTGTTTTGTAAAAGTTATTCTATAAAATGAAGTAAATTTGAATTGATGTAAAGTAAACCTACCCGAAACATCCAGCATAGGAAGTGATTTTGTGACACAATGAAGTGTTTTCAAGGTAGATTCGCGCAAAAAATTGCGACAGCTAGAGTAACAATGCTTGTCAGCCTCTTTACAATCAAAACCATCATATCGTTTCTCTTGGTTGCAATGGTGGTTACTTTCATGAATAAGAGCTAAACCCTTACCTTTTTAGTTTATGGATAAATCGAAATGGACGGCTTGTCTCTCATTCGTTTATTTGCTGATTATGCAATTAACGTCAATTAACTAGAAAGTGAAAACTTATGGTTTTTCTGCCAGGAATGCTGGCATCATGACTAATATTTAAGGGTCTGCTCTCATAAGTAAGATTTTCTATTACGCATAATCTTGTCTGCAGAAAGTATCTTGCGTCTGATCCACTCCTTATATATGCCCTCATAACTCTAGGGAAAAGCACAATATACCACATGGCGCTGGATGCCACGACAACACACATTATAATTTCTTTGTGAGGTACTTTCAGAGTTTTAATTTAGCATGCTGTCATATAATATTTTGTAAACGCTTGGGTGATATCTAATTGCCTGCAATAATCGGCCGTTTTGCTTAGTCTTACAGAACACGAGAGGAAACGATTCCCCTTGCAGTAAATTTAAACCAACCAATGCCATTGCGGTACCATCCGAAAGTCCCTATGTGATAATCCCATGGCATTGTAATACCTGATGTGTTCGTCAAGTGGTTAGCACATATGGTCATCAAATAAGACGTTGTCTTTACGCGTACATCATGATCTCTAACCCGATTATATTGTCAGATATTATGGAGCCTGCTACGTTATTTGTTCAACAGCCGAACAATTTAGATAAATACCTTAATCGTAGAGTTAGGCTAACATATCAATATTCATTGATATATGGCGTCGTTTATCTTTTACAATAAAACCTAATTTTTCAAATTATCAACCAATGACTAATTATATTGCTGATATTGACTGCTATGCAACAATTTGTAATACTTATTGTTTTTACCCTCTGGAATATTGATATTCATTCCACATGCATGCAACAGCTATGAATATAATCATTGACTGGTCAGTTGAATAGAGCCAAACTTTTGTGTCCTCATTTGTCCAATAATCGACTCATTTACTATAAGACAATTTTTGATCCCGTATCAAGAGAAAAGCGCATTCTAGGCGCTCCGGAGCCTAATGCATAATGTTATAAATGCTTTAAAGTTAGCAATCAGAGGTTTTTATCAGTGTTCATATAATTTGTTTTGTAAAAGTTATTCTATAAAATGAAGTAAATTTGAATTGATGTAAAGTAAACCTACCCGAAACATCCAGCATAGGAAGTGATTTTGTGACACAATGAAGTGTTTTCAAGGTAGATTCGCGCAAAAAATTGCGACAGCTAGAGTAACAATGCTTGTCAGCCTCTTTACAATCAAAACCATCATATCGTTTCTCTTGGTTGCAATGGTGGTTACTTTCATGAATAAGAGCTAAACCCTTACCTTTTTAGTTTATGGATAAATCGAAATGGACGGCTTGTCTCTCATTCGTTTATTTGCTGATTATGCAATATCAGTGCTAATTGTGGTAGCAACATATTAAAGAATTGCTGCCATCCTTATCTTGGAATGATGTTATACCTGTCAATGGCAACAATGTCTGATCAAATGCCTACATAAGGGTCGAAAATGACAACATGAGGCGACTTTTGCGATATTGCCCTAGGTTGTTATTGTGTGCAGGCAGTTCTGCAGCGATTTCATTCATGGTGTGTAGCAGTATGCACACATTTGTCGTGCACAAGCATCGGTTATGATTATCAAGCATTTACTCGTCCATTTAATCTGCGTTGTCAGCTATTGGCTTTTGAAACGGATATAATCAGGTGCTAATTCATGGGCAAGTTTGTTATTCACATATGCAAGTGACTTAAAAGGGTTATATTCAATAAGCATCGATTTGACCACAAAGCGAGATTGTTGTTATTTTCAAATCAAAAGCCAAATTTGTCTAAAGAATCTGTGCTTATCACTTATTGATAAATATATGAGTCATAATGACAATAATGTGCGTGTTTGCTTAATAAAACTCTCGTCGTGTTCAAACTTGCTGTTGTGGAAACATGTTAAATTGAAGGTTAACATTGTTATTATGTCATTGCTGTTGTAATCATCATCGTTCCTGACGTTATGTTTGGTTTGGGTTTTTGTTATATGAACATTCTGAACGACACGACCTCCTTATACATCGCATGGTTTTTTTTGTGGACTGATGTACCTCCATATTAATCACGAGGGATGAAGCAATGGCTTAATTAGCGCTGGTAAGTAAACCGACGTCAACACAAGCCTATTTTTTCCCACAGCTATTTCTCCACATTTGTAATTGGTATTGCACAAGTTTGTACATCTGGTTGACAGCCGTCCAATTTACGATTAATTGGCTTGGCACAGTCCGCTGCATCCAATCTCGTCGAGCGTTTGGTACGGCGGTCATTGACCCCATAGATGACCCAAACAACATTTCGAAACAATATTTAATTAAAAAACCAATAATTCATTCGTTGATCAGAAAAAGTGTATAAACTGCATCGACTTTGTCTACTGTGTTTACTACGAAAGGCCATATATCTGTTAATATAACGTGTTGTAACAACCTGGTGACAGAAGTCTTTTGTTAACCCCATAGTTACTTTGAACCGTAATATCAATAGACTCATGTTTCACCAACGGAGATGATCGTTTATTTGATTCTAGCGAATGCCATGATTGTTAAACGTGAAACATACACCTGTCATGAGTACTAACGGTGGGCTTTGACAGTTACAATGCTACGCAGAAACATGCAGACTGCTCGTGTTAGCACGTATATTAAAATTCTTACCGAGTGCAGTGATTCACATCGTTCAGTTTTCTGCATTGTACTCGAAATCGCTCATGTACCATTTCTGGTTTACCCAAATTTACTTTGCATAGTATGTCTGAATGGTATATGCTATTTACCTAACATGCAACTTGCCGTTTCACAGGTTTGTGGTGGAGAATAAACATCCAGATGTTGACGTATCTGAAGCTATACCCTTCAATTGCTCTCACAGTATGACCCTTACGATCAACACAACGGAATAAGTGTTACATTGGAATAAGTGATTTTATCCCGCGATGCGATGAAGCAGACAAAAAGCATCTGGTCGTGAGATATTAAGGTTATGATAGAATCACCGAGACGCTTCTTCTAATCGTATTAGATATAATACATTCACATGCATCCGTTTTCTTCATATGGTGTGCCATGCAAGGACACCTTACTGCGACAACTTGTTATATAACAATCCGCAAAATGTTTTATTCAAATGGGTGCCATGCCTTATTCATTTTTAAATAATAGTTGTGGGGGATGTGCAATTAAAAATATATATATTATATAATATATTTTCCAAAGAATCTAACGTGGTATCTATGAGTTATGTCTCCATGTACAGAATGAGCAATATTATCCTTTGTAAGGGCAAAATATCATCAACACTATAAATTGCAAATCGTATGATGTACATGAAAGTTTTTCTATGTAGTCACTATTGGAATGTGGCAAATGTTAGCTGTGGATAACTACAGTTGACATTCAATTCGTCATGTTTCGCAAAACAGTCAAATACAAAGAAACTTAAAATAGCCCCTTCTTTCCTCAGTCATGACAATAAGTTTCATGCATCTTGCAGAATATTCCACAAAGAGTTATTAAAGTTGCAAGGTGTTATGAGCCAACAGGAAGCTAACAGAACCTGTCGTAATGTTTATAAAATACGACATGGTCAAAGAAGGCGCTGCAGACCTTGCCATATACATTATCACAATCAGCAATATTATAATTTGTTAACCGCAGGCTAGTCGACTCAATAATTGCGATTAAGACCCTAAAAAACAATGCCTACTTGCTAGACTTGACCTTTTGTGACATATGCACTGACCATATCTTTCATATATGACCATAGATTTCAGCTGAGACAGATCAGCTTTATTCAAATGGTTTCTGGCTGAAGTGTGGCAATAAAAGCAAATATATTGTGATAATACGATACCCGACTCGGCAGCTCGGCCGACAAATTCCGTGACCGCGTAGACAGCGCCTCCTACTTCTGTGGAAGCTACTCGACGCGTAAGGTTTATTTCATGTCGTGATCATGCTAAAGACGAGGACATAAAATTGGCGGGCTCTTCAAAAACGGGTTTGACTGTGATGATTTATAAAGTGCTGCTGCGCATTTGATTGTCTATATTGTTACGTAGATATATATAACAGGCGATGATTGGAAGCGATAATGTGTTGCCCAAAACAACGCAGCCCGCTTGCTTGCGAAAGGTGAGCATGAGAAAACGTACAACACCTGCTCTTTTAGATCTTTATTGGCTACCTGGAAAACGGCGGATTGCTGACAAGATCCTCAGCATAATTAACAAAGCGTGGACACAACATCAGCCCCACAATACCTATAAAAACAGCTGCTAGGCTCAGGAAATCTCTGCCTGCAAATTCAACAAACTGTGGTCATGTTATAATGGAAGCTTAAGACATTTTATTCAACCAAGCGTGTAACTAATTATGTGACCATAATACTACTTTCTATTTCTTTATGTGCATTAATATGTACGAGTACATTCTATTTAAACCACATGGAAACCCTGCTTCTGTAAGTTTGCCCTATAAAAATCAATAAATCATTATTATTATCGAAATACAATGAAAGATTATTCATTTCGGGTGTATTCATTACAAGCATCTCGGTAACCCCGTTTGTTTACGTATGGAAATGTGTGTCGATGTTTAACGATGGCTACCTGATATTCAAATCCTATAGTTATATTTTCGAAAGGTCCAATGGACCTCTAAACTCTGTGACAATAAGGGCGTTATCACTGCAGCCGCCTGCAATGGAACGTATTGCTCGCCTGACCACATGTAAATCATCTGCCCAGTAAAAAAATTGCCTTGTGGTATCCATTGATGTGTCAGATGATCCACCAGCTCTAGAAGTTCAGTTCTGCTGGATACAAACGCAAAAACACTTCAAAGCTGTGCTATTCAACGTTCGGTTTGTTCAGCGAGTGGAATAAATATATATTTGGTGCTTCCAAAATCATGTTGATATAACCAGCTAGATTAAAGTTATGACTATGGAAGGTCTCTGGACCAGTCAAGTGCCCTGGGCACAGGTGTTGAAATTTTCCTTAGTAAGCCCTATCGAAGTTATGAAAGCAGAGCTTTTGCAAAGTTTGTCAATAGAAAATGGTACAAACGTATCTGCTAAATCCTGGGCACATCTGATACCATGGCAGAGTAAAGACCATTGTTCAGTCACATTTTTCAGTTATCGCTCCGTTTGCTGATAGATTACATGAAATATCAAAAGATGGCATTAAGTAATGGCCAGTTAGAAAATAGTTGCAAAATGTCGTTTCTAACTCATATTTGCGGGAACCCAAGAAGCATTTGAAACGATGCAACTGATATTTGGTTACATGCTATGGTGCTGCACATTACCAGTAGTTTGCATTGTGATCATATCCTCACCATGTAACAATACAATACTTTATAATGCTTCGTGCTTCACATAATAAGTTGGCCAACACATATGAGGTGTAATAGAACGACAGTAGCACATGGCATTTCATTGGGCGTGCGAGGTTTCTAGAGTTGTTGGCAGAACAATGTAGAATGTTAAATATGGTTGTTAGAGTATGCCACTCAAATCTCATCACAACTAATATTGATGTGCACCGCCACAATACGTAATTAGTTAATCGTCATCTGTTTTAATCCCTGCCTAAGACCTCATGGGCCATGCTCGACGTTTATGCATCTTACTAAGTCGTCATGGCACATGCTCGACGTTTTTGGTCCTGGCCAAGTCTTCATGGCACATGCTCGACGTTTATGCTTCTGGCTTAGTCGCCATGGCACATGCTCGACGTTTATGATACTAGCCCAGCTATACTGACTGAAAGCACGTTAACATGATATGTATTATCAATTATGTGAGAACCGCCCACGACAGCCCGAAAGAGTCAGCATTAGTTGACAGCGGAGAACAAAGCAATATTCGAGTTATTCTGATATTACATTCTTCTCATAGTTATTCATTTACGCCCTGGGCAGTAAAGGGCATCTACCATCTGTAAAGATATTTTTAGACATGGGCACTGTGAAAAACCTATGGTCAATTTGACCCTAGGGCATATCAACCAAATCAAGAGGATCGGAACTAGCAGGGGGATGAGGCTTCAAATTATATTTGAAGCTTCGTCGACTGCCTTATTATGCCGCAAGTAAGAAGATTCATCAATAGACTTGGCATTCGTCTGGTTCCATGGTGACGTGATTATATCATTTCATTGTGTCGAAATGCGTGCTTAATATGATTGCGTTTCCAAGGCGCCTTCATTCCGTCCTTCTGCAATTCAATTATTTTCTTCAATGTGCAATGCTGCGCGTATCTGTATCTGTTCCATAGCAGAGGTGTAAATGTAATTTCCGAGCCTCAAATAGAGCACAACTTGCCTATGGATTCACTTTAAGAGCAGACTTCTGCCACTGTTATAGATGTTAATGCTGCAAACATTCTGATTATTTGTTCTAGTATGTTGCAAACAGAACCATTCTAGAAAATAGCTGAACGTCTGTCGTTTAACAGCACCCAAAGACACATACCCTCATGCAAACAATGCATGTATGCATGGATATAATTACTGTACTACTCTATCCCTAGGTTGCGCTATGAAAAATATTTCTTCAGACAATGATTTAGCTAGAGAGAAAATGCCTTCAAATAATTTTCTTTGGTTGCAAGGAGTTTGCGCCGATATATATATAGTTGAGAATTAGTTACAAACATGCTAGATATCAATAAAGCTGGTTCCACTCTCTCAGACATTCATACATTGGAGCATTATTTACACTGTCCGTGTTACTCATAATATGGCAATTGATATATCCTTATTCAATTTCAATTATATTTCCTTTATTTTACATGATATGATTATATCACATCATTTTGCCCAGGGAATTACTAACTGCATGTTATTAACAGTTTCTGTGTTTCGTTTAAATTGTAACAGTTGAAAAAATTCATGGAGAAGTGGCCAAAAAAATCACCACTGTTGACAATACTAGTTGGTCGATACCGTGGTGATTCCACATGCAATACACAACGCGTAACCAAATGGTGCCAGGGACGCATTACAGAACGCCTACTAATACCATTCATCGATTATGGCTTTACCCGTATAAGTAAATCCTTCCCCTGAAATTGCGTAAGGTGGTAGAGTATGCTTTGATTGCTGCTGATTCAACGCTCACATTGCCTATCAATTGTATGGTGGCGATATTGTGCATTGAATTGATGTGAGAGTTTTGTTCATTCCAACATAATGTTATATTTCCCTCTTAAACGACCGATGGTGGGTCTAGTTTATCGCATAGCTGGGATTTTAGAGGACCCCATGTGGTAGGCCTAATGTAGCTGACTGAATTCTGTATCATTGCGGTCGCCATAATGATTACAAAGTTTTATCTACTAAATGGACAAGCCTAATCAACGCTTACCACACCTCATACTGGCAAAGTCAGATGTAGATCGAAATGAAGGCTCTAATCAGCACTGGGTTAGAAGATTTGTAGATGATGGTATAATTTGCAAGGTAGTATGTTAATAGTAAACTTTTTTAACTATGGAATCGTCCTCAAACTGATACCGTTTGAGTAATAACAATACTTATCACATTAAAGCACGTTATCTTGCGCCTAATCTTACATTATACCTTCCATTGCGCTTTATGCATATATCAAACAAACCACTAAACAAATTATGAGTGACTGTAAACATGGGGTCCATTTGGACTGATTTCCTGTGTGTAACTAGACGAGCACATGCTGTCATTGCCGCTGGATGTATAATACTTCTAGTCATATTATTAGATTAAATTTGTCAGTTGTTAGTTGCTCTGACGTAGGGTTAAACAAGTGTTATTACATTTGTGATGCATTTACCACCAAGACTCGATTGAAACATCATAGATGTAATACTATTAATGGAAGAGAAAAAACCATCCACCTTTAAGTTCCTAAAGCATGGTGGTTTGGTTCAATAGTCTTCCCTGTCCTGCGTACCTGCCGCTTTATCCACAGGTAATCATATAGTATTTACTAGTGTGATGAAGATAAGGTTAGGTACCAATAATGCGATTATATGTCATATGCTCCGTTTGTCATTTATCAATTCATCATATTATTTGCAATGCAAATCAATTTACTAGACGACACAACCAAAATGTACATGAACTCAATGTTCATTGCGATAACGGTACAAACACATTTGCTGTAGGGCTTTTATCGGGCAACGACGACACACATTTTGTGTTTGTCGTTCTGTCACGATCCGACCAAAGTAAATAGTAGCAAAATCAGATAACATCCATTTGTTTCCTGGTTTTCTGGTATCTTGGCATCCCTCGGATTCAAGCAACGATCATCACATGCTCTTGTCATCATTTGTGGCGTGTGGTTACTAGGTATGCTAGTATGCTACGTTCCTGAGTATATGTAAATATATAGTAACAGGGTGAGAGAATATACGAATCAACAATTTCATTATTGCTGAGTACATTGTAAAATAGTTCTCACATTGCCTGCAGTTATAATTAATATGGTCTTAGCTGCATTTTGATGTATCATTTATGCACTCCAATATTTGCCACCTTCCATATGCCACAGTAATAGATGATACCTACAAGTTTACACCTGTCATCAAAATTCCGTCATTGCAGCACATCTCGTGTACGTGGATATCAATACTTAAGTCAGCAGCATCGCCGCGTTGCATAACAACATAGGAAAACTGTACGCGAAGGTTGCGAATGTTGAAAATGCCATTTTCTTACGATAGTTTTCTGTTAAGCCATATGAAACGCACTCTTCTCTCTTACCAATTAGGTATTGCTCACAGTAAACAAACGATGGACAGGGGATGGAGTATGCATCTGTACGGATCGAGAAAGCAGTGTGAACGAAAACACACACTGACTCATGTACTCAAACGCACCCTCAAATCGGTGACTCACTCTCTCACCCTCGTTGGTGGAATATCAGTGAGGCGTAATCCATACGTCTAGCTGTTATCTTGTCGACAATATATGAATAATCTATGCATAGCGATTATGATATGAACCATATAAGCAAGGCTATCATCACAGCATTTTCCTTTGCGTTGATGCCTTCGGGTGATTCAAATAAATTGTAGTTCAGTTCCAGCTTTATTGACGGCAAAGCCTTGAAGGTGATGTTGATCAGAGCAAAATTAAATTAAAATGGAAAGTTAAATCATCTGAAAAAAAATTCGTGTAACGTCCATTTATTCACCTGAAAGACTCTCACACCTGTAGTTATTGCTTATTTGATGTAGGCAATGAACAGGTGTTGCATCTAAAAACCATCCGCCATTGAGCTCATTTGTTGACAACAACTGTATTATCAGATACGAAATATTTGGTATATGCATTCTATAATGGCTAACGCAAGCACATGCACACAAGTAACTCAGAACGAGCAGCGCGAATACTCACTCGTTTACATTTAACTCCGTCGATCTTATATACATACACATATACTTTTACTGTGAGTTTAAGGCTATCAAATGTCATTCATTTCGAATTAATGTGCAATACTGCTCTAGTGTTGGCTCTACTTAATCCTGATCTGAACTTCGGCAGTCGTTGTAGCAGCCATCGTAGATCATATAATGGTAATCACCTGTAAATAGCTTAATAATGCCGGCGGTCATTGATCAAGCATGAACCATTGCGAACGCACAATGATTCTACTTAATGACATGCTGCGTTGCTCCTTGAAGACGGCATAGCTTGAGCAATGAAATAATACATCCATCGTTTCGCTTATGATAACATTTCCGCAATTAGTTTTTAGTAGAAAAGATCATCAAGAAATGTTAAAATCGATATTTATATGTTGTGATGAACATGGCAGGAGCATTTTTGATCATCGTTAGGAAAGAAGTTTGCTTCTTACAGCATGTTGGGTTATGATTAACTTATAAACATTATTAATTCAAGAGCTTAGCGTTGACTTTGGCCTTGCAAACTACGACGCCCACGACCTCAGTATCCATAAATCTTCCCTCAATAATCCAAACCCATTAATTCTGTCCTGATGGCAGCGATATTTCTTCACATCTGCACCTGCAATGTGAAAAAAGCATCCTGTTAGTTTAAATGAATCAGTTTATCTCAAAGAGAGAGAGAGAGAGAGAGAGAGAGAGAGAGAGAAAGAGAGAGAGAGAGAGAGAGAGAGAGAGAGAGAGAGAGAGAGAGAGAGAGAGAGAGAGAGAGAGAGAGAGAGAGAGAGAGAGAGAAAGCACCCCCTGAAGACAAATGATGAAGCATTGGTACTTCTTTTTCTTGGTAGTTGGTTTTAAACGGGATATTCTTGGGCATTTATTACTAAGCATATGTAATGGTGTCTTTTGGTTGATCTAGTTTGGCATCTATTATGTGTTAAGGGTGTTTTCAAAAACGCCCGCTTGGATGCAAATGCTGTGTGTCTGATAAAATCATCCCGCACATTTCTATGACATAGGTACCGTAAAGATTGAGAGGGAATCTTCTTTCGGTGTTTACAAATTAGCAGCATTGGTGTAATTGAACGAGTTTACGCTGTCATTGTCACAGCATTTATAATATATGAATATATATGTGTGTAATCACTGTTGTTCATAACAGTTGCATTTGATATAAAATGTCAAATCTAACATCGTAGGTGGAACAAGTTGGGCCCGTGTTTATTGGAGCAGGAAACACAATTTCCCATCCAATACCACTAAGAAGTTTCTAATGCCATGTGGTTTGACTTCTAGGATGTCTCCTATTCTGAACAATTGCCAAAAAGTTCTCTTGGTATTGTAACTGACTTCGCGCAGTGGACTAGGAGCAATTATGTGACACAACATGCTATATTAATAATTTGTCGGCAAAACGTTCTTTTCTGTACTGCAATACATAAGTGAGACGAACATCATAAGTGAACAACGATGATGAAAAAAATATACAGCTACTAAGAGTTTATCTTTGGCAGTGATCAAACAATTTTGTTCTTGGCATTTATTTCACCATTCTACCAAAATAGTCTATATAAATACAGAATAAGCTAAGTTGTTTGCAGTACAATCCCGTTGTTACTGGGTGGTTCGCATTTGTCGAATGAATGCAAACTTCTGCGAATGCCATTGAAAACGTTGGCGGTGTGTGCTTGCTTTGTTAGCTATATTGGTATATTGGCAAAGTTATCGCTGAGCAGGTATGATATGATGCGAAATTGAAGATCATTATAGAAAATTTCACTCAACTGTTGCGTGTATGGGGCCAAGAGGCACGTATCGTTACAAGTAAACTATTGCAAAATCCACGCCGGCAATTTCAACATCTACAATGATTTTGAGAATATATTTGGTACAATTAGTAATGCTCATTCGTATTTACCAGATATCATAAGCCCGAATTATGTATATGTATATTTCCACCCCAACATGGAGATGTAAATATAGGTAAGAATCGACGCAAGTATTAATCCACCATTGTAGTATATCGTTTCATGCATCCAACCATTTCCGATTTAAAATTATTAACATCTGTATGAATACATCAATCTGTGACAGGCCAATTTCAATCATTCACTCGCTCACTCTTACATTATCTTTGCCTCTCTGTACTTGTACAGACGCTGGACATACTATTATCCCTAGCTCTAAATGTGCCTACAATCGAATAAGATTAGAGCATGTTTGTATGATTAATCTCTTAAATGGCACACTCTTAGCACACAAATAGGTTCTTGAGACACAATAAATTTATAAATCATGTCAGCATGTTAATCATCCATCCTTTTGGCTTTTATATTGGTGCTATTCGGATAATACATTAATTATATTTGAACAATATAGATGAAAAGTGCCTTTTATTGAAGCATTGAACAATTGAAATAGAGGGTTCAATTCTCACTAAAACCCTATACCATCCATTAATACAACTTTATTGTGCTGAATTCGATTTTACAGCACGTGCCGTTATGAGGGTATTTGTTGAGCAGAACTTGTTGTATGATCCATGCGGGTGGATGGAATGAAAGATGTGAGCCCAGAAATGCTGATAACTAAAAGCTAACAAGCCAATTAGGAAGGATTAAGATTATGCCATTGAGAATTTAGGCACTGTAAAACATCATTAACGAAACAAATTATTGGCAGCATTAAGTAACAAAAGAAGTAAACTATTTCGAAGGATATTCTCATTATGTTCACGCCATGAGCTAGTTGGGTACTAAAATGGCCCTTGAATGAAAAATCTCGCCGATATTAATATGTATGTACCCAGATAATTTTTTTGGCAATTGATTTACAATTCAAACATCTTCGAAATGGTTAGAATCGGCGTCAGATGCCTTCATTCCTCGTATTAACACAACATATGGCGGCATGGAATATTTCGATTCTCCATAGCTATAGCTGACACTGCTGCCTTGTCAACAAACGAAACAATGGCTGCGGTATATTAAAGAGGCTGTTCAGCCTCATATAAGGCAATCAGGGATCATTTGGTATATACATTACTACGCTCGATGCGGTTACGAAATAATGCCGTCGTTTATTTGGTGCGTCAAATTTTACTTCATCCAAAATTATGCTGGTAATTTTTAAACATATTTGTTTCACTGGAAATCCAAAAGATGTACAGTAGAAGGCTATTTCATTTAGCTGTGTCAGTCCATCGATAACGATACCTCCCTAAAACCATCAGCCGCTCGTTTGTCGGCTGTAAATCACTACGCGCGCCTTATAACTACCTCGCTACGAATGTGTATATTTCCGCTCAAGTTCCAAAATGTAATTTTCTTCAAATCAAGGTTGTGGGCAACACCAACACGATAAATAGTAACTTTTGTCCCACCATATGGTACCTTTTATCATACAATGGAATTAAGCACACTGTATTTCTCATCATCTAACACCGAAAAATTTCCAGCCGACGCTCGCTGGAGATTGAAACTGAAACCTCACTGTCGTCCGTCCGCAAACACAACTCAGCTGCGATGTTTATGAAGTTTTCATTGAAGGGAGGTCCGGTCACTGTTAGCCCTGCCGATCAAAATTGATCCAAAACGTTTGCCACATTAATAAATCCGGCGTTCGAAACGTCGAGCGTTCCATATTGTACTCGGGAGGTACTCAATGAACAATTGCCCATTCATTCTGCGTAGGCTGCAGATTACGAGAGACTTGAGACCCCAAGCGGTTCCACTTCCACAACCCATTTACCCGTTGCGGTGATATTGGAGGGACTGGCTAGTGGAGGTTAAGTGCTACAAGAGATAACCCCTCGCAAGCGTAATTTATCACAACAACAACAAAACTGCAGACGGCGGGAGTTACGATCTACTTTCAAAGACCGCAGCGCCGCGTAGCGAGTGAAAGTCTGAAAGTTTGGTTTCCAAGGTGCTGTTACCAAGCAGCTTGCTAGGCAACCACTTTCCTTATATGGGGCTGAACAGTCTCTTTAAGTGTCTTCTGTCTGCTGATACTGACACGTGGATACCGCTCAGTGAGAAAACTCGTCCGCTTCTTTGGACTCGCAGATATATGCATTTTTTTTAGTCTAACAGTATTTCCGATAACCAGAAGCAACTGAAAATAGAGTATAACTATCTGTCCTCAGCCCCGCTATGCTCACATAAACAAATAGAGCATCGTGAAAGTCAGTCTTTTGCCTTTTAAAATCACGATACACCCACACACAATGACACCCACACCCACATCAACCCACAAATTACCACTCACAGGCTCACTCATTTGATATATACTCGTCTACTTTCTCGCCTACACACTTTCATTAAACCTTCACTCTTTGACCACTCAATCCCGTATGCACTCTTGCTCTCTACCCTTTTGGCTTTCGTCATTCCATTTATTGGGTAAGATTCATCCAGTTGACATCCAGTGCGAAAATGCCTTCAGACGGCACTGGAACTTTGTTAGTAATCAGCTTAACTGGCATCCTCCAACTCGACACATGGCCTAAAAAGGCTGATTGAATAATGCCAGCGCGTATTCCATGAATTCACGACAATGTGCATGATCACAGAGCTTTCTTCAATTTAAAAGACTAAACGACTTTGATGTGTACCATATGGTTACATTAATGCATTATACAAACTGCTCAACACCCAGATAATGCATTCGAACAGCCCAGGGACACCCCTACACACCTGTTAATGTTGTTTCTTTGGTGTAATCAATGAGCAGGTGCATTATGCATGACATTTGTGCCGCCGATATGGAATAAAGTAGATCAGCTAATGAGCTCCTTACTCATAACACGGTCGCGGTGCGAAATAAGCATATTAGTTGTTTTTTTTATACCGTATATATATAACAAATTGTTATAGCAATTCCGTTTGAGTGCAGAGCGCATAGTTGTTGCACATAACAATATGACTGCCTCCGACGTAGGATCCGTCCATTATGATGAAGGATAAAGTAATTGCGCAAGTCAGCAAAGACAGCGATAAGCAACTACAGCAACATATTTGATTAAGTAGCATGCAAATTCAGGCTCTCTATATCCTTGCTGATGAAGAGAGCTATAATGTATTCACCAGTGCAGATGGCGACACTGGCGTAATTAAATACAATATCCATCGTAAAACACAATAAAAGCCGATCTTAATCGGGGCAGGTGTGACGTATATGCATTAATCAAATAGGCAGACACGCTATTAACTTCAATTATTGTCTCTGATATCTCCCATCAGATACAATCGCAGCCTATCGTAATTTGGTCAGATATGGCGTGTATGTATTGATCTCATAGACAGACAGTTTATTTTCTCCATAGTGTCAGAATTAGATCTGCTCTTCCAGAGCAACACCCTAGCACTACCCTCTTCACAAAGACATAATCCACCGATTCAAAAGGCGTTATATACACGCGTCAATGTTTTTCTTTCCTACTGCGCTATCCTTGGTTACAGAATATTTGTTTAATATTATGAATTCTGTATCAGAGAAAAATATATTTACGGAAAGCCACCCTGTAAATTCCGCAACCTAAATACTCAATCATGAATTTCGAAGATTTTGTTGAGTCACTAACGTTATTAATTGACAAAAGTAATGAAATGACTGGAAGATCTACTAATATCGAAATTTACATGGGGCGCTGGATATGGTAGGTTCAAGAATAGTGATTCCTTGGGACATTCTTTATTCACATGAGGGCAAAATAATGTTTCTGCAAATGGCGAGATGCAATTCTGATATACAAAGGATCTAAATGTGTACACTAGCAACCACTAGCACACCGTTGCGCTAACTCTCATTGATCACAGCCTAGCCTCTGTTGCTAAAGCCATTCAGATAAATCTGCTATCGGGATGCCGATATGCAGTCTTCTCCATAAGTATATGATGTGGTTTAATGTGAACCAATTAACCGAATACTTACTGCAAATAAAAAAAAACCAAGTGGAACCATAGGGACAATTACGGGACATAATAGATTGTATGTAAATGCGACTAGCTCTATGAGGCCACTATTTTTACTAGCATATATATCACATACCTTTATTTTTTCAGGCAAATTTGAAACAAAAAAAGAATCATCAAGAATAAGTAAAATAACTGACATTAAATGTCGGCATCTTAGACAAGAGCGAGGATTAGTGAGCGGACGGTTACTGAGGCTGATGGTATGTAATTAACCAATAAGGGATATCAGTCTTGTGACTCAGTCCAAGTGTAAACAAATCAACACATGAACTTCGCAGCATTCCTATCACACATCGTAATACAGCGAGAAAATGAACGCTTGGGTGATATTTAATTGCCTGCAATAATCGGCCGTTTTGCATGGTCTTAGAAATATTTATATTCGTTCCACAAGCAAGCAACAGCTATGAAAATATTCATTGTCTGGTCAGTTGAATAGAGCCGAACTTTAGTGTCCATATTTGTCCAATAATCGACTCTTTTACTATAAGACAATTTCTGATCCTGTATCAAGAGAAAAGCGCATTCTAGGAATCGATTTGACTGAGAAGCTAGTTTGTTGTTATTTTCAAATAAAAAGCCGAATTTGTCTAAACATTCTGTGCTTATCACTTATTGATAAATATATGAGTCATAATGACAATAATGTGTGTGTTTGCTTAATATAACTCTCGTCGTGTTCAAACTTGCTGATGTGGAAACATGTTAAATTGAAGGTTAACATTGTTATCATGCTATTGCTGTTTTAATCATCATAGTTCCTGACGTTATGTTTGGTTTGGGTTTTTATTATATGACCATTCTGAACGACACGACCTCCTTATACATCGCATGGTTTTTTTTTTTGTGGACTGATATACCTTCATCTTAATAACGAGGGATGAAGCAATGGCTTAATTAGCACTGGTAAGTAAACCGACGTCAACACAAGCCTAGTTTTTCCCACAGCTATTTCTCCACATTTGTAATTGGTATTGCACAAGTTAGTACATCTTGTTGACAGCCGTCCAATTTACGATTAATTGGCTTGGTACAGTCCGCTGCATCCAATCTCGTCGAGCGTTAGGTACGGCGGTCATTGTTCCCATAGATGACCCAAACAACATTTCGAAACAATATTTGATTAAAAAACCAATAATTTATACGTTTATCAGAAATATTGTATAAACTACATAGACTTTGCCTACTGTGTTTACTAAGAAAGGCGCTGATTCTCACCATAAATCTGTTAATATAACGTGTTGTAACAACCCGGTGACAGAAGTCTTTGATTAACCCCACAGTTACTTTGAACCGCAATATCAATAGACTCATGTTTCACCAACGGGGATGATCGTTTATTTGACTCTAGCGAATGACATGACTGTTAAACGTGAAACATACACCTGTCATGAGTACTAATGGTGTGCTTTGACAGTTAAAATGCTACGCAGAAACATGCAGACTGCTGGTTTTAGCACGTATATTAAAATACTTTGCGAGTGCAGTGATTTACAGCTTTCAGCTTTCTGCATTGTATTCGAAATCGATCATGTACCATTTCGGGTTTACCCAAGTTTACTTTGCATAGTATGTCTGAATGGTATATGCTATTTACCTAACATGCAACTTGCCGTTTCACAGGTTTGTGGTGGAGAATAAACATCCAGATATTGACGTATCTGAAGCTATACCCTTCAATTGCTCTCACAGTATGACCCTTACGATCAACACAACGGAATAAGTGTTACATTGGAATAAGTGATTTTATCCCGCGATGCGATGAAGCAGACGAAAAGCAGCTGGTCGTGAGATATTAAGGTTATGATAGAATCACCGAGACGCTTGTTCTAATCATATTAGATATAATACATTCACATGCATCCGTTTCCTTCATTTGGTGTGTCCTGCAAGGACACCTTACACCGACAACTTGTTATATAACAATCCGCAAAATGTTTTATTCAAATGGGTGCCATGCCTTATTCATTTTTAAATAATAGTTGTGGGGGATGTGCAATTAAAAATATATATATTATATAATATATTTTCCAAAGAATCTAACGTGGTATCTATGAGTTATGTCTCCATGTACAGAATGAGCAATATCATCCTTTGTAAGGGCAAAATATCATCAACACTATAAATTGCAAATCGTATGATGTACATGAAAGTTTTTCTATGTAGTCACTATTGGAATGTGGCAAATGTTAGCTGTGGATAGCTACAATTGACATTCAATTCGTCATGTTTCGCAAAACAGTCAAATACAAAGACACTTAAAATAGCCCCTTCTTTTCTCAGTCATGACAATAAGTTTCATGCATCTTGCAGAATATTCCACAAAGAGTTATTAAAGTTGCAAGGTGTTATGAGCCAACAGGAAGCTAACAGAACCGTTTGTAATGTTTATAAAATACGACATGGTCAAAGAAGGCGCTGCAGACCTTGCCATATACATTATCACAATCAGCAATATTATAATTTGTTAAACGCAGGCTAGTCGACTGCGTTGTATATGATGGTGTGATATTATTGCTCATGGGTTCTCGCCAATGCATGACAGATTCTTCGCATTCTTGACATTGGTAACAAATCTATGCCCATAGAGACAAGATAATCAAGGACAAAGGAAATTGCTGCATTGCATGGGAGTATGATTTATTTTTCCATGTGTATCAACAAAGACAGCGCCTACCTTGGTGGTGCATGCATTATCATATGCATGATCAATAACATCCCATTTATCAATATAACCTTTTGCACGTAAATTGCCCCTTCTTTCGCCTTTTTGAGCTATATTCAAATGGACAAATGAACAAAAAGGCAATCCAAGCTCCATGATATATGACAAAAATGGTTGGCTGCAAAATGATGATGTATAGGTGAAAAGATAATCATTTCCAATCATCGCCTGTGATAGATACATACTTAACAATTTCTTTCAACACGTGTTGAATGTTTAAGCCCTACCCAAATGAAAATGATATTCTTCTATTTTGTTACAAAGTTTGATTTAACCTGGGTATCACACGAGGCTCAATAATTGCGATTAAGTCCCTAAAAAACAATGCCTACTTGCTAGACTTGACCTTTTGTGACATATGCACTGACCATATCTTTCATATATGACCATAGATTTCAGCTGAGACAGATCAGCTTTATTCAAATGGTTTCTGGCTGAAGTGTGACAATAAAAGCAAATATATTGTGATAATATGATACCCAACTCGGCAGCTCGGCCGACAAATTCCGTGACCGCGTAGACAGCGCCTCCTACTTCTGTGGAAGCTACTCGACGCGTAAGGTTTATTTCATGTCGTGATCATGCTACAGACGAGGACATAAAATTGGCCGGCTCTTCAAAAACGGTTTTGACTGTGATGATTTATAAAGTGCTGCTGCGCATTTGATTGTCTTTATTGTTACGTAGATATCTATAACAGGCGATGATTGGAAGCGATAATGTGTTGCCCAAAACAACGCAGCCCGCTTGCTTGCGAAAAGTGAGCATGAGAAAACGTACCACTCCGGCTCTTTTAGATCTTTATTGGCTACCTGTAAAACGGCGGATTGCTGACAAGATCCTCAGCATAATTAACAAAGCGTGGACACAACATCAGCCCCACAATACCTATAAAAACAGGTGCTAGGCTCAGGAAATCTCTGCCTGCAAATATAAGACTTCAACAAACTGTGGTCATATTTTCATGGAAGCTTAAGACATTTTATTCAACCAAGCGTATAACTATTTATGTTGCCATAACTACTACTATCTATTCCTTTATGTGCATTAATATGTACGAGTACATTCTATGTAAACCACATGGAAACCCTGCTTCTGTAAGTTTGCCCTATAAAAATCAATAAATCATTATTATTATTATCGAAAATGCAATGAAAGATTATTCATTTCGGGTGTATTCATTACAAGCATCTCGGTCACCCCGTTTGTTTACGTATGGAAATGTGTGTCGATGTTTAACGATGGCTACCTGATATTCAAATCCTATAGTTATATTTTCGAAAGGTCCAATGGACCTCTAAACTCTGTGACAATAAGGGCGTTATCACTGCAGCCGCCTACAATGGAACGTATTGCTCGCCTGACCACATGTAAATCATCTGCCCAGTAAAAAAATTGCCTTGTGGTATCCATTTATGTGTCAGATGATCCACCAGCTCTAGAAGTTCAGTTCTGCTGGATACAAAAGCAAAAACACTTCAAAGCTGTGCTATTCAACGTTCGGGTTGTTCAGCGAGTGGAATAAATATATATTTGGTGCTTGCAAAATCATGTTGATATAACCAGCTAGATTAAAGTTATGACTTTGGAAGGTCTCTGGACCAGTCAAGTGCCCTGGGCACAGGTGTTGAAATTTTCCTTAGTAAGCCCTATCGAAGTTATGAAAGCCGAGCTTTTGCAAAGTTTGTCAATAGAAAATGGTACAAACGTATCTGCTTAATCCTGGGCACATCTGATACCATGGCAGAGTAAAGACCATTGTTCAGTCACATTTTTCAGTTATCGCTCCGTTTGCTGATAGATTACATGAAATATCAAAAGATGGCATTAAGTAATGGCCAGTTAGACAATAGTTGCAAAATGTCGTTTCTAACTCATATTTGCGGGAACCCAAGAAGCATTTGAAACGATGCAACTGATATTTGGTTACATGCTATGGTGCTGCACATTACCAGCACTTTGCATTCTG
Source organism: Urechis unicinctus (assembly GCA_034190875.2). Lineage (NCBI taxonomy): Eukaryota > Metazoa > Annelida > Polychaeta > Xenopneusta > Urechidae > Urechis > Urechis unicinctus. The sequence goes on from CM067343.1 coordinate 22,987,897, forward strand.
ATCATATCCTCACCATGTAACAAAACAAAACTTTATCATGCTTCGTGCTTCACATAATAAGTTGGCCAACACATATGAGGTGTAATAGAACGACAGTAGCACATGGCATTTCATTGGGCGTGCGAGGTTTCAAGAGTTGTTAGCAGAACAATGTAGAATGTTAAAATAGATGTTAGAGAATGCCACTGAAATCTCATCACAACTAATATTGATGTGCACCGCCACAATACGTAATTAGTTAATCGTCATCTGTTTTAATCCCTGCGTAAGACCTCATGGGCCATGCTCGACGTTTATGAATCTTGCTAAGTCGTCATGGCACATGCTCGACGTTTTTGGTCCTGGCCAAGTCTTCATGGCACATGCTCGACGTTTATGCTTCTGGCTAAGTCGTCATGGCACATGCTCGACGTTTATGATCCTAGCCCAGCTATACTGACTGAAAGCACGTTTACATGATATGTATTATCAATTATGTGAGAACCGCCCACGACAGCCCGAAAGATACAGCATTAGTTGACAGAGGAGCACAAAGCAATATTCGAGTTATTCTGATATTACATTCTTCTCATAGTTAATCATTTACGCCCTGGGCAGTAGGCATCTACCATCTGTGAAGATATTTTTAGACATGGGCACTGTGAAAAACCTATGGTCAATTTGACCCTAGGGCATATCAACCAAATCAAGAGGATCGGAACTAGCAGGGGGATGAGGCTTCAAATTATATTTGAAGCTTCGTCGACTGCCTTATTATGCCGCAAGTAAGAAGGTTCATCAATAGACTTGGCATTCGTCTGGTTCCATTGTGACGTGATTATATCATTTCATTGTGTCGAAATGCGTACTTAATATGATAGCGTTTCCAAGGCGCCCTCATTCCGTCCTTCTGCAATTCAATTATTTTCTTCAAAGTGCAATGCTGCGCGTATCTGTGTCTGTTCCATAGCAGATGTGTAAAGGTTTTCCGAGCCTCAAATAGAGCACAACTTGCCTATGGATTCACTTTAAGAGCAGGCTTCTGCCACTGTTATAGATGTTAATGCTGCAAACATTCTGATTATTTGTTCTAGTATGTTGCTGACAGAACCATTCTAGAAAATAGCTGAACGTGTGTCGTTTAACAGCACCCAAAGACACATACCCTCATGCAAACAATGCATGAATGCGTGGATATAATTTCTGTACTACTCTATCCCTAGGCTGCGCTATGAAAAATATTTCTTCAGACAATGATTTAGCTAGAGAGAAAATGCCTTCAAATAAATTTCTTTGGTTGCAAGGAGTTTGCGCCGATATATATATAGTTGATAATTAGTTACAATCATGCTAGATATCAATAAAGCTGGTTCCACTCTGTCTCTCAGAATTTCTCGAAACTTATTGTTAAAGACCTGTTGTAACATGTAACAAGCATCTAAATCTTATATACCTACGCCATAATTCAATCATTCATACATTGGAACATTATTTACCTGTCCGTGTTACTCATAATATGGTAATTGATATATCCTTATTCAATTTCAATTATATTTACTTTATTTTACGTGATATGTTTATATCAAATCATTTTGCCCAGGGAATTACTAATTGCATGTTATTAACAGTTTCTGTGTTTCGTTTAAATGGTGACAGTTGAAAGAATTCGTGGAGAAGTGGCCAACAAAATCACCACTGTTGACAATACTAGTTGGTCGATACCGTGTTGAATCCACATGCAATACACAACGCTTAACCCAATGGTGCCAGGGACGCATTACAGAACGCCTGCAAATGCCATTCATCGATTATGGTTTTACCTGTAAAAGTAAATCCTTCCCCTGAATTTGCGTAAGTGTGTAGAGTATGCTTTGATTGCTGCTGATTCAACGCTCCTAACTCTCCCATTGCCTATCAATTGTATGTCGGGAATATTGACTCTACAGTATTATTAGTTCTTCCACAAGAACAAGGTTATGGCAGTATGTGATATAAATGCTCGTGGTAGAAACTTGGCTTCACAGTATGTTATCCAGCGTACACAGGAAATGCAAGGAAACACAACATCAGCCTATTCGAGGCAATAAAACTTTGCTACAATGGATTCTTCAATGCTCGGTTAATTTAACGCCGTATGCATCCGGGCAGGTAGCCATTTGGCGCTACGCTGATAGGATCCTACCTTTGAACTGTGGAATTATACTCTTTGATGAATATACAGCCAGATATACGAGGCTTACCATCAGTATCAAGCAGTAATTGGTTTATAGTTACTTTCATTGCATGACTGGAAACATGGGCTGCTATTATGTATGTAACGAGTGGTGTCACCTGATTCTGAACCAGCAAGCATTTATATTTATGATTGAACATTTTTTCTACGCATAACGACTATGTATCTTGGATTTTTATTATTGCAGGGATTAATAAATATAGTTATAAATTTATATATTTATATATATATATATATATATATATATATATATATATATATTTACATATATGTTTATATATATAGATATATATATGTAAATAAATAAATATTTATATGTATCTATATAAATATATAAAATATATATATGTTTATATATAAATATCTTATATATCTCTATCTGTATATATATACATCTGTGTATATATATATATATCTATATATATCTATATATATATATATATATATATATATATATATTCATCCACACACCTCACTTATAAAGCATGACAATTACTATCGTAATGTGCAGCGTGACAGCTATGACACTTCCTGATATTGAGGGCACATAATTATTTAGTTCAAGACTGAATAGGGATACTTTTTGCAGTGATTTCTCACTAACGATCGTCCTTTTTTAGTGAAATTGGATGTATCTTGTGCAAAACGATATGATCATGTATGGATATAATTAATATCTGCGTAATGAACACGGCCATTACTGTACTACTTTAGCCCTAGGTTTCGCTAGAGACAAGGATTTAGCTAGAGAGAAAATGCCTTCAAATAACTTCCTTTGGTTGCAAGGCATTTGCGCCGAAATATATATAGTTGATAATTAGTTACAATCATGCTACATATCAATAAAGCTGGTTCCACTCTGCCTCTCAGAATTTCTTGAAACTTATTGTTAAAGACCTGTGGTCTATGTGACCCTGGGGCATATCAAATAAATCAAGAGGATCGGAACTAGCAGATGGATGAGGCTTCAAATTACATTGGAAGCTTCGTCGACTGCCCTATTATGCCTCAAGTAAGAAAGTTTATCGATACCCTCGGCATTCGTCTGGTTCTATGGTGACGAGATTATATCCTCTTATTGTGTTGAAATGCGCACTTAATATGATCGCGTTCAGAGGCGCCCTCATTTCGTTCCTTGTGCAATTCAATTATTTTCTTCAATGTGCAATGCTGCGCGTATCTTTGTCTGTTCCATAAAGATGTGTAAATGTTTTCCGAGCCTCAAATAGAGCACAACTTGCCTATGGATTCACTTTACGAGCAGCATCTCTTCTTATATATATAGATGTTAATGCTGCAAACATTCTGATTATTTGTTCTAGTATGTTGCTGACAGAACCATTCTAGGAAAATAGCTGAACTTGTGTCGTTTTTAACAGCACCCAAAGACACATACCCTCATGCAAACAATGCATGAATGCGTGGATATAATTTCTGTACTACGGCCTATCCCTAGGCTGCGCTATGAAAAATATTTCTTCAGACAATGATTTAGCTAGAGAGAAAAATGCCTTCAAATAAATTTCTTTGGTTGCAAGGAGTTTGCGCCGATATATATATAGTTGATAATTAGTTACAATCATGCTAGATATCAATAAAGCTGGTTCCACTCTGTCTCTCAGAATTTCTCGAAACTTATTGTTAAAGACCTGTTGTAACATGTAACAAGCATCTAAATCTTATATACCTACGCCATAATTCAATCATTCATACATTGGAACATTATTTACCTGTCCGTGTTACTCATAATATGGTAATTGATATATCCTTATTCAATTTCAATTATATTTACTTTATTTTACGTGATATGTTTATATCAAATCATTTTGCCCAGGGAATTACTAATTGCATGTTATTAACAGTTTCTGTGTTTCGTTTAAATGGTGACAGTTTGAAAGAATTCGTGGAGAAGTGGCCAACAAAATCACCACTGTTGACAATACTAGTTGGTCGATACCGTGTTGAATCCACATGCAATACACAACGCTTAACCCAATGGTGCCAGGGACGCATTACAGAACGCCTGCAAATGCCATTCATCGATTATGGTTTTACCTGTAAAAGTAAATCCTTCCCCTGAATTTGCGTAAGTGTGTAGAGTATGCTTTGATTGCTGCTGATTCAACGCTCCTAACTCTCCCATTGCCTATCAATTGTATGTCGGGAATATTGACTCTACAGTATTATTAGTTCTTCCACAAGAACAAGGTTATGGGCAGTATGTGATATAAATGCTCGTGGTAGAAACTTGGCTTCACAGTATGTTATCCAGCGTACACAGGAAATGCAAGGAAACACAACATCAGCCTATTCGAGGCAATAAAACTTTGCTACAATGGATTCTTCAATGCTCGGTTAATTTAACGCCGTATGCATCCGGGCAGGTAGCCATTTGGCGCTACGCTGATAGGATCCTACCTTTGAACTGTGGAATTATACTCTTTGATGAATATACAGCCAGATATACGAGGCTTACCATCAGTATCAAGCAGTAATTGGTTTATAGTTACTTTCATTGCATGACTGGAAACATGGGCTGCTATTATGTATGTAACGAGTGGTGTCACCTGATTCTGAACCAGCAAGCATTTATATTTATGATTGAACATTTTTTCTACGCATAACGACTATGTATCTTGGATTTTTATTATTGCAGGGATTAATAAATATAGTTATAAATTTATATATTTATATATATATATATAGATATATATATATATATATATATATTTACATATATGTTTTTATATATATAGATATATATATGTAAATAAATAAATATTTATATGTATATATATAAATATATAAATATATATATGTTTTATATATAAAATATATCTATATATATATATGTATATATATACACTATGTGTATATATCTATATATCTACTATATCTATATATATATCTATATATATATATATATATATATATTCATCCACACACCTCACTTATAAAGCATGACAATTACTATCGTAATGTGCAGCGTGTGACAGCTATGACACTTCCTGATATTGAGGGCACATAATTATTTAGTTCAAGACTGAATAGGGATACTTTTGCAGTGATTTCTCACTAACGATCGTCCTTTTTTAGTGAAATTGGATGTATCTTGTGCAAAACGATATGATCATGTATGGATATAATTAATATCTGCGTAATGAACACGGCCATTACTGTACTACTTTAGCCCTAGGTTTCGCTAGAGACAAGGATTTAGCTAGAGAGAAAATGCCTTCAAATAACTTCCTTTGGTTGCAAGGCATTTGCGCCGAAATATATATAGTTGATAATTAGTTACAATCATGCTACATATCAATAAAGCTGGTTCCACTCTGCCTCTCAGAATTTCTTGAAACTTATTGTTAAAGACCTGTGGTCTATGTGACCCTGGGGCATATCAAATAAATCAAGAGGATCGGAACTAGCAGATGGATGAGGCTTCAAATTACATTGGAAGCTTCGTCGACTGCCCTATTATGCCTCAAGTAAGAAAGTTTATCGATACCCTCGGCATTCGTCTGGTTCTATGGTGACGAGATTATATCCTCTTATTGTGTTGAAATGCGCACTAAATATGATCGCGTTCAGAGGGGCTCTCATTTCGTTCTTGTGCAACTCAATTATATTCTTCAATGTGCAATGCTGCGCGTTTCTTTGTCTGTTCCATAAAAGAGGTGTAAATGTAATTTCAGAGCATCAAATAGAGCACAACTTGCATATGGATTCACCTTACGAGCAGGCATCTCTCACTTATATATATATATATTAATGCTGCAAATATTCTGATTATTTGTTCTAGTATGTTGCACACAGAACCATTCAGGACAACGGCTGGACTTGTGTCGCTTAACAGCACCCATATACACATACCCTCATGCAAACAATGCATGTATGCATGGATACTCGTACAATTAATATCGGCGTGATGAACACGGCCATAAATGTACAACTCTAGCCTTAGGTTGCGCCATGGAAAATATTTCTTCAGACATTGGTTTCGCGAAAGAGAAAATGCTTTCAAATGATCATTTTTCTTTGTAAGGCGTTTGCTCCGACATATATTTGATAATTAGTTACAATCATTCTCGATATCAATAAAGCTGGTTTAATTCAGCCTCTCATATACACCACCAAGAATCATAATCTGAACATATGTTTCTCAAAACTCATTGTATTATTGTGTCGTTGTGATAGTCTTATCACTGTGATTGCTGATGTAAATCGTCAATTGTCCAACATATGGTTTATCGAATATCAATGTTGCTCTCCCATGGGATAAGATAATTAAAATCAGAACTTTTCGATTCGTAAGCACATATAAGCGCACATTGACCTTAGGCGAATGTTTGTGTGGATAAATACGATATGTTCAGTTGTTGCTCAAGTACCACCAGATGTTATCGCATCCCGTCAGTGATACGGTTACCTTTATACTTATAATCATGTGATATCGGACCATCAATTTGTTAACCATGTTTGGTAGCATGAGTGCCTTCAAAAATTAAAAATAAAGCGCATATATATGAAATCGTTGTTGACCAACTGTCATCAACATGGTAGGTTACGAACAAACATGTCTATATCTCATTTGCACTATTTCGTATCGGCGTCAATAACATCTTAATTTGGCTTATTGTGTCGTGGTGATAGTCTTATCACTGTGATTGCTGAGTAATCATATAGTATTTCCTAGTGTGATGAAGATAAGGTTAGGTACCCATAATGCGATTATATGTCATATGCTCCGTTTGTCATTTATCAATTCATCATATTATTTGCAATGCAAATAAATTTACTAGACGACACAACCAAAATGTACATGAACTCAATGTTCATTGCGATAACAGTACAAACACATTTGCTGTAGGGCTTTTATCGGGCAACGACGACACACATTTTGTGTTTGTCGTTCTGTCACGATCCGACCAAAGTAAATAGTAGCAAAATCAGATAACATCCATTTGTTTCCTGGTTTTCTGGTTTCTTGGCATCCCTCGGATTCAAGCAACGATCATCACATGCTCTTGTCATCATTTGTGGCGTGTGGTTACTAGGTATGCTAGTATGCTACGTTCCTTAGTTTATGTAAATATATAGTTTCAGGATGAGAGAATATACGAATCAGCAATTTCATTATTGCTGAGTACATTGTAAAATAGTTCTCACATTGCCTGCAGTTATAATTAATATGGTCTTAGCTGCATTTTGATGTATCGTTTATGCACTCCAATATTTGCCACCTTCCATATGCCACAGTAATAGATGATACCTACAAGTTTACACCTGTCATTTAATAATCCGTCATTGCTGCACATCTCGTGTACGTGGATATCAATACTAAAGTCAGCAGCGTCGCCGCGTTGCATAACAACATAGGAAAACTGTACGCGAAGGTTGCGAATGTTAAAAATGCTATTTTCATACGATAGTTTTCTGTTAAGCCATATGAAACGCACTATTCTCTTACCAATTAGGTATTGCTCACAGTAAACAAACGATGGAAAGGGGATGGAGTATGCATCTGTACCGATCGAGCCAGCAGTGTGTACGAAAACACACACTGACTCATGTACTCAAACGCACCCTCAAATCGGTGACTCACTCTCTCACCCTCGATGTTGGAATATCGGTGAGACGTAATCCATACGCCTATCTGTTATCTTGTCGACAATGATGTATGAATAATGTATGCATAGCGATTATGATATGAACCATATAAGCAAGGCTATCATCACAGCATTTTTCTTTTGCGTCGATGCCTTCGGGTGATTCAAATAAATTGTAGCTCTGTTCCAGCTTTATTGACGGCAAAGCCTTGAAGGTGATGTTGATCAGAGCAAAATTAAATTAAAATGTAAAGTTAAATCATCTGAAAAAAAATTCGTGTAACGTCCATTTATTCACCTGAAAGACTCTCACACCTGTAGTTATTGCTTATTTGATGTAGGCAATGAACAGGTGTTGCATCTAAAAACTATCCGCCATTGAGCTCATTTGTTGACAACAACTGTATTATCAGATACGAATATTTGGTATATGCATTCTGTAATGGCTAACGCAAGCACATGCACACAAGTAACTCAGAACGAGCAGCGCGAATACTCACTCGTTTACATTTAACTCCGTCGATATTATCTACATACACATATACTTTTACTGCGAGTTTAAGGCTATCAAATGACATTCATTTCGAATTAATGTGCAATACTGCTCTTGTGTTGGCTCTGCTTAATCCTGATCTGAACTTCGGCAGTCGGTGTAGCAGCCATCGTAGATCATATAATGGTAATCACCTGTAAATAGCTTAATAATGCCGGCGGTCATTGATCAAGCATGAACCATTGCAAACGCACAATGATTCTACTTAATGACATGCTGCGTTGCTCCTTGAAAACGGCATAGCTTGAGCAATGAAATAATACATCCATCGTTTCGCTTATGATAACATTTCCGCAATTAGTTTTCAGTAGAAAAGATCATCAAGAAATGTTAAAATCGATATTTATATGTTGTGATGAACATGGCAGGAGCATATTTGATCATCGTTATGAAAGAAGTTTGCTTCTTACAGCATGTTGGGTTATGATTAAATTATAAACATTATTAATTCAAGAGCTTAGCGTTGACTTTGCAAACTACGACGCCCACGACCTCAGTATCCATAAATCTTCCCTCAATAATCCAAACCCATTAATTCTCTCCTGATGGCAGCGATATTTCTTCACATCTGCACCTGCAATGTAAAAAAAACATCCTGTTAGTTTAAATGAATCAGTTTATCACAAAGAGAGAGAGAAAGAGAGAGAGGGAAAGAGAGAGAGAGTGAGAGAGAGAGACAGAGACAGAGACAGAGAGAGAGAAAGCACCCCCTGATGACAAATGATGAAGCATTGGCACTTCTTTTTCTTGGTAGTTGGTTTAAACGGGATTCTTGGGAATTTATTACTAACATATATAATTGTGTCTTTTGGTTGATCTAGTTTGGCATCTATTATGTTAAGGGTGTTTTCAAAAACGCCCGCTTGGATGCAAATGCTGTGTGTCTGATAAAGTCATCCCGCATATTTGTATGACATAGGTACCGTAAAGATTGAGAGGGAATCTTCTTTCGGTGTTTACAAATTAGCAGTATTGGTGTAATTGAACGAGTTTACGCTGTCATTGTCACAGCATTTATAATATATGAATATATATGTGTGTAATCACTGTTGTTCATAACAGTTGCATTCGATATAAAATGTCAAATCTAACATCGTAGGTGGAACAAGTTGGGCCCGTGTTTAATGGAGCAGGAAACACTATTTCCCATCCAATACCACTAAGAAGTTTCTAATGCCATGTGGTTTTGACTTCTAGGATCTCTCCTATTCTGAACAATTGCCAAAAAGTTCCCTTGGTATTGTAACTGACTTCGTGTAGTGGACTAGAAGCAGTTATGTGACACAACATGCTATATTAATAATTTGTCGGCAAAACGTTCTTTTCTGTACTACAATACATTGGTAAGACGAACATCATAAGTGAACAACGATGATGAAAAAAATATACAGCTGCTAAGAGGTTCTCTTTGGCAGTGATCAAACCATTTTGTTCTTGGCATTTATTAAACCATTCTACCAAAATAGTCTATATAAATGCAGAATAAGCTAAGTTGTTTGCAGTACAATCCCGTTGTTACTGGATGGTTCGCATTTGTCGAATAAATGCAAACTTCTGCGAATGCCATTGAAAACGTTGGCGGTGTGTGCTTGCTTTGTTAGCTATATTGGTATATTGGCAAAGTTATCGCTGAGCAGGTATGATATGATGCGAAATTGAAGATCATTATAGAATTTTTCACTCAACAGTTGCGTGTATGGGGCCAAGAGGCACGTATCGTTGTGAGTCATTAACATCATGTACGTTCAAACAAATCAAGTGAAAATATTGCGGTGCATATGAGGTTAACTTTGATGTAATAGAACCAGGTCTAGAATCCAAATAGTATTAGGTTTACAAGTAAACTATTGCAAGATCCACGCCGGCACTTTCAACATCTACAATGATTTTGAGAATATATTTGGTACAATTAGTAATGCTCATTCGTATTTGCCAGATATCATAAGCTTGAATTATGTATATGTATATTTCCACCCCAATATGGAGATGTAAATATAGGTAAGAATCGACGCAAGTATTAATCCACCATTGTAGTACATCGTTTCATGCATCCAACCATTTTCGATTTATGATTATTAACATCTGTATGATTACATTAATCTGTGTACAGGCCAATTTCAATCATTCACTCGCTCACTCTTACATTATCTTTGCCTCTCAGTACATACGATGGGCATACTATTATCCCTAGCTCTAAATGTGCCTAAAATCGTATAAGATTAGAGCATGTTTGTATGATTAATCTCTTAAATGGCACACTCTTAGCACACAAATAGGTTCTTGAGACATAATAAATATATAAATCAAGTCAGCATGTTAATCATCCATCCTTTTGGCTTTTATATTGGTGTTAGTCGGATAATACATAGTTATATTTGAGCAATATAGATGAAAAGTGCCTTTTATTAGAGCATTGAACAATTGAAATAGAAGGTTCAATTCTCACTAAAACCATTTACCATCCATTAATTACAGCGGAAGACTCTTCGACGCCCCAACACAACTGTAGTTATTATTTTTTTGATGTTGGCATTTTACCGGTGTGGTATGTCTAAATCATCTGCTGACGATAAGAAAAAGAATTAAATCAACCATTGAGATTATACCAAAGCAATAGCCATCGATTTCCAAACAAGACCCACACAATTAAATGTAGCCTCCGTGTATTCTTCTGTTATTGAGTTACGACATGAAGGCGTGTTTTATTGTGCTGAATGCGATTTTACTGCACGTGCCGTTATGAGGGTATTTGTTGTGCAGAACTTGTATGATCTATGCGGGTGGATGGAACGAAAGATGTAAGCCCAGAAATGCTGATAACAGAAAGCTAACAAGCCAATTAGGAAGGAATAAGATTATGCCATTGAGAATTTAGGCACTGTAAAACATCATAAGCGAAACAAATTATTGGCAGCATTAAGTAACAAAATAAGTAAACTATTTCGAAAGATATTCTCATTATGTCCACGCCTATGCGCTTTTTGGATACTAAAATGGCCCTTGAATTAAAACTCTCGCCAATATTAATATGTACGTACCCTGAAAATTTTTTGGGCAATTGATTTACAATTCAAACATCTTCGAAATGGTTAGAATCGGCGTCAGATGCCTTCATTCCGCGTATTAACACAACATATGGCGGCATGGAATATTTCGATTCTCCATAACTATAGCTGACACTGCTGCCTTGTCAACAAAAGAAACAATGGCTGCAGTATATTAAGTGTCTTCTGTCTGCTTATACTGACACGTGGATACCGCTCAGTGCGAAAACTCGTCCGCTTCTTTGGACTCGCAGATATATGCATTTTGTTTAGTCTAACAGTATTTCCGATAAGCAGAAGCAACAGAAAATAGAGTATAATTATCTGTCCTCAACCCCGCTATGCTCACATAAACAAATAGAGCATCGTGAAAGTCAGTCTTTTGCCTTTTAAAATCACGATACACCCACACACAATGACACCCACACCCACATCAACTCACAAATTACCACTCACAGGCTCACTCATTTGATAAATACTCGTCTACTTTCTCGCCTACACACTTTCATTAAACCTTCACTGACTTGACCACTCAATCCCGTATGCACTCTTGATCTCTATCCTACTGGCTTTCGTCATTCTATTTATTGGGTAAGATTCATCCAGTTGACATCCAGTGCGCAAATGCCTTCAGATGACACTGGAACTCTGTTAGTATTCAGCTTAACTGGCAACCTCCTACTCGACACATGGCCTAAAAAGGCTGATTGAAGATAAGAATTATTCCAGCGCGTATTCCATGCATTCACGACAATGTGCACGATCACAGTGCTTTCGTCAATTTAAAAGACTAAACGACTTTGATGTGTACCATATGGTTACATTAATGCATTATACAAACTGCTCAACGCCCAAATAAAGCATTCGAACAGCCTAGGGACACCCCTACACACCTGTTAATGTTGTTTCTTTTGTGTAATCAATGAGCAGGTGCATTATGCATGACATTTGTGCCGCCGATATGGAATAAAGTAGATCAGCTGATGAGCTACTTACTCATAACACGGTCGCGGTGCGAAATAAGCATATTAGTTGCTTTTTTATACCGTATGTATATAACAAATTGTTATAGCAATTCCGTTTCAGTGCAGAGCGCATAGTTGATAGGACTGCCTCCGACGTTGGATCCGTCCATTATGATGAAGGATAAAGTAATTGCGCAAGTTAGCAAAGATAACGATAAGCAACTACAGCAACATATTTGATTAAGTAGCATGCAAATTCAGACTCTCTATCTCCTTGCTGATGAAGAAAGCAATTATGTATTCACCAGTGCAGATGGCGACACTGGCGTAATTAAATACAATATCCATCGTAAAACACAATAAAAGCCGTTTTTAATCGGGGCAGGTGTGACGTATATGCATTAATCAAATAGGCAGACACGCTATTAACTTCAATAATTGTCTCTTATATCCCCCATCAGATACAATTGCAGCCTATCCTAATTTGGTCAGATATGGCGTATATGTATTGATCTCATAGACATTTATTTTCTCCATAGTGTCAGAATTAGATCTGCTCTTCTAGAGCAACACCCTAGCACTACCCTCTTCACAAAGACATAATCCACCGATTCAAAAGGCGTAATAAACACGTGTCAATGTTTTTCTCTCCTACTGCGCTATCCTCGGTTACAGAATATTTGTTCAACATTATGAATCCTACATCAGAGAAAAAAATATATTTACGGAAAGCCACCCTGTAAATTCCGCAACCTAAATACTCAATCATGAATTTCAAAGATTTTGTTGAGTCACTAACGCTATTAATTGACAAAAGTAAATAAATGACTCCAAGATCTACTAATATCGAAATTTACATGGGGCGCTGCATCAGGTAGGTTCAAGAATAGTGATTCCGTGCGACATTCTTTATTCACATGAGTGCAAAATAATGTTTCTGCAAATGGCGAGATGCAATTCTGATGTACAAAGGATCTAAATGTGTACACTAGCAACCACTAGCACACCGTTGCGCTAACTCTCCTCGATCACAGCCTAGCCTCTGTTGCTAATGCCATTCAGATAAATCTGCTCTCGGGATGCCGATATGCGGTCTTCTCCATAAGTATATGATGTGGTTTAATGTGAACCAATTAACCGAATACTCACTGCAAATGAAAAACCAGGTGGAGCCATAGGGGCAATTACGGGACATAATAGATTGTATGTAGATGCGACTAGCTCTATGAGGCCACTATTTTTACTAGCAGAAATATCACTTACTTTTTCAGACAAATTTGAAACAAAAAAGAATCATCAAGAGTAAGTAGAATAACTGACATTAAATGTCGGCATCTTAGACAAGAGCGAGGATTAGAGAGCGGAAGGTTACTGAAGCTGATGGAATGTAATTAACCAATAAGGGATAGCAGTCTTGTGACTCAGTCCAAGTGTAAACAAATCAACAGATGAACTTTGCAGCATTCCTATCACACATCGTAATACAGCGAGAAAATCACCACCTCTCTATGTGAGACATCTCATTAAAATAAAAATCGTTGTACAAGGGAAAACACGTTGTTATGCGATCCGATTTGATAAAAAAAAACGATATGAGATTGATTCTGCCGGCCAAACGTCAATTGTGTTGGCATATTTTTCCTAAAGTTCCAACGATAGATAAAACGGAATATGCAAGCAATTGAGTTGACCAAATGGCGCTGGTCTTTTATATACCTTTTATCATGTAGGTATGTCTGAATGTATTGAAAAGAACACACATAAGCATATGCCTTGAAGAAATAGTAAGGCATCAATCACATCTAATGAGTCTCAACAACAAATAACATTCAATTACTAGAACATAGCTGTATCGTAATTTCATTGGCCATTGATCCTTATTCCGTCACTCATGCATAAATATTACCACAGGACGTGAGCGGTCAATAGTTTTGAAGAACGTTGTCATGTTATCGGCCCCATGAATATCCCAAAAACTGTATTGCTTAATGATTGTGGGCCAAATCAAGTTTTCATTTGCAAATTCCACTGGCATACTGATGATTCAATTCGGAGGCAAAGCTGATTGCGTATCTCTAGTTCTTTCTCTTATCATATTTTGCGATTGTTGTCTTCGTTAAACCCGAAAGTCGAATTGTGTCCGCCTTGTTTTATGTCACCTTAAAGCCTTTCTGTAATGCACATGACATATTGTCACACATCAATGCTGCATCGTAGCATTTACGATACAGATTTATCCAACTACTTCTGAGTGTTGAATGTCTGTCATATGCTGCAATGTAGTGTATTATTGCAACTTTGGGTTAAGTATCTGCTTTTACCGTATATTTGCTTACAAAACACCTGGTATGTGAGCAATTTAGCATGCCTAGCATATAGTATATTATGCTTAAAATGTATGGAGGTAAGTTACGGCATTGTCCATGAAAGAATTATTTTTTAAAACCATTGATAACGCATTAAGTGCTATGATTATTCAGTGCGGCAGTTATATTTAGCACAATTAATCAGACTGCTTATGTTGACATGGAATTTATACGGGCATCAGTTAAATGTCATTGCCGATGATATTAAAGCTCCAACAGAAGACACTACAGCTGTGTGTATGGTTTTCTGATCACCACTTGTGGGAAAAGAACGTCCATTTGTACCCCTCGCGTGTATTCGGATTATTTGAATCGTCCTGAAGATTACCCGTCCAATGCAAGAAATATCCGTGTTGCTTCAGACCGGCGCGATTTGTACACTCTCTCGTAGTTGTTGTAGCAATCAAAAACATTGCATGCAAGTAATCCTCAATATTGTCTGTATGAACCAAATTATCGACGAACAGTCCCGATATACACATATATCTTACGATTGTCCTCTATCTATGAATACAATACGTTGATTGTTAAGGCAAGCGCATATAGTTATTAAAATATCCGATTGCAATCTGCTTGATGTTCACCATTCATAGGATGAATTGAATCACTGAGCAGCATACCGAAAAGATATAATGAATAGAACAAAATATTGTAGTGATATGTGCAGGTAGGAAGACATTAAATGTGGCATCACATATCAATGGGTGCATTAAAATTATGACAGGTGTTCGTTTGATCGATTGATTTAGCCATCCACTTATTGGGAAACAACAAAAGCGACAGAACATGTTCAGAAACTGAAGCGCCCCGCAGCGACTAAATGTTTTGCCTAATCACCCAGTGAAAAACAGCAAATTTACTCTCAGACTCTTAAGACATATGGTAGAGCCATGAATAGATATAAAAGAGAGCCTCCTGGTTGACGGTGGCTGTAGGCTGCAAGAGGAGGCATTCAAACAGAGAGTAGGGACAGGGAGGATATACTACAGCAGGGAGAAAGCTAAGGAGGAGCAGGAACAAGTCCACATAAGCGGCTTACGTAATCTGGACGTAAGCAGCGAGACGCTAAAGGACAGTAACGAAAGAGTATGAGTCGAATGCGGCTTTCATTCACAGAAATTATTGATACATACTTTGCAGTAAAACACAACGCCAAACATGCTTAAACGCTGTCAATTAAATAGATGAACCCCCAAAAAATAAACGAATATACGCCAATACAGTATAAATTCACTAAACAATCCCTGGCGCCGAACAACAGAAATGCCTAACTTAAAAAGGGACCGCGCATGATCTAAACATGGACGTTTGCGCCTCCACACTACCCCCACCAATATGCAACAAATTTGTTCTCAAATATACACTACATACAATACTAGCCACATCAAAAATAAAACATTCTGTTTTTACAGGCAATGACAAAAATACAAACAACACTTTAACGAGCAACAATAACACAATCAATATAATACACGTGTTCGCATTGCACTACACAACGTTCAGTGCAATCATTTTCAACAATAACGCTTAAGGTCGCTATCCTTTCTAAGTTGACACACATATATGTATGAGTTAATTATCTGATCACTATGCGTATCATCTTTTGAATAGACTATATTGATGATGGTAATGGTAACTTAAGATGGTGAAGTTGATGGTAATGGTAATAGTAATAACAGGGACTTACGTTCGCTTCAACACCGTGGTGCTATCGCGATGGCGATGAATGAGGGTGATTGTGATAGTTGGGCAGCTCCTATTATGTGCCAGTACCCCCCCAACCCATTTCCCTGATCGGGCTGCTAAGCCCATGCCAACGGCACCAAGCTCTTCCTGCACTGATAAAACCCTCTGAAACCAACATGCCCTTCCTGTCTTCATAAGAAGCCTAATTTTGTCTACGACATTATATCCCTAAAATGCATCAGCAACTTACAACTGCACACGTAAGTATTTATGCAGGGCCCTCAACACACCACAAACGACGGCATTTGTTGATAATGGATTAAAAAGCAACACATGTGGTAACCTTAATAGGTGTTACCAGTCGAATCATGTGTGCCCGGTTATGGGCGGTGTGACAAAAATAAGAACTGCCATAAATACCTTTGTACATCTCAATCAAATCTAGAAGACCGTTACCTGCAGAGGGGTGCGGTTTCAAACTACTTTTGTAGCTCGACAGCCTGTCTTGCCATAGGCAGGAGGATTAGGTATTAGGCTTTGTATTGGTGCAGTTCAATCTTGATGCAATTATGCTGAAACCATTGATGTCCACATTCAGTATTCTAAATATTATTACCTCGAGTATGAACCCCTAAGGCAGGCAATACATGTAAGCATACCTTTTTAACTTTAACATATGGGTAAATCAAGTAACGACATTTTGTAAATTTACGATCATACCTCGACCAAAATATCACTACGGTTGACAAATATGGTCGTTGCAGAACGATTATAATGAGAGACAAGGGCGGGAAAAACGTGTAGGCCATAGGTATTTGTGTAGGTTAATACAACTTATTTTTAGTTATTTGCTCCCATCACACTAACCCGTTACTCGGCATATATAATCATATTTTCATGGTACTATACTGTAGCCATTTGTTGCTCATAATCACAAACTTTTAACATATTTGTATGATTGTCCCTGAACAAAGACCCCGTTCAAATCCTATCCTTAACGCATGAAAGATTAGAAAATCCGCTTACCAGCAGCTCAGTGAGATAAAATGGCTGTCCTGAAAGATTTGACAGAATGCCATTAACCATCCCCAGTTCGTCAGATGTGATTGAAAGCAATCTGTGTCAGGCGTACCTTCTCCCATTACCCAATAGCCTCGCCCGTATAACGCCAGATTGTAAAGGGTTCCTTTCAGGTTTGAGACAAAGCCATGGGTAACAAAGGTAGTATAGATAAGTACGATTACTATAGGGCTTATGTATGTTTTCAAATGGTTTGGCCAAGAGTTAATTGAAGCTTCAGCCCATAGCATTAACATAATCAAGCGGATCTCCCAAGACATTTGCTTGATCGATTGATTCCAACCAGCATAATTGAAAGCAATTGCGGTAATTTTGGGTGTAGCAAAACGTCGTGGGGCTCTATATACATAATTGCCTAAGCGACCCAGTGACACATTACTGACGGTATACAGGGGTCCTACGTTCTCTTAAAAAGCAATCAATTATCACTTTAAGATTTTTTTTCTTGGCTTATCGTTTTTATTTTAAAGTGGCTCCGTCGTTTAAAACACTTTTGATTTTGCCTAAGAGTGATTTGATTGTCGTTGATATAAGTCTGACTGTATAACAGGTAGTCTATCGGTACTTGTAACGTAAATATCGGATTAAAGATATGTTTGGATTTGGCGAGGTCGAAATCTGACCAATTTGACCCATTTGCCGTGGTGTTGAAAATACACGTAAATTAAATGCGTTTATAGAAGTTACTATTTGTGTCCACATATTGGCATATCGGGCCTCATAATATCACTGTAGCGGTAAAGAAAAGCATACGGTTATAACGCCACGTTAATACCATAATATCGATAGACACAAAATTCACTGATTATCTTGTCGCTAGGTGAGAAACCGTCATGGCAATATAGAAAAAAGAGCACTTTGATATCGATTGTTCCCTTTAAGATTCTTAGCTCTATCCAGGTGTTTATAAGTGTTCAAGTGAGTAACACATCTCGTATGATCTGGTGTATATTGTAACAGACACGTCCGTCACGTGTCAATCTTCTTACAACATCCAGACGGGGACATTAATGCTCACCAGACTATCCATATAATGGTCTTAACAAGCAACTGCAGGCCCATCGCCCCGTAATTGACTAGGAGACGCCAATTCATCCATGGATGATTTATATTGGCAGTCAATCGGTATATAGAATTTTCCAACACTCATCACAGACAAATCTCTTCGGTCAGCTCAGTATATTTCTGGTACGAACGGAATTTTGTTACGATATCGAATGACTAATTTGCAACGAATAGCTCTGTCATTCAACAATGCTATGGTTTTATTGTACACAAGGGACCGACACACCAATTACAAAGATTTCCAACATATAACAATATTGAAATGACATAAGGTGACCAAAAATACCCCGATAATTTTCACGGTAGTACAAAACAAACAAGACTTGTAATCTGTAAAGCTAGTCCCATATAAGCAAGTCGTTGAGTGCTGCTGCTGGTAGTACGCAAACAGCTTTGTTGTTTCTAGTTCTCATCACGTCGCCGCCCCCCCCCCCACCACAGTTCTTATGGCGTCATTCTCAGCTTGTACCTTCTCATACTGAGCTTTATCGTCCCTTTGAGAAATCCCCTGACTCTCCATATCAGATTGATCGTTCCTGTGGGTCAAAAGCATATAACTCTACTACCAGGGTTCAACACAGGAAAATGAGGTGGTAGAAATATATATGATACGGGGCCTTAAAATGTATAAAAGTTATAATCAACTTTTACTTTTTGCATGGCATCCGGGTCAATTAGAATACCCACCTTTTGTCGTATCGTGAAGTGGGATGTGGAAATGGGAACGATCGCACTTATGATTATGAGGACTTAAACTCCATGCGTAGGTTTGCGAAGTACTTATACTTAATATTTGTATTTAAGTTGATTGTATCTCGTTTCTCAGGAATCTGAATTACGGAAAAGACCCTACAAAATGGCCGACAGATTTAGGCACCCAACCTACCCATCATCATTACGTACTCTCTCAGTCATCAGTGTGATGGAGTACCCCCCACCCCCCTGCAGGTGATGTGAATTATAAACTCCAGCTTTCCGGACCCTACGTGTCATCTCCCCCGACTCTGTTCATGCATAACCTATATTCTAGAGCCACAAGGTATCCGGCCTAGGCAACGCCCCGAAGCCTGAGAAAATCCAATGCCCTCCATAGCCAGGCAGCTGCAGGTTCTATGTGCATTGGGTAATCACGTTGAGATAATCACTTATACATTATTAACCTGTTTCTAAGCATTTCTACCCTGGCCTCCGAGCTCAACACATCTCTCTCCAGCATTTTGGCAATGTTCTGTCTAACATTCAAAAGGTTGAGTAAAGTAGATAAGATGATGTTATTCTGTAACTCAAGCCTGGAGTTCCAGTCTTCATTATCATTGGTGCGTATCGTGCATATCGTGTTACTGTCAGACCTGTTTAATAAGAAAAAGTGCATAACATGTTTGATATAATGAGTTTGTTGGCCAGCATGGACAACGAAGGGTCGCTCATTTTGCCAAACAACAATACAGTGGCTTCATAGATAATGACACCGCAAGTGATTTTAGTCAATGTTATAAGCCCTTTCATGACTTGCTTGGTTTGATATCATAGTGCCACAGTTATCAACAACCTTGTACAATGAAATAGCAATGGCGCAACATCACTACGCAGTACATTAGATGCGACTGGTATTGTACACATCGTCCTGAAATGAGGTCCAATCGTTCTCAATGACATTGCATCCGGGTTAGAATGTGTCGCTCTGTTACCGTTGATGAATTGCCTCCACAGCATAGACCCACACTGTATCTCGTTGCGTGAAATCTATGGTTCAAGGTATCATCTTTGCAAATCCTCTGTCGTAATATATAAAAGTAAAACTGGTATAGAAGGAGTCATATTCCCGTAAGTCATGTCATTATAGCCACATACTTAGAGCAAATGCCGGACAACGACCCATGTAATCGATCAGCCCCTCAGCTGATGCGTCTTATCAGACTAGGTATGTTTGTAGAAATCGCGCTGCAAGGTTATTTGCTCCTCTCCGCTCAGATGTGTATTTCCTGCATGTTGTTATTTCCAGTTATGGTGTCTACAGCGCCGATTTACTTGGTTGGTCTTAGTATCAGTAAATCATATCAACTGTACAGTAAAGATCCATCGTCATTTTAACAGTATTGACAACAGAACAACACCGTATGTGCTACCCTTTGAACAATATTGTCTGTACATAATGCTTATCACGGAACAAGAATATTTTACATTTCATCCAAGAGAAGACTTATCGTGATTTTTGGCTGACACTTTATAAAATCTAAGATATTGCTTAGTTAATTATTGTTTTTCAAATTGTGTGGATGCGTCCATTAATAATGCGAAGCTAGATAAGTGAGGCATTGATTATGGGCATATATAACGCAAGCATTAACATTTGTATCACACATTGTCGATAAAGAGAACAGTCACCATTAACGAATCCCCGCTATAATAATATGGGATATGCATGCAAATAGTTTGGTTTATCATTCATCAAGCTTAATATATCCCTGTAAAGTGAATACAAATGGTCAATACGTTCCCCGTCTAACAAGAACAACGATCCATGACGAGGTCCACGTCGGTAATGTTGATATACCATTTCACTAACAGACACTAGCGTAATCTCGTAATGCACGATATTCCCGCTATTGCCGACGAGTGCCTTGATTTGTAAGCATAAATACATTTGTTGTGTTAAGCGTAGCAGTGGCGTAATCAGTTATCCTGACAATCGTTGCTGAGACATTTAACGATCATGCTTTCATTTCGTATTCTATTTTGTATTGAATCAGAAAATATATGAATTGCATATTGCAACTATATCTGCAATACTACTTTGTGAGGATGTCACCATATTGTTACAGCTTCTTTTTTCATCAACAGTAGTATTATGGGAATACCTTGCTGCATGGTACTTAATCAGGGTTAAACAAGACCAGTATTTGGATTTATCATCAACAGCTTGTACCATTACCATCTAAGGATTGTCCACAAAGCTAAGCAATGCGGGGAACATCGCATTCTATTTAATAAGTGGGCAGCATCTATGCCTGTAGTTCATCCATCGGGCAGTCTGCGAACAGATTATTCCAAAATAAATGCTTCATTAAAAGACGTTTATCGCCTCATGTCCTAATATGCAGCCGCATATAACAAAACGACTGTAAATTGCCGACATATAATGACCTCTTCTGGTGTGATATGGACACAATGGCATAAGTTTGTTATGCTTTGAATATTTTCGTGACGCGTATTGGATTTTAGCGTCAATATTCTCGTTCTACACTTTTTACTCGCATATAGAGAAAGTTCATTTAATATGCGTGGCTGATCTTTCCCAAAGATGTGTGCAAGTTTGAACCCGATTTTTCTACGGTGGGCAATTGTATTGTAAACAAGTCGACTAAGTTAATACAGAGCAATGCGCGTTCTTTTGTTAGGCTCATGGCTGATATAGTTAAATCTACGAATGTACTGGTTTGCAAATGATCTATTCTATTCTCATCTAGCATGAACTGAGCGGGCTGACGAGGTCTGCAATTTGCGATATGAATGATCGTGGTATCAATTCAATGATCATTTTTGCTGATAACGGTCAATGTAAAAGTAATGTTTTAGTGCATTGTGCTGCGAATGCGAATGAGTCAGACTTTTTGAACGAACATTCTCAAAAAGTATATTCCCATCATTCAACATAACAGGTGTAAATTTTGCAACATGATTTGATGCAAGCAACTCTCAAAGCCTGTCCGTCATTATGACGCCCCAATTATAGCCCCAATTATGTACTGGCTTAAAGGATGCCCCAAGTTACTCATGTAACGTCAATACAAACCGTAACCTTCGCCTTATTGCACAGCATAATGAATGTGAGCCACATCGAAAATTAATTGGTACGTGATAGTAACGTTATACGGGTAAGAGCTTAATAATTTTACACATGTAATCACTAATCATAAGCCATGCTCTTAATTATCAATTTTGCCAAAAAGTAAGAAATATATTAACAGCCATCTTCCATTCTTTAATTGCGGTGTGAATTATTATGCAGATGTATCGTGTGGGACCTGTAGCAAACATTTAAGTTTTCCTCGACTTCATATTGAATGTGAACAGATTGTTTTCATTTTATTTATTGTCTTGTTTCACTCCAAAACTCTTTAAGGGTCATCTGTAGAACATCAAAGCCGTGCGATATATTATAAAAGTTGAACGCATCTGTCATCACCTAATTGCCATACTAATTCCGCAATCAGCCGATATGATAACTTATCTTTGAGATGAATAGATAAACGAAAGAGCAACAAAGAATATGTTTCAAATTTAATCGTTTATGTTGACAGCACTTATGTTAATACGCTGTGTTGCCAGCATATACATGCCAATATGATACATTCGCAAATGTGTAAGTTAGTTACAATAGAATGGAGAGTCTATGTTGAACAGGTACTACTTGTACACCGCCAACGGCTAATTGCTGTAGCCACCAAAACATCGCTTCTGTACAGATTGTTGCTGAAAAACATCACGCGTGTATTTAATGAAGAAATTTCCCGAGGTGCTTTCTGCAACATGATGACGTAATTTCGTTTCATGGTTGTTTATTTGGTAATTTTGTTAGGGGGGTTATATATAAGAGATATATATATATATATATATATATATAGATATATATATATATATATATATCTATATCGATATATCTATCTCTATATCTCTATATATATCTCTCTCTAGAGAGAATAGAGATATATCTCTCTATCTCTCTCTCTCTATATAGAGAGAGATCTATCTCTCTCCCCTCTAGAGAGACATCTCTATAGAGATCTATAGAGAGATAGAGATCTCTAGAGAAAATCTCTCTCTATCTCTGTCTCTATATATATCTATATCTCTCTCTCTTCTATCTATACTCTCTCTATCTCTCTCTCTCTCTCTATATATCTATATCTCTCTCTATATCTCTGTATATCTATATCTATCTCTCTATCTATATATATATATCTCTATATATATCTATCTATATCTCTCTCTTTACCCTAGACTAAGATACCAAGATGCTTCCTGTGTTCAACTTTGCAGACCTGTCCCTCAAATATTTTTTTTCAGGAAAGGGAAGACAGATAATGGAAAACAGGCCAGTCTGTTTTTAATCTCATGACCAAGTTCAATGGGTCAATGCACCATACGTTTAAAGAGGCAAAAAAGAGAGCTCTCCGAATCTAAAGCCAATGATCAAAGTGGGTGGCTAGCGCAAGCAAGCAACAGCCTTGACGCCAGATACATTTGGGTACTTTACAAATCCGGTCTCGGCAATGCCAGATTAGCAGCCCCATGAGTTATGTTCCCTGCCTGACCAATTTAGAGAACGCCACCGCTTCTACCACAACTATAGGTTCAATACGGAATCACGATAGACGCGGAAGGTCCTCTTCTAGGCACCGATTAATTCGGCATGCAAGTCTGGTACCAGTCTCAGGGACCACCTATATAGGGTAGATAGAGCGATAGGCCAGCACAGCCGGGATGGCTCAGATGACAGTTTTAACTGTTCCAGGTCCTTTTCAGGTATACGTCCTAGTAGAATAGATTCCAGGTCTCGTCACATTTCCAGGGACAGCGAACGAAGCAAATCACCCATGTACACCAATAATTTTCGTACCCCTACCCCAGACCCTATTCAATGTTTCAATTGCAATGGGAAGGGACACATTGCTAAATTCTGCTATTTAAACTAGAACGACACTGTCCGTCATAGAGAAATATCATACAATAATGACCCACCTAAATTTAGTTAGCACCGCCCTTTTCAGTGATCAGACAGTACTAGTCAAAATTTGAAAATGTTATAACATCGCCTTTTTGGACACTAGTGCGCGCATAAATTGCATAGATGGCATGTATCTGGCTAAATTATTTTGCAAAGTAAACCCCTTTTTGAATTGTTCAGGAATCAAGACCATTTCAGCATATTAATGAAACAAAGGTTTTCGGACAAATACAACTAAGAGTCAAAATTCCGTCCTCCTAAGTATTTCTGCTAGGTGTGGTTGTCTTCCCGTGCTCGGTTCACAGCACTTTAGAATATGTACTGGTTCGGTAGCGTCTTCAGTCCAGGGGACAGATTATGCTAAGCCAGAGGAGGCGTTGACACACGACTCCACTACATGATCAACCGGCCGAGGATCTTCAAGTATCACGTTGCTGCCTGGATCGAATGGACCCACCAGTTCGGAAAGCTCACGTCGATGAACGCCAGCAGTGTGCATATGACTTGCGCAGGCTATATTCCTGTTCCATTTGTATAACTTACACCTTCTTAAGAATAGTCAGCTTTAATATTGCTTGTGTAATCTTGCTTCTCTCCCTTTTTCTACATAAAAACCCACGCCAGGTAAGCCCAAAATATTAGTGAGTTTCAGCGCCGAGGTACACACCTAGACAAACTCTCTCTTCGGCTCGGATTCACTAGGGTTAGAAGTGTCGCACGATGCTTCTACTGGTACTATGAATGCTTGGGCATTGAGTGCCAAATTGATAACAAACCTAGCCATCATCATGACGTACCCTCTCAGTCATCAGTTTGATGCAGTACATCCTTGCAGGTTGTGTTAACAATAAACCTCTACGTGTCACCTGCAACCTCCCCCCGACTTTATTAATGCATATCCCATATCCTAGAGCCACATGCGCATCTTGCTTAGGCAACGCCCAAAGGCCCGAGAAACTCCTAAGCCTTCACTGGCAAGGCTGCTGCATGTTCCATGCGAATTGAAATAGCGTGCCTTAGACGTTGAGGAAATCACCTATACATTCGAATCCTCTTTCTCAACATTTGGCCTCCGAGCTTAGCGCATCTCTCCCCATCATTTAAGCTCCTCTTTAAACATTCAAAAGTAGATAAGTTAAAGTTATTCTCAAACTAACGCCTATATTTCGAGTCTTCATTACCACAAGTGCGAATTATGTATATCTCTACACCACACTTCCCGATACAATATTTCTTATAGATAGACAAAAGCGATAAATGGCAATGACATGCATTTGTGATGGATAAGTCCGACATCATTTACCTCATGATATAGGCATACAAACCACACTTTAAAAACCAGGGTCGATAAAAATACAACCTAATATCAAATTATGCAGTTCCGGGATTTTGGATTTATGCTGATATACTTAGCTCTACCAAAAAGCAACTGAAACCTTATTCCACTGTGCGGAGCCTAAAACGAAAAGCACACTAGAAATAGGCTAAGCATCATCTACAAATCTTCCAAGTCAAAGCCCATCAGTGATGTTTTTCAGTCAAACATGGTATTAATCAATATTGGATTGAAGAGCAGATTGGTAAGCATATCCAGAGAGTAAGCCTTTGGGTGATTATTCATATATGCCAAGAGCAATAACCAATGATAATCCATGTTTTACTATGTGCTTCATATGGTGGATGCGGTGATAACGTGGTGCATTAGAGCTGCCCTGGAGCATGTCAGTGGAAAATCGAAGTGAAATAATGACAGGAGGATGTGACTTCAAATAGCTTCGCTTGCCATACTGACTGTGTGATGTTGCCTCCGGCAAGAGAATTGGCAATCAGGCGCTATTTCTTCACACGCCATTGTACCAGATCGTGCGAAAATCTGATATGTTTGCTTAATGACATTTCTTCACAGCACGTACCTACCACAACTGCATAGTAACCGTGCAATATACGTTACCTTCAGGTCAATACCCATACCGATGACGTGCCACACGAACGCAAGTGAATGGATATCTGTAATTGTCATTTTGGTCTGCGCTACAAAAGATGTATTTCAAGTTTGTATGCATATTGCAGCGTATATTGTTGACTGTCAAACCTGTTTAGTAAGAAAAAAAGTGCATAAACTGTTTGATTTAATGTGTTTGTTGGCCAGCATGGACAAGAAAGGGTCGCTCTTTTTGCCTAATATCAATTCAGTGGCTTCATAGATAATGACACCGCAATTGATTTGAGTCAATGTTATAAGCCCTTTCATGACTTGCATGTGTTTATATCATACTGCCGTAGTTATCACCAATCTTGTACAATGAAATGGTAGAGGTGCAAAATCACTACACAGTACATTAAATGCACCTTACATTGTACAAAGCGTCCTGAAATTAGGTCAAATCGTTTTCGATGACATTGCACCCGAGTTAGAATGTGTCGCTCTATTAACGTTGACGACTTGCCTCAAAAGCTAAATTGTTGCTTAGTGCCTAATTAGAAGACTCACACTCTATCTCGTTGTGTACAATCTATGGCTCCAGGCATTGTCTTTGCAAATCTTCTGACGAATTATATAAAGTAACATTTATATAGAGGGAATCATATTTCCGTAAGTCATGTCAATATAGCAACATACTTACAGCAATCGCCGGGCAACGGCCCTTGTAATCGATCAGCTTCTCGGCTGATGTGTATCATCAGACTAGGTATATTTGTAGAAAGCGCGTTGCCAGGTTACTGTCTCCTCTCCGCTCTGATTTGTATTGCCTGCGTGCTGTTAAATACAACAAACATATTACAATATGGATATGTATGCCGCATTTTATAATTGAAATTATATTTTTCTAACTAATATTTCCAGTTATGGTGTCGTGCATAGATGGTAACGTAAGCGAAAACCAACGGGTTCCATAATGCTATATCTTGCAAAAATCCGAACGATTGGTCTAACAATTAGAATGTGGTACGGTTCGAGCTTTATGTTAATGCTAACATTTCTGAGGAGCATATTTCTTTACAGCACCACGAACAATGGCACAATAAGCATGTCATGCAATATATCAGAGCGGGTCTTGCCAACGTAATTGAAAAAAAATCGCGCGAGCCACGACTTACAATGTTATTTAATGCACTGTCAGTGTAAGGGTTGTTCAGCGAAATGAATATTCTATTAGATTCACAGATAAGATGATAACAGTACTAATGCGTGTCAGAACATCGGTGTTAATGACCACATGAAGTGTTTCCCCGCGGAACAGTGTGTGTTTGTCAAATACGGCAATGTATTACTGAACTCTGCAAATACAGCACGCAAACAAGTAAAATAGTGCGTGATTTCAATGGGCTACGACGTCCCCATGTGTGCACTGAATAAACATTGATATAGATAATAGCGGCGGTTGGGTAGTCTACTTATTTTTTATTCTTGACATAGCATTTTGCTCTGGTATTAATTATAGTTACAAACATAGCCATACCGTTATGTTATAATACGGAAGAGGTGCGACGGAAGCTAGCACTGTGTCTACAGCGCCTGTTTACTTAGTGGGTCTTAGTATCAGTAGATACTATCAATATTTTCTGCGAATAATTCTTATCACAGTACAAAAATATTTTATATTTCATCTCAAAGAAGACTTATCGTTATTTTTGACTGACATTTTATAAAATCTAAGATTTTGCTAAGTTAATTACTGTTTTTTCAAATTGTGTGCATATATAAGGCAAACATTTACATTTCTATTACATATTGTCGATAAAGAGAACAGTCACCATTAACGAATCCTCGCAATAATATCATTCGATATGCATGCAAATAGTCTGGTTTATCGTTCATCGAGCTTAATGTCTGTCTTTAAAGTGAATACAAATGGTCAATACATTCCTCATCTAAAGAGAACAAGGATCCCTGATGAGGTCCACATCGGTTATGCTGATATGTCATTTTAGTGTCAGACACAAGAGTAATCTCGTCATACACGATAATCCCGCTCTTGCCGACGTGTACCTTGATTTTATTTTAAAAACTACGCGTTCAGCTGCGTTTGATAAACCTTCATGAGTTTACTTACATTCATTACTGAGTAACCACGTATGCTGCTAGTTTAGGAAGGCAACAACAATTATCCCAATGCACAACTAGAAAGCGCTCGACACTTCAGTGCTTTGTTTTACTAATCAAAAAGTGAATTGTAAGCATAAATACATTTGCTGTATTATGCGTAGCAGTGACTTAATCAGTTTTCCTGACAAACGTATCTGAGACATTTAACGACTGTGCTTTCATTTCGTATTCTATTTTGTATGGAATATGAAAATATATGAATTGCATATTGCATCTCTATCTGCAATACTAATTCAAGAGAACGATATTGTTACGGCTTATTTATCCCTCAACAATAGTGTGATGGGAATACCTTGCTGCATGGAACTTTATCACGTTTACACAAAATCAGAATTTGGATTTATTAGCTATAGCTGGTACCATTACCACCAAAATATTGTCCACAAAGCAAAGCAATGCGAGGAACACAGTAAAATATTAAATAAGTGGGCATCATCTATGACAGTAGTTTATCCATCGGGCAGTCTGCGAACAGATTACTCCAAATTAAATGCTTAATTAAAAGACGTTTATTATCTCATGTACTAGGAATGCAGCCGCTTATAACAAAATGACTGTAAATGGCTGATATATAAGCAAATGACCTCTCCTGGTGTGATATGGACACATAAGCATTAGTGTGAAAGTTGGTTTTGCATTGCAAATTTTCGTGACGCGTATTGGATTTTAACGTAAATATTTTCGTTCTGTACTTTTTACTCGCACATAGAGAACGTTCATTGAATATGCGTGACTGATCTTTGCCAAAGATGTGTGTATGTTTGAACCCGATTTTTTCTACAGTGGGCAGTTTTACTGTACGCAAGTCGACGTAGTCAATACAGAGCAATGCGCGTTCTTTTGTTAGGTTCATGGCTCATATAGTTTAATCTCTGGTAGGATATGGCAGGCTATAGTGGCGCTTTGATTGATACCCTATGGTTATTCGTTTGAGTCATCGCCTTATACATTTAATGTAACAGCTAATCAGTCAGAGTTAATTCATTCTAGTTCCCCATGGAAAGCCCAACACAAAGACTACAGCCTCCAATTGTGATTTCTTACAGGTCGTTTCATTAAGGAAACTGAATCGCTGTGTCATCCCTTTATTGCGATGGCACATTTTAATGAACACACATCTGAGGAAAATTTGCTATTGATCTCTCTCTACATACATATTTGAACTAATGTCATGCTAACATGATGCACGAGACATTGTTCGAACTATATAGTCATTCACATTGTGAAATAAATATTTTGTGTGAGAGATGAATGCTATGTTTACTGCTAGGCTTGTGTAGCTTAATATCGCCGTTAGTCACTATGAACAGATGCATTTTCAAAGAAATATATGTTGGCATTTCTACGAGTCAATAAAGCAGTGCACCGGTGTATGTTCTGAATTAAAATGCAAACTGTATGGAAGATTATTCAAGATAACCATACATAAGTGCTATTTCCTCCTTCAACAAACATATTGTACCGCAATAGCCGATAAAATAATTATATAGTATTGCTCTGTCTTCTGTACATAATCCTTTTTCATTTAGTTTGCCAACCTAGTTGCTAGATTTAGTAACTAAATCTCTTGTCAGAGCAGCAACTACATGGGGTGTTATTGTTACAGAGAGCCACATCCGTTTAACACAGCGGCAAATTATTCACAAGTTGTGTCTGTTTTTGGAGGTGTTCATTTGATGCGCATATGATTCGACAAGATTATTTCGGTTACAAAACCGCTATAAAGTGGTTAAGTTGCATGGGGAATAATTGTCAATACAATTCGCGGAAATGCAGTATATTAGCCAAAAAAGGTAAACTATTGATCAAATCAAAAATTGGGTTGGGGGCGGGGGGTTGAGGGGCGTATGTGACACATCGATTGAGGGCTGCAAATAGCAACATCACGTGTGTATTTAATGAATGTTTGATGAAGAAATTTCCCGAGCCGATGTCTGCAACCTGATGTGGTTATTTCGTTTTATGTTTTTATATTGAACAAATGCCTATTCACATTATATGGAACAGCGCAAGACAGAACCGCGGATTCTAGCCTTCCCGTTCGGGATATGATTCCCTATGACACTGAAGAGCTGCAAATCACTTTAATGATGTTCAGGCCCTTGATTTACTGCAGCGGTTATCTTTAACAACCAAGCAATTATAGACGTTTATCGCAAAGCAAGTGATACACTTCACTATTCATTACACTGATTTAATTTTTATATGGGTCCTCATCTTTAATCATGGTTTTCTTTTCATTTGTTGACATTGTGCAGATCGACACTTGCCGAAAGACACTGTCACTCGGCCATGTTTTGATATGCTTCGAGATAAAAATTTGTACTATAACACATGGAGTAACCCATCAGAGGACATTCGTGAATCATACGGTATATAACCATAGCATAACATCGAGCAGGGTTTAACACAAACAGTTAATATATTTATGGTAGGATTGTTTTTATCGATTATGGTCCGAACGATGCACTCAAGATTTTGATAGATATCTGTTGTGGATCAGAGAAATTGTGAGAAATAAGAAACGATATCGTTAGGTCGGAGGGGGCGGAGTTGTCTGGTTTAATCTACATATCTTGACAATGAAAAGGAAAATATGATTAATTAATACCCGTATCAGGAGCAATTAACATCGCTTTTAGGGACAATCTGCACCATTATCAGGAGCAATCAACACCTTTGTCAGGAGCAGTCAACACAATAGTCAGGATCAATCAACACGCCGTCAGGAGCATTCAACAATTTGACATATTGGCTTAGGCCGCCAATTATGCTGGACGTGTGTAGGAGCTTGTTGTGTAACATTCACTGGTCAGCCGTGATTGACACATGATTTAGGATGTAATATCAGCCATGATATTTCATCTTGTCTCACCGGTGAATATCTGTAATATGCAATAATGCAAAAGGCCCATTATTCCAGATTCTAAGTACAATCTGTTCAATAGATTCATTTTAATCGATATTGCAATTATCGCGTAATACAAAATGAACCTGCAAGTAATAGGAAGAAAAAACAAGGTATTATGTGCATACTCTTATAAAGATGCGAAGTCCCTTGAGGCAAATCCCGATTCTGCGTAACACGTACTTTTAGCGGTGAATTCCATCCAGTGAGGGTCATTGAAGTAGGCAGCTGTAGAGAAGCCAATATCCGGTTAAGTTATTTTGAGCTCGGGCAAAGTGAACTTGCGTAACCCTAATATGCCACATTCTAACCAATTGTCTTTGAAAATCTAATATGTAATATAAAAGCTCTTGATTTAAGAACGCTAGGATAAATATCTTATTTTCAGTCATTTACTATGCTCAGTAATTCTTATGAACACTGCGCAGTACATTAAATACACCTGGTATTATACACAACGTCGTAAAATTCGGTCCGATCGTACTCGATGACATTGCACTGGGATTAGAATGTGTCGCTCTATTACCTTAGATGAATTGCATCCATAGCACGATTTCTGTGTGCAGCTAATTAAACGACCCTCACTCTATCTCACTGCGTGAAATCTATGGCTCTAGGTATTATCTTTGCAAATCTTCTGTTGTAATATATGAAAGTAATATTGGTATAGAAGAAATCATATTCCCGTGAGTCATGTCAATAGAGCCACATACTTGCAGCATTCGCCGGAAAATGACCCATGTAATCGAAGTGAAGTATTTCCCCACGGAAAGTGTGCGTGCCAAATGAAGAAATTATTTGCTTAACTCTGCAAATACAGTACCTTAGCAAGTAAGATAGATAGTGATTCCAATGGACTACAACGTCCCAATGTTTGCACTGAATTAAAATAGACAATAATAATACGACTGGGTATTCTACCCAGTTTGCTCCATGACATGGGCTTTTTACTGATACGGACGGAAGGTAGCACTGTGTCTACAGCGCCGATTTACTCAATGGGTCTTAATATCGGCAAATCCTAGCAATTGTAAAGTAAAGATCCGCCGTCATTTTAATAGTATTGACAACGGAGCATCACCGTATGTGCTACTCTTGTAACAATATTTTAGGCACCTAATGCTTATCCCGGAATAAGAATATTTTACATTTCATCAAAAAGAAGAGTTATCGTTATTTTTGACTGACGCTTTGTATGAGCATATATAACGCAAACATTTCCATTTCTATCACACATTGTCGATAAAGAGTACAGTCACCATTAACGAATCTTTGCATATAATATCATGCAAATAGTCTGGTTTATAGTTCATCAAGCTAAATGTATCCATGTGAAGTGAATACTAATGATCAATATATTCCTCGCCTAAGAAGAACAAGGATCCCTGACGAGGTCCAAGTCGGTTATGCTTATGTCATTTTAGTGACATACACTAGAGTAGATACAATCTTGTCATGCACGATATTTCCTGCTTCTGCCGACGTTTACCTTGAGTTTACGCTAAAAACTATGCGTTTTCAGTTTTAACCATGACAAAGTTAACAGCTGCGTTTGATAAGCCTTCATATGTTATCTAATATATATTTTTTCTGAGTAACTACGTGTGCAGCAAATTTTGAGAGGATACAACTATTTTCCCAGTGTACCATTACAAAGCGCTCGACATATCAGTGTTGTCTTCAATAAATTAAAAAGAGGGTCTTGGCCTAAATACATTTGCTGTCTTAAGCATAGCCTTGGTGTTATTAGTTATCCTGACGAACGTTGCTAAGTCAGTGAACGATTATGCTTTCATTTTGTATTTAATTTTACATCAAATCATTATATATTTCCCTCAACAGTAGTATGATGGCACTACCTTGCTGCGTGGTAGTTAATAAAATAAAGTCGACACCAGACCAGTATTTATTCATCATCCACAGCTTGTACAATTACCACAAAAGGATTTTCCCCTTAGCTAAATAATGGAAGAAGAATAGTATTTTACTAAATGATAACATTAGTTGACTATCTATGTCTGTAGGTTATCCATCGGGCAACCAGCGAACGGAGTAAGTCAAAATACATGCGTAATTGAACGATGTTTTTCATCTCATGTTCTACGAATGCATAGCCACTGTGGCTATAATAATGATGATAGATTTTCAAACGAAGAATTAAATCTTATGACAAGTGTTGGGTGAACGTAAATGGCTGTAATAGAAGTAAATGACCTCTCCTAGTGTGATAAGGGACACATGAGCATCAGTGAAAAAAATTGCTATACATTTAAAATTTTCGCGACAAGTATTGGATTTTAACGTCAATATTCCAGTTCTAAAGTGCATTGGATAAGCTCATATGCATGTTGAGAAAGTACATTGAATATGGGTAGTTGATCTTTGTTAAAGGTTTGTGCTAGTTTGAACCCGACTTTATGCTGTTAACGAATTTACTGTTAACTAGTCGACTTAGTTAATATAGGGCGATGTGCGTATTCTTTTGACAGGTTCGTGGCTGATACAGTGCGATCAATGACAGGTTCGCATTCCATCGATTATATTCTCATCTAGCAAGAACTAGGCGGGATGACGAGAAGTGCAACTTGCAATATGAATGATCATTACGTAAGCAATGACAACCTTGGTTGTTGCCTGCAATTATAGCACCGAGCATTTAAGGATATTGACTTTTGAGAATGTACAGCCCGCCAGGCAAAATGTCGCGCCTAATGTACATCATAGTGGCTAATCATGTGACTGATTGCGCTTAGGTTGCATCATTTCAATGTGATGCTCCGTATAGCTATAGTGTGGTATAAATTAAATGATCCGTTGATGAAATGTACAATGCTGATAGCGGTTAATGTAATAATACTTGTAAATTTTGCAGCGAGATTTGTTGCTGGTATTTGTACAATTGTCACAGCCTGCCCGGCAACATATCGCCACAATAACAGTCCCGATGAAGTACCGTTTTAAATGTTGGCCAAAGTAACTCAAGTTACGTCATTACAAACGATAATCATCGCCGTATAATGCAGCATCATTCATGCGAGTCATGTCGACAAGTAATTGGTATGTGACGAAAAACGTAATGTTATGTCAGCTTTGTCTGCGTTCGTGAAGCAACATGACGCTGCTCATTGTGCGTATACAGATGTACTTGTTAATGCAAGAATATAAAAAAATACATAAAAAGTAGAGTATCACCGGTCAGGTAAGGTCTCGTTTCAGTACTTTACGCTCGGGACATAAACAGTGGTATTGCGTCTTGTAACAGTATATAACCATATTCTTCATGAAGCAGTGTATCTAGCTATGTACCGCAGGCATACCACCCGGCATATCTTCAAGACGTCCTGGCGCTGTTAGGTACGGGTTGCAATAAATAACAAATGGCAGTGCAGACAATTTACCTCATAACGTAATTATATCTCAGTATATGGGCATACAGTCCAATCATAATTTTACCCATGTAATACGCTATCACAAGCCAAACCCTCGAGTGTCAAAATTGGCAAAAGGTTAGAAAAAGTTTTCACAGCCATCTTCATCCTTTAATTGCAGTCTGAATCACTTGACCTATGTAACTATGTAATGTCTGGGACCTGTAGTAAATACTTAGGTTTTACCGATTTTATATGAACTTGTTTCCGTCCAATTCATTATTTTGATTTACTCTTAACCTATTTAAGGGCTATCTGTAAATCTTCAAAGTCGTGCGTTATATTATGAAAGTTGTTAGCATCTCTCATCACCTAGTGTCCAGATCAGTGTGTCATCCACTTGCCTAACCAGCAATGGGTAGACTTGACATGATATAGTAGCGCATTGATTTATGGCCCAGGGTATTTGTTCGATTTAACGCCTTATTTATTTAATGTTGAAGCCAAGCAGTCATGGTTAATTTATTTTAGTTCCCCATGTAAGACCAACACAAGAACTCATGATTCCAATGCTGATTGTTCAACGGTCGTTTCGGCTAGGAAACTAAACCCGTTATTGCGGTAGCATCTTTCAATGAACCCACATCTTTTTAAGTACAAAGTAATATCTTACTAACATGATGCACGACACTATGTTCGAATAAATAGGCATTTGCAATGGAATATAAATATTCTATATTACAGATGAATGTTGCGTTTACTGATCGGCTTCAGTAACTTAATGCCACCGTTAGTAACTATGATTAGACACATGTTCATAGAAATGTATTTTGGCATTAAAAGTCAACAAAGCAGTGGACCAGTTCATTTTTTGAATTTAACGCAAACCGTGTGGATGATTTGTCAAGGTAACAGCACATTACTGCCCTCATTTCCCTTTCAAAACATCACTTACTCCAATAATTGATACACATATTATATAGTATTAAAGGCAACTGTTGATCAAATGAAATTTAGGGTGGGGGGGGGGGGGGGGCGGTGGACGTATGCAACCCGCAGATTGAGGGCTGTGAGTCCTGCAAATACCAAATGACAACATGCGATTCAAATATCCTCTGAATGCTCATTACAGCGTGTTTCGATGCCGTGTGTTGTGATGGCGCCTATTTATTATGGTCACAACGCTTACGAAAACTGGTACCATT
The DNA here is from genome assembly GCA_034190875.2 of Urechis unicinctus. Classification (NCBI taxonomy): domain Eukaryota; kingdom Metazoa; phylum Annelida; class Polychaeta; order Xenopneusta; family Urechidae; genus Urechis; species Urechis unicinctus. Next base: position 23,023,794 of record CM067343.1, read on the forward strand.
ATTAAACGCCGTCGATTATGAGCAGATTCATTATGAACGAGACAGTTAACGTCTGATTTATAGCTCATTAGCCTTCATTAAAGAAATGTACAGCGTAGCCAAATGATCAATATATTTCTACTTAAATGAAACAAGGCTGGCTGAGGACCTCTGCAAAGCATGATCTGAAAACCAGTTGCTTTTATTTAGGGGAGGTTCAAACCAAACGCATTTATATAATAAGCAAAGCATGATTCATCATCAACTTAATATGAACGGATGGGCGGCAACTTTACATCATGTTCCTTCTTGCATCACTTGTTTTGTGTTGTGTGGATGTAAACTATATGAACAAAAACCCTTTTCGACGATGAAACCATACCACATTATATTTCATATAATTTGTCAAAGTGTTAATTATTTTGCAGGCCATGGATTCTGATAATGCCACCCACATCGCAAAATCAGGTCCACGAATTAAAGCGCTCTCAATTTAAAAAGAATTAAATTGTAAATTTGATATGAAAGACAATAGACGGAGGTTTGAAGGATCATTGTTATAATACATAGGCGCTTTGAGCCAATGTAAGGCTCTCACAAACTGTAGCTGTTTATGTAGTTTGTTCTAGTTAAGACGTTGCTGTCACAGTAAGCGATCAACAAGCCTATGGTGTACATTGTGCTTGTACTGCAATACCATTTTACAGCAATTGAGCCTAACTCAACATGAAGTTGCTGCACATGTAAATGATCTTCTTCAACAGGCTGGCGTGTTACATTTATACACTAGAATAAGGCACGCTCTTGATCTAATTCACGCACTAGGGTCATCCATCTTGTCTCTATATAAAGGCTAGAACTGATCTAGATCAATGTCTTTATGCTTTTGTTTTTATGCTTGGCTGATTCCAGAGACTAATCGAGGATAGCATACCCACTGCAAAGTAGGCAAAGTACTGAGAAGCGATATATTTGTGCGACCTTGAGATGAATACTAATTAGCCGTTGTGGATGATTACTCAGATTAGGTTATTAAATGATAACAAATAGGTCTCACTTGGATTCGGCCCTGCGTAGCTTCATCTGATTAAATCAGCTTTTACAGGTCTACATCATAGTAAAGGTTTGTATATGTCGCAATTACGTGCGTTACCACAGTTTGTGTTTATACTTTCTGCAATGATTGCTTATTTGTTAGCCTATTTGTTCTATGGTGGCAAGGCATAATAGCATAAAATATATGTTATTTTGATGATTAGCGGACCAAATAAAATACATCAAAAGGCAATGTTAAAACCCGAACCAAGGAGGTACGAGACGAAAGTACGTACAATACAACCTCAACATCGCAAGGGCCACTGATTATTCAAGGTTAAGAAGTAAATCAGCTTGGGAGATAAATTTTTTATCAGTGGTTCAACATAGGAACAGGTACTCCTAGATTCATAGACGTGTTGTGATTATGTAATGAATATGAAACAATTAAATGTATTTGGAAGCATTTAGAATACGGTGTTTTTTTTAATTTTGAATTTTGCATCAACAATTAGCCAACAATTTTTCGTCAAACATAATTACAATCTGCTGTAAGCAGCGATTTCAAATAGTAAAAATAAATAAATAAGAATGTTAATTGCCTCTTGTTTGTTAACCCTACCCATACAAATTATAGAAAAAGGCAAAGCTTGAACATACATATGTCGAGCCCAAGGTATATACGGTGAACTAGAGGACAAATGGTTTTGTTGCAGTGAAACGGCTTCAATCGCGAAAAGCTATTGAAATTTCCAGACAAAATCGATTGATAAGCCCTATGGCATGTGTATCCGGGTGGAAAGTGGAAAGACGGTAATTGTATCAGCGTATATAGTAGATATATTATCTGGTTTGTATGACTGACATTCATGCATGCAATTTTGAACCAATCATCTTATAATATGATCCTAAGATCTAATGACATTCTTCTTCTATAGAGCACGGTGATTATATTATATATGAACATTGGTTATTGTACATCAGCTTGTATTAGTATGTTCACATGGGAAATAACCCTCTGTTACAAATATACCTAGGTCGTGATGGTGATAGATAGTTTTGGAAGCTAAGGTAAAGGCATTTGGAGCGAAGAGGTCATGCGGATTCCCCGGGCTTTGGTTGGCGAGTATGCACATATAATATGACTCCAGTGTGTGAACCTCAAACAAAAGCACGCTTGCGTACTTTTTGCTAATACTGGTCAAAGCACCAAACTGTTTGCGACTGTCATCCATCGTGCAACCTACTACACATTAACCTAATATTTAGTTTCCTTCATCAGAAGTTATAATGCTCGTTGGATTATTGACATTTATATTTCGCGAACTTAGCGTTGATAAACAACGTGGTAAGCATGTTACCATTCGCAGTTAAGCGAGACGCCGATATTCTGCCCCAGCAGTATAAAAAACAATTCTTTAATCTTCTACATAAGAAGAAGCTGTTGATTAATATGAACCAACTGGCTCTATGAGGCCCCAATCCTACCTAGCAGCATTATCAAATACCTTTACTTTTTTAAGCAAATTGGAAACGGAAAATCAAGTAAAATGATTGGTATTAAATGTCGGCATCTTAGATATGAGCAAGGATTAGAGAGTGGATGGTAAATGAATCTGATCGTATGTTACTAACCGATAAGGGACCTCTAGATAGCAGTCTTGAGACTCAGTCCAAGTGTTAACAAATCAACACTTTAACTCTGCCAAATTCGTGTCACACATCGCGATTTATGCACCCTGTCATGCATGTGGTTGCAATCAAAACCATTGCATGTCAGTAATCCGTAATAACTTCTTTGTGAAGCCGAATTGTGGACAAACAGTCCCAATATAAACTTATAGCTTACGATTGTCGTCTATCTATGAAGACAATATGTTGATCACTAAAGCAAGTGTATGTGGTAATCAAAATATCCAATTGCAATCTGTTTGATGTTCACCATTCATAGGATTTATTGAATCACTAAGAAGCATACCGAGACAATAGACGAAAATAATAACATATTGCGTTGATATGTGCAGGTAAAGAAGGCTTTTGATGTAACATTACAAAGTAATAGATGCATTATGAATATGACATCAACAAAAGGGAGTATTGTTCATAACCCGAAGCGCCACGCAGCGACTAAATGTTTTGCATAATCACCCAATGAAAAACAACAAATTTACTCATAGAAATTTAAGAAATATGTTAGATAAATAGAGTGATTAATAAATATAAGAGAGAGGTGGGGGAAACGTAGGAAAACATTAAGGAACAAAAAAGCTAAACGAGAGCAGCGAGAAAGCTAAGGGGGAGCAGTAACAAGTCGACGTAGGCTACTGACGTAATCTAGACGTAAGCAGCAAGACGCTAAATGACAGCAGCGAAAGAGTATGTGTCGAGTGCGGCTTTCATTCACGGAAAATCTTATGAAAGCAATTGATTCATACTTCGCATATTCATATCTCGCATATCCTGAACATTCAATATGCGACAGAATTGTCCCCAAATGTACAATTTCATACAATACAAGCCACATAAAACATTCTGTTTATACCTGCAGCGACAAAAATACAAACAACAAGTAAACAATAACACAATCAATATAATATATGTGTTCGCATTGCACTACATGACGTTCATCGCAATCATTTTCAACAAAATAGCTTAGGGTCGCTATCCTCTCTGAGTTGACACACATGTATGTGAGTAATTATGTGATCACTATGCTTGGCATCTCCTTAATAGACTATATTGAAGATGTTACTGGTAACTCAAGATGGTTAAGTTGATGGTTATGGTAATAGTAATAACAGGGATTTACGATCGCTTCAACACCGTGGTGCTATCGCGATGGCGATGAATGAGGGTGGTTGTGATGTTTGGGCTTCCCCCAATATGTGCCAGCCCCCACAAAGCACTACCCCATTGCCCTTATTGGGCTGCTAAGCCCATGCCGTCGGCACGAAGCTCCTCTTGCATCGATAAAACACGTGCCTATAACACTCTAAAACTAGCATGCCCTGCCTGGCTTCAAACAAAGCCCTATTTTGTCTAAGACAGTATATCCCTAAAATGAAACAGCAACTTACTACTCATCTATATGCTCTTCAAATTGCGCTGCACACATAAGTTTATACGCAGGGCCCTCATCTAGCCACAAACGACGGCATTTGTTGATGATGCAGTAAAAAGCATCACATGTGGTAATGTTATCAGGTGTTACAATTCGAATCATGTGTGCCCGGATATGAGCGATCTGACCGGAAACTACCATAATTACCGTTGGACATCTCAATCAAATCTAGAAGACCGTAGCTTGCAGAGGGGTGCGGTTTCAAATTACTTTTGCAGTTGGTCGACAGCATGTCTTGCCTCAGGCTGGAGGATTAGTCATTAGGCCTGGTATTGATGCTGTTCTTTCTTGACGCAATTATGCTGAAACAATTGATGTCCACATTCAGTCTTCTAAATAATATTACCTCACGTATAACCCCCTAAGGAAGGCGATACATGTAAGCCTTTCTTTGTAACATTAATATATGAGTAAATCAAGTAACGACGGTTTGTACGTCCATACCTTGACCAAAATATCCCTACGGTTGACAATTATGGCCGTTCCAGACCGTATGATAATAGGAAACAAGGGCGAAAAAACCGTTTGGGCCATAGGTATTTGTGTAGGTTAATACAACCTATTTTTTTAGTTATTTGCTCCCATCACACAAACCCGTTACTCGGCATATATAATCATATTTTATGGTACTATACTGCAGCCATTTGTCGTTCGTGATCACACACTTTTAATATATGTGTATAATTGTCCCTGAACGAAGACCCCGTTCAAAATCCTATCCTTAACGCATGAAAGATTGGAAAATCTGCTTACTAGCAGCTCCGTGAGATAAAATGCCTGTACTGAAAGATTTGACAGAATGCCGTTAACCATCCCCAGTGCGTCAGATGTGATTGAAAGCAATCTGTGTCAGGCGTACCATCTCCCATTACCCAATAGCCCCGCCCGTTTTACGCCAGATTGTAAAGGGTTTGAGACAAAGCCATGTGTAACAAAGGAAGTACAGATAAGTACGATTGCTAAAGGGCTTATGTGTGTTTTCAAATGGTTTGGCCAAGAGTTAATTTAAGCTTCAGCCCATAGCATTAACGTTATTAAGCGGATCTCCCCAGACAGTGGCTTGATCAATTGATTCCAACCAGAATAATTGAAAGCAATTGCGTTAATTATGGGTGTCTCCAAACGTTGCGGGCCTCAATAGGCTCCAGACATAATTGTCTAAGCGACCCAGTGATATTACAGACGGTGAACAGGGGTCCCTACGTTCTCTTAAAAAGCAATAAATTATCACTTGAAGATTTGCTTTCTTGTCGAATATTTTTAATTTAAAAGTGGCTTCGTCAATTTGTACCAGACAAAAGTTAACCTTGCAATCGTTGATACTACTCTATAAGAGTGGTTTTTTTAAAAACAAGTCGCAAAATGATAAAGTGGGGGCAAAGAATGCTATTTCGAAGTGCAAATACATTTCAGGCATCATAAGACGGTCGACTGTCTTTTTTAGGAATATTGCTATTAAGAAAAAAGCGGAACAGGAGGGAGTAGCGTATCGCAGCTGCTTACACACTCCAAGGCATGGCGGATAATTATTGCGTAACATGTAATGAAACCTTCTGGCTGAAAGGAATTATGCAGAAGGTTTTAACATTGCCTCTATATAGGGAAAAACTCGACCATTCGCCCGTCGTTAAATTATTATTTTCAATAATCGGCATTTTCATATTTGCTTTGCGTGGACCTACTTTAAGGTGTAAATTGTGGCTTTCACTGGCAGATTTACTGAATTTTGGGATTTGCGTCAAGAATGATAGTCATGATATCAAGGTGCAAATCGTCAGTACTCAGCGCGAGATATGTATTCGTCGTCTCGTACATCCTTGGATCGGGTTTTATTGTTGCCTTTTGATGTAGTATACTGGAATGGCTAATCATCAAAATAACATATATTTTATGCTATTATGCCTTGCCACCATAGAACAGACAAGCTTACAAATAAGCAATCATAGCCGAATGTATAAACACAAACTGTTGTAACGCGCATTATGGCGACAAACCTTTGCTTTGATGTAGATCTGTAAAAGCTGATTAAATCGGATGAAGCTACGCAGCGCCGGATTCCAGTGATGCATATTGGTTTTCATTTGATAACTTAATCAGCATAATCACCCAAAACGGCTTATTGGTATTCATCCCAAGGTCGCACAAATATATCATTTTCAGTACATTGCCTACTTTACACTGTGTATATTATTCAAAGTTAATCTCCAGAATCGACCAAGCATGGAAACAAAACCGTATAGCCATTGATCTAGATTACCTCTAGTCATTATACAGAGACAGGATGGATGACCCTAGTTGCTTGAATTAAAGCATGAGCGTGCTTTATTCTAGTGTACAGATTTAATTCCCCACCCGGTTGACGGAGCTCATTTACATGTGCACCAACTTAATATTTACCAGAGCAAACTAAAGCCTTACATTGGCTCAAAGCACCATGTGTTATAGCAATACGTCGTCGATCCCTTGTCTGTTGTCTTTAATATCTAATTTACAATTTAGTTATAATTGAACTCACTGCGCTTTAATTCATGGACCCGATATAGCATACGATGTAAGTGCCAATGTTATGAATTCGTCAAATGTATAAAGTAGTATCACTCCCACGGCCTTCAAAAAGATTAACATTTTGACTATTCATTTGAAATATAACCTGGTATGACTTGATCGGCGAATAGGGTTTTTGTACATACAGTTTTCTTTGACACAACACACAAAAAGTGATGCAAGAACAAAATATAACGTCAAGATGCTGCCCAATTCCTCATATTAAGTTGAAGATGAATCATGCGTTGTTTCATTGAAGTGGAGGATATATTGATCATTCGGCTACACTGTACATGCTTTAATGAATGTTAATAAGCTATCAATCAGACGTAATGATTTGGCTCGTAATCGACGGCGTGTAATAATGATACCAGATATCGCAAATATTGTGATAAAATTAAACAGGCGCCATCACAGCGCCCGGCATCAAAGCTCATTGTTATAAGCATTCAGCGGATATTGGAATCGCATATTGTCATTCGGTATTTGCAGGACTCACAGCCCTCAATCTGCGGGATGCATACGTGCGCCACCCAAACACCACCCCCCCCCCCCCAACCCCGACCCTTATTTCCCTTGGATCAATAGTTTGCCTTTAATACTATATAATGTGTGAATCAATTATTGAAGTAAGTGATGTTTGTGAAAGGGGAATGAGGGTAGTAACAAGCTGTTACCTTGACAAATCATCCATTCAGTTTGCATTTGCATTCAGTTTGCAGTTTCCATTGCGAATACCTATTTTTTAACAAAAAAGTTCCACGCTGTACGTAGAAAGATGTGCGTTCATCGTAAGGTGCAATCGCAATAAAGGGTTTAGTTTCCTAGCTGAAACGACCGGTGACAAACCACAATCGGAAGCTAGAGTATTTGTGTTGGTTTTACTATGGGGAACTAAATTAACCCTGACTGCTTGGCTGTAACATACAATATATAGGGCGTTGAATCAAACGAATACCCCAGGCTATCAATCAATGCGCCACTATATCCTGTCAAGTCCACCCAGTGCAGGATGACATACTTATCGGGACACTTGGTAATGATAGATGCGTACAACTTTAATAGTATAACGCACGGCTTTGAAGATCTACAGATAGCCCTTAAATAGGTTAAGAGTAAAACAAAACAACGAATTGGACGGAAAGAAGTCCATATAAAATCGAGAAAACCTAAGCATTTACTACAGGTCCCAGACATTACATCGTCTAAGTGATTCAGACAGCAATTAAAGAATGACGATGGCTGTGAATTCCTTTTCTAACTTTAGCCAATTTTGACACTCAAGGGTATGGCTTGTGATAGCGGATAACATGGGCAAAAATTTGATTGGACTAAACAATGCTGTAAGCCCATGTACTGAGATATTGTTACATTTAGAGGTAAATTATCTGCAATGCCATTCGTTATTGTTTGCAACCCGTACCAAACAGCGCCATCACGTCTCGAAGATATGCCGGATGGTATGCCTGCAGCAAATAGCTAGATAAAATGCTTCATGAAGAATATGCTTATATATTGTTACAAGACGCAATCTCACTGTTAATGAGCAGCGTCATGATGCTTCACGACCGCAGTACATGCTTGCATAACATTAAGTTTTCGTCACATACCTATTACATAACGACATGGCTCGCATGAATGATGTTGCATAATAAGGCGATGATAACGGGTTGTGTTGACGTTACTTGATTAACTTTGGGGTACCTTTCAACCAGTACATCATTGGAGCTATCATTAGGGCGACATCCTGCCGGGCAGTCGGTGACGATTGTAAAAATACCAGCAGCAAATCACGCTGCAAAATTTACACGTATAATGTAGAACGACGGAAATTCACATCATGAGTACGTTTGTTTAAAAGTGTGACTTATACGCATTTTGAAAAACAATGCATTAAGAATATTAATAATACATTAACCGCATCAGCATTGTACATCTCATCAAATGATCATTTAATCTATACGACACTATAGATATACGGAGCATCACATTGAAATGATGCAACCTAAACGCGATCAGTCACATGATTAGCCACTATGATGTACATTAGGCGCGACATTTTGCCTGGCGGGCTGTACTTTCTTAATCAATATCCTCTAATGGTGGCTTACGCAATGATCATTTATATCGCAAGTTGCAAATCTCGTCAGCCTACCTAGCTCCTAATAGATGAGAATAAAATTGATCACATGCGAACCTGTTTATTCATTGTATCAGCCACGAACCTGTGAAACGAATACGCACATTGCCCTATATTAACTATATCTACTCGTTAACAGTAAAATCGCGCAACATAGATAAAGTCGGGTTCAAACAAGCCCAAATCTTTCACAAAGATCAGCCACTCATATTCAATGTGCTTTCTCTATATGCGTATAAGCTGTTTCATTGCACTTTAGAACTGGAATACTGACGTTAAAATCCGATACACGTCACAAAAATATTAAATGTTTAGCAAACTTTTACACTGACGCTCTTGTGTCCCAAATCATACAAGGAGAGGTTATTTTCTTCTATATCACCCATTTACGTTCACCCAAGTTTGCTATAAGATTCAATTATTCGTTCGAAAATTTATCAACATTATTATAGCTACAGTGGCTATGCATTCGTAGAACATGAGATGAAAAACATCGTTCAATTAAGCATGTATTTTGAAGTAATCTGTTCGCAGATGGCCCGATTGATAAACTACAGGCATAGATAGTCAACTAATGTTATCATTTAGTAATATTCTATTATCCTTTCATTGCTTAGCTTAGGGGACAATCATTTGGTGGTAATGGTACAAACTGTGGGTGATACTGGTCTGGTGTCGACTTGATACCACGCAGCAAGGTATATTATATTTATGCTTGTTGTAAGTAAAGCATGGGTGCTTGCATTCATCGATTAGCTTTACAAATATCGTGATATCCGCTCGAAATATTATTGCGGACAGAGTTGCAATATGCGATTCAGGAATTTTATGATTTAATATATAATTGAATACAAAATAAAAGCATAATCGTTCAATGTCTTAGAAACGTTTGTAAGGAAAGCAAATGTATTTGTGCCAACACTCACCTTTTTTAATTGATTGAAGACAGCACTGAAGTGCCGAGCGCTTTGTAATGGTACACTGGGAAAATAGTAGTTTCCTCTCAACATTTGCTGCATACGTGGTTACTCAGAAAAAGGATGTAAGATGACATATGAGGTCTTATCAAACGCACCTTTCCCATGGTTAAGACTGACACAACGCATAGTTTGTAACCTAAGCTCAAAGTAATATTTGGCAGAAGCGGTATTATCATGTATGACATGATTGTATCTACTCTAGTGTCTGTCACTAAAATGGCATATCAGCATAACCGACGTGGACCTCGTCAGGGAGCCTTGTTCTTGTTAGACGAGGAATGTATTGACCATTAGTACTTTCTTCACAGGGATACATTTAGCTTGATGAACGATAAACCAGAATATTTGCATGCATATTGCATGGTATTACATGCGAGGATTCGTTATTGGTGACTGTTCTCTTTATCGACAATGCGTGATAGAAATGTAAATGTTTGCGTTATATATGTCCATAGCCAACGTCTCTCTTTTTTGGCTTTGCAATATCATTAGTAACATCCACACAATTTGAAAAACAATAATTAACTAACCAATATCTTATATTGTATAAAGTGTCAGTCAAAAATAACGAAAAGTCTTCTTTTGGATGAAATGTAAAATGTTTTTGTTCCGTGATAAGAATTATGTGCAGAAAATGTTGTTCAAAGAGTAGCACATAAGATGATGCTCTGTTGTCAATACTATTAAAATGACGGCGGATCTTTATTTTACAATTGATAGGATCTTCTGATACTAAGACCCACTACGCACGATCTGAGTAAATCGGCGCTGTAGACTCAGTGCTACCTTCCGTCGCCCCTCTTAATTTTTATAACATAACGGCATGTCTATGTTTGTAACTTAAATGGATATCAGAAAAAAAAACATGTCATGGAAGGAACCTGCTAGAATATACAGTCGTCGTATTATCTATATCAATTTTAATTCAGTGCAAACATGGGGACGTTGTGGGTCATTGGAATCACACTCTATTTTACTTGTTAATGTACTGTTTTTGCAGAGTTTAGCAAACCATTTTTTTATTTGGCCTACACACACTTTCTGTGGGGAAACACTTCCTTAAGATTACATGGGTCATTGTTCGGCAATTGCGTAAGTATGCTATATTGACTTATCGCATGGCACCCTACTCTCAGCCAATCAGAGCTTGAGTAAAAGCTCGGTCTTTTTTCCCATAAAGCATCAAACGCACTGTTTGCCGTGCGATAACTGCAACCGTGTCGATATATCACCAAGAAACGGCACAAGAAGCACCTCTTATTTCCCATTTGGCATCGATAAATGGATCCAAGGAAACAACAAGAAAGAACACTAAAACTCGTCTCAAAATCACAGGCGTAGAAAAAAAGAAAAATCACCGAGATCTTCTAAAGATGAAACCATCATCACAAGCAGCTGAGGCCGAGTGGAGGATTAAGCTTATACCTCTCATATTTACAAGTCCCATGCAGATACCTTACTTAACATAGGTTCGCGCTAACTATCATTCTAAGGAGACAGCGTCGTGCGCTTGATTATCGCGTGTAGGTGCTATTGCGATAAGTATGGTATCACATGGTCACGCTGATGTAATGGGCAAAGACATTCGGACGCTCCGCGTCCTCGAGTTCTTTCCGCATATCACCCACATGACCATGCGATAACCATCACATAACTTACGGGAATATGATTCTTTCTCAACCAATTTAACTTTTATATATTGCAACAGAGGATTTGCAAAGATAATACCCAGAGCCCTAAATTTCACGCTGCGAGATAGAGTGAGGGTCGTTTAATTAGCTGTACACAGAAATTGTACTATGGAGGCAACTCATCAAAAGCAATAGAGCGACACATTCTAACCGATACGGGGTTGTGTAGAAATGTCTTCGACGCGAACATATTAGATACGCACGTCTACGCACGATGTGGTAAATTTACGTGTGACGAAATAGAGACTGATAGCCAACTCCCTTGCCGGAGGCAACATCCCACAGTCAACGTGGTAAAAAAGCTATTTGAAGTCACATCCTGTTGTCATTGTTTCACTTCGATTTTGCACTGACATGTTTCAGGACAGCTCTAATGTACAATGGTATATGAAGCTCATAATAAAACATGGATTGTCATTTGTAAATGTTCTTGGCACATATGAATAATCACGCAATGGCTTACTCCCTGGATATTGCCATTTATCTGCTCTTCAATCCATTGGTGATGAATACCATGGTTGACAGAATAAATTCGCTGATGAGCTTCGACTGAGCAGATTTGTAGACGATGTTTTGTATATTCCTAATTTGTTTTCGTTTTACGCTCAGTACAGTGGTATAAGATCTTAATCAATGTAGCTTACTAAAAATTGACCGGAAACCACATTTCAACATTGGGCAATGCCTTTGTCGAAGTTGTTTTTCACGTACAGTCGGCCGCAAATCGCCTTTACATTGGACCTTGCTCTGAAGTAAATTACTAAGCCACTGCACGCACAACCGAGGCACAGGTTAAGAGGTAATGAGAACGCGCGCGAGAGAGAGAGAGGAATGGAGGGAGGGAGGGAGGTATCCCATTGAAAATGACATATTGATCCTAGCGTTCTTTAAAGGATTTTGCATGTTGTAGACCCCATGCTAGTGAATTATTTAGCTATAATAGGGTCAATAATTATATTTCAATCTGTCAGTCCGATACAATTATTTACAGAAATTCATATTTCTGACCAAGAGCTATTATGTTATATATTAGGTTTTCAAAGAAAATTGGTGAGAATGTGGCATATTACAGTTAACCCAAGTTCACTTTGCTCGAGCATAAAATAAGTAAACCGGATATTGGCTTCTCTACAGCTGCCTACTTCAATGGCCCTCACCGGATGGAATTCACCACTAAAAGTACGTGTTGCGCAGAATCGGAATTCGCTTCCCGCTTTGCGAGGATGCTAGTGTCATATCAATCTGTTGAAAGCATCGATGCCCGACGTGAACGTATTTCCGCTCCTAATTATGTAAAGATCTCTTGTTAGGAATAAATATTTTAGAAAAGCCTACTCTCAGAGTACGCATGTGTGTATTCAATAAGGCGTAAAGCCGATGATTGCGCACCTGTAATGTCCTCATCTAGCTATCATCAAAGTTCACATTGCTTAACACCATCGCATTTATATTGTCACACGCCTTCCGACAACCGTTTCAATAAAGCTAATCTGTCTTAGCTGAAATCCCTCCAACAATCCGTTCCTTATGATTGTAAGATATGGTCAGTACAGATGACACAAAAAGTTAAGTCAAGCAAGCAGGCATTGCCTTCTGCTGGATACTGTGGCTGTCTGATTTAGACATGATCGAAATTATTGAGCCTCACGTGTTACCCATGTTTAATCGAATTTTGTAACACAATTTCTGAATATCACTTCCAATGGGACGAGGCTTAACCTAACAAGTGTTGAAAGAGTCGATGAGTATGCAAATAGTTCATAAATGAGGTTTGAAAGGAAACTAACGGTTTTATAATGAACACCGCTTCTTAATACGTTGTGAGCAGTAAGATCCTCAGAGCTTGACAGTGAACTTGGACATTTGTAGGGCCAAGCAAGTAACAATATAATTTTGCACGTTTCACTTATAAAAGATTACTAAATATGCTAAGTAGACTGCACACACCCCACTCCAGATAAGCTGCCTGATGACAAAGCATGTTAATGCGATAACATTGGCAATATATGTGATATGCTTACCGCAGTACATGTGTCAACAACCGAAATGTGCTAATTAACGAATAGACCAGACACACAGCTCGATATCGATGTCGATCTGTGTGTATTGCTAAATGTTTTGCCTGAAAGGACTTTGCTGATTTTGCCGATATTATGTGGGTGTGTATGCCTATTACGCATCTGTATCAGAGTATGGACAACATACATTGATTCTTCTTCCAGTTACTTGCAGGTTCAACGACTCATCATTTGATATTACGCGATAATTGCAATATCGCTACGAATGAATCTGTTGATCAGATGCTAGTAAAAGTCTGTAATAATGGGCCTTTCGCATATTACAAATATTCGCAGGTGAGACAAGCTGAATTATTATTGCATATATTACATCCTAAATCATGTGTTTTACAATTGTGTCAATCACGACCTAACAGTGAATGTTAGACAACAAGCTTCTACACACGTCCAGCACAATCGTTCGTTGTATTTTCCTTGACCAAAGACAATATGCCAGTTTGATGATTGCTCCTGACGGAGTGTTGATTGATCCTGACAACGGTGTTGACTGTCCCAGACAGGGCTCTTAGTTGCTCCTGAAAACGGTTTTGATTGCTCCTGACAGGGATGTTGATTGCTCCTGACAGGGATGTTGATTGCTCGTGATAGGGGTGTTAATTTCTTCTGGCGGGGATGTTGATTGTTCCTAACACGTAAAGAAACATAAGCATTTGAACCAGCAATTTCTATAAAAAGCTAACTTTTGTCTATGTCCAACACTATGTGTGCAACTCAGCAAATAACATAAATAAAAATCGACTTCTCTCTTGCTCAATTATTGATCAAACCTTACTGATAATTAAGGCATTTATACGTCTTTTCTCACAGCCAGACTAGTTTGTCGATAGACTAATGACAACAAATGGGCTGCTAAATCTGGCGTTTCGCCTATCGGAGTTATTACGCTCGTTTTCAAGTTTGTGCTTGCATTTCACGTTACGTTTTCTATCGTTCGACTGCAGAAGAATTGGTGGATCGATTTGTAGATGATTCAACCGGCTGTTCATTCTAAACTGATACAATTAATCATTGATGTCATGATATTGTCAGTATAGTGGCCATTTTGATTTTGGTCGATACCCAGCTTACAGGTGGTTGAAGCTTGTCTGTGTCGGTATTGCAAAAGCGCCACAATAGAACAGGTGCAATTGAATGGCGGCATTCATCTACTGATTGGGTGCTGACGAGCGCGACTTTGTATGCCAGATTAGAGTAAGCAGTCATGTCTTCAACAGCGTAAATTAATTTTACTCTGTAAGCACCACATGTTTTAAATGTGTTTCGAGATGAATTCAAACGTATCGAAATCATTACTTTACGGTCTTATAACACCAATACATGTGTAGCTTGCAATAAAAAGAAAAGTCGATCAAACCGGACCGACCCTTTTCTTACGAACTAGTCTCTCATTTCATATAATTTCTCTGATCGACCACAGTCCAGTACATCGTTCTGACAATAATCAATAAAACAAACCTACCATAAATATATTAATATTTTAAAATAAAACCTGCTTGATGTTGTTACATGGTTACATGCTAAACAATATACGAATGTCCTCTTTTTGTGACTTTATGTGTATATTCACATTATGCATAGTACAATGATTGATTTTGAAAGGTATCAAGATATGGCCAAGCGACGGTGCCATCCAGTACGTGTCCATCTGCACAATGTTAATAAATGACCAAAAAAAAACTAGATTAAAGATGGGGACCAATATATAAATGCAGTGGGTGTAATGCAGTGAATTACCTGCTTTGCGATAAGCGTCCCTAACTGCCTGCAACATGCAAGCGAATTTCAAAGACATAATTATAAACGATATAAATCTTAGTCAGAGTCAAGAAGATGTGAACAGAATTATGAAAAAAATCCCAGAGACCCTAATTAACCGTTCATGGAAAAGTACGTGATAAAATATTCAGCCTGTGAGACATGATAGCAACGGAGTTTGTGTGGCGCGCGTATTCCGTATGAATGAATGATATGAATCGCATCACTACCGATTAATTACGTTAGCACCAGTCGGGAGTATTTATAACTTATCTTGATTTGTTGGGGTTAAAGTTATTTCGTAATGGGTTCTGGTTGGTCGTTTCAATGCGATTCAGATGGTGTATTCTTTAGAAGCATAATGCAATTAATGTAGCTCCATTTATTAAAATATTTATCAAATAACAGACCGTAGGATAGGGCTTAATCTTGATTAAAGGATTTTCGGTGTACGCAACAAAGTTCATTAAAAGAAAATTTGTGTACCTGACGCCGACTGTTCAATTAAAATGGATCGAGGTAAAATATGCATATGCGATTACACATAAATATTGTGTCAATCACATTGCCTTTAAATATTAATTTATCTCAGTAATAGCTTTTGCAATCGATTTATTGGTGTTAAGATCAGCATGAAATGCATTTGGGTCAATGCAACAAATCAGAAGCTGCATGAAGTGTTTTAGCATAGTTCTAATTAAAGTGAGCACTATATCCTCTATAAATGCATATGGTTTATGCAGTAACCTAAGCTAGCTTATTTCGTATTAAACAATTTGTCCACGAAAGGTTGGAGTCTACGAATGGTTGTAATCGTCAGTATATATATATATATATATATATATATATATATATATATATATATATATATATATATATATATATATATATATATATATATATATATATATATATATATATATATATATATATATATATATATATATATATATATATATATATTAGGCCAACTTATTGCGTTGTGTCTAAGCAGATAGAAGCGATATAAATGTTGGAAAGCGTCGTTTCGCTGAAACTACATATCAATCCTACCAGTTGTCGTTAAATTCCGTGACCTTGATAAGGTGGATTCTCATCACAATTGTGTCGCCAAATGGTATTAATATTTACGGTCAATCAGCGTCAGTACCGTATCATCTCTAACTTCGTGCGCATTATAAACAATCGTACAAAGTGTATTTAATAAGCGAATATTCTTAAGACCTTTGCAATGATGGGCTGATCTTTATCTAACGAAGAAATAGCTCGGCAATGCGCAGTTTGTTAGAGGCAGCATCAGACGGTCTCAAGGACAAAATGTGTATAATGACACGCGAAGGGCAATTATATAACAATATCGCCAGCTCACCGAAACAGCAGTAACATTGCTCTGCTAAATAGAAGCCCGCCATTACAGTTGAAGTGCTAGGGCGCGCCCAGTACAGTTTCCGAGAACGCTCTCCTTTGAGAGAGGAAAAATGACATAACGTGTTTCCGGAAAAAAAATGCATGTAGGTTTTCCCAGCATATATGCAATTAATGAAGATGTATCATGCTGTCTTAGGGTAATGTATCAGTTAATACAGCTTGCATAATACCAACAGCAGCACTCAACAACTTATTTATATGGGACTATGACCATTCTATGGATAGTCTAGTAAGCTTTAGTGTGCTCTTCTGGATGTGGTAATGAGATTGACACATGGCGGACGTGCCTATTATACCGCAGACCAGATCATACGATATGTTTTACTAACTTGAACACTTATAAAGCACCTAGATAGAGATAAGAATCTCAAAGTGGGCATTCAATATCAAACTGTTCTTCTTTCTAAATTTTCATGACTGTTGCACATCTAGCGACAATAGGTTTAAACATAATCAGTGCTTTCGATTTTATGGGTGGTCATTAAAAGATCAATTAGTTTGTGTAGCAATTCTAATGACAGCATCCAAGCGTCGATGGTTGTGTTTGACCAACACAATAGTGTGCCTTGATTACCGAATGTATTATGTCTAATGTTTGATGGTTGACGCAATTATTATCGTGCAGGACATTCATTAGACCAGCGCACCATTAATATATGATATATGGTCACCATTTGTGTTGTCATTTTGCATTGAAGCATAACTATTACAACGGATTCGACATACGTAGCTACAGAGCAATGTATTGCCGTGTGTATTGCACTGTAAGTGTTTCCTGCCATTGTATATGCTACGCTGTGCGAAAAGACAGCCAGGTATGTGGGTCTGGTGTTGGGCTAATGACACACGCCTGTTAAACGGATGCGATTCAGTAAAGTTTGGTCGCTTAACAGCCAGTTGCCATTTGATGATTATCGTGCCCCAAGGATCACGTCGTTATGAACCATTTTTTACTTTACACCTCTTGCAAATTATCTGGTACGCTAAATGTCCCATTTTATACGAGCACAGTCGGTGTTTGCTTCTTCATGAGGCAATATATTTATAAAATGCCGCGATAAGATTATTATCCAGTCATGACGCATATTCAGTTTTAAGTTTCCGTCGTATGCTAGTGATGTGGCACTTCTTTCTTATATCCAATACTGTCGAGACACAAGCTTCTCAATCCGCGGGTTCATAATATTGCTGCCATATATATTAACCATCTATGAATCAAGAGAGACATTTGCCTATAATAGCTGATCAGTACATTTTCGTGTGAAGGAGGATTGCCAATCAAGCCGTTTATTTATCAATTTCGTTTAAAAATTATTCTTTCCTTGAACACTCTACATTCCGAAATTGAAGCATCTTATGCCGGCTAAGCAAAATACAACTATTTGTGAGCTGCCACAATTGTTATAAATTCCTCAACATTCCAGCAAACGGGTCATCTTTTTTTGCACGTTGTGAGATTCATATATTTGTCATGTTGCGAGACACATAACAGAAGCATTACCTGAAAGCCACTGCAGTTGTGAATGAAATATGAACCTAATAAAATTTCATATTTATCAGAATGATCATTGGTTCTAATCACAGAGCGATGAGGGATTATGACGAAATTGCCAGCTCGTTCGCAAATATGATCTATCATGATTATATGATCTCATGGGTATTATTATTCTGAGGTGCACGATGTGCGTTTTAATTAAGTAACTCACTTAAAACCATGTGAGGTGTGCAAACGACTCATAAAAGACGGCATAAACACCCTGGATCAAAGTATCACTGTTAATTATGTACAACACTGTTCAAGAAACTCCGGCTCTGAGCGGTGCTCATTAAAAACTTTATAGCGTTATGAGTCTCACTTTAGCTTCCGCTTCTTTATCTGTTAATTCACTATGTGTCTATCCAGGGTAGTGTAACCCTTGTTATTATTTCATTTATAATCGTAGGGCTAACGAATGTCATATTACCTGACAGAAACAACTGGTTTCATTCTGTCACGCATATTGGGCACATAAAGGAAGCTATATCATAGTTATCTGAATATGAAATTAACAATATGGTATATTCATCCAAAAACGTCTCATTTTTACCCAATACAAAGATAAGACGTTGGTAAGGGTACAATTTGCTGTTTGTGTTGTCAGCGTGCAGGAAATTATTGCAAAGAAAAGTCATTCATTTGCATCTACATTTAATACGTTGAGGTTATAAAAATAATGGCTGCTACTTAACATGCAATAATGGCTCTGGCATTGTGTGAGGAATCATAGCGGATGATTCCAAACAACATGAAGGGGCGCATCATTTCAATCAAGCAGCCAGCTATGACGAACACTGAGTGCAAAACAAACGTCCCCAAAACAGCTGCAGAACATTTAGTAACGACTATATCGCTGACCCTACTAGTATCAACAATAAGAGCGTCAGTTAGCTATGCAGGCTATAAGCAAGATTTATGAAAACGGTCGGCAGAATTCGATACTGAATTTGCCCATCAGTCAGTGTTATCATGACTTCTTCAAATATCGAAAGTGGTATAAATATCTATGTAGCATTTGATTATACGCGTTTTTCACAATCACACAAGCGTCATGGGTATTGCATGATGGTTGTGACACAGAGATCACTCGTTCCAATTCCTGTTATTGCTTTATATCTCATGAGGAGTATTATACACAGTACAAATAAAGGTAATTTAATGAATGCAAATATTTACAAATTAAAACGCCATAGCAACTGGTGCAATTCACAGCATGTTGAACTTTATCAGCAGCATAAAGTCTAACCGATAAAATGCATATGTATGAACTGGTGCAATGTCTTTGTTATTTTTTAACTTCTTGGTCGTCAGTGACAGCCACTCTGGCTGAAGACAGACATGAACAGTGGGACGCGCTCAGATACATCTTCGCATTTGCTAATAATACCTTTTCAGCTACCAGATGTATGTTCAGCAAAGACTCAGGTGTCCTCTCAACATTTGATTGCACTACGTTCTATGTTGAGAATAAAAGGTGATTGTTATCAAAGAGCGTACAGATACGCCATAAGGGCTCAATACAAGTAACTATGCTCATAAATGAAACACATGTCCGCCGCCAGGTGGCGCTACCGTACATTCAACAAAAGCACAAAGACTGTTGATCCAATATGTTGGGGCTTGGTGTTAAGCTGCTTATATTAAATTTTCTGCTCGGTGCTGGCGACCGCGCCAGCAATTGGATCAGATGATTCCATGGGATTTTAAAAGTGCATTTTTTCAAAAAAATGACATGCGGTTTTTTTGCTCCATTTAATAGAACAACTCTTTTGGAACCCATATAAACCATTTTGCGGACTAGTTCAAGCTATATCGTCGATTACACCGTATCGAAATCTGTCGGCCACACCAATGTTTACAAACATAAGCACATGTCTATTGGAAAATGACGCATGCGTACTGAAGGGTCATTTGTTTACAACACATAGTCGTGACGTCACGCGCAGCGCAGATTCGCCAAAAGGTGGAAAAGCATGCAGCTGAAATGGTGAGTGTTTTGATTCATACATATCTTGAATGACTCTTCTTTGATTGGAGTTTTCAAATGTTATATATAAAAAAGAACCCGCCTCAATAAAGTGAACACTATCGGTACAATAGATTACCGTAAATTTAACAATAGATAGCGTTACACCTGCGAACGAACCCTGAAGTAGCCCTTAGACTTAGTATATTATATTTATACTGAGGCTGCGCATGTTCAAGCGTAATAAAAACGATATTCTTGACTAGTCTTTCACGTTTTGGAGTGTAAAGCCATGACACTTGTTCGAAGTTTGATTATTTCATATGCAATTATCGGTGCTTTTTCATAGAAAACTATTGGAATATTCCTGAATGAACTCATAAATTGTATTATAAATCAAGGGACTGGGGTCTCCCTCAGGACGTCTGCGTTATTTGGTTATAGTGAACTGAAACAGGGATTTGAATTGGCTGGCCGGTCGCTATATTCTATGCATACATAAACCCTACAGAGATGATAGCGGCCAGCCAATGCAAATACCTGTGTACTGAAACGTCCGCGCTAGGAGTTTGGGGTGGTATGCATCATTGTACGGGTTTGGATGACTTTTGCAGGCTTTTGGCTCAAACACTGTAACATTATTGATTGAATTATTCTTGTCATGTTCATTCATTAATTAAATTGAACCAACCCACTTACAAATTTAAAGGAAATCAAAACGCCAAGGAGGGGATCACGTACAAGAAGAGGCAGTGGAAGGGGTCATGGTACAGATTCTGACAACGCGTGTGGAACTGAGGTTGGTTCCTTTTTTATTTGATTCTTATCAAGGGTATTTTATTGAACTCAATACACCCATTATGACTGGAAAGGATGTGTTTAATGGTTTGAAATTGTTCACCATGACACAGGTGTCCAAGTTGGTGGAGGTTGCAGACCAGCCTGAAGAGGTGGCAGAGGAGCCCCGCCTTGTCCAAACAAGGTACTTTTGGGCTTGCCTTACATAATTGAATCACTTTGTCAGTAAATAGGTCCAATGTTGAACTATCGAATCATAAATGTCCATTGGTTCTCACTTGTTTGTAGACCTCGACAGGCCAAAAGCGAGTCAATCTTGTTCGCAGAGGCTACCTTTGCAACACATCAATAACTAACCAGACCCTACAGCAGAGTAGAGTGGCTGCTAAATCTTTATAGCTGTCACAGAAGGAGAAATTGAAGGTATTGTACAACTCAGCAGTTAGCACTCTTCAGCCGCTCCAAAAACCTTCATGCAATTTTGGTCACAGAGAGAGATTTGTATTGGAGATATTCAATCCATCTAAATGAAGACTTTTGATTACTCGTATTTTCAGAATTTAGTGCGGTGTCTGGATTTGGATGGGGTGCTCAGTTGCTGGTTTGAAAGACAGTCACAGTTTGCGCTTACATTCACCCGACAACCCACACCGAAAGAAGAATTCCACCCTCCATCAACTACCACTTCACAAGACTGTTGCATCTGCCTTCAATGTAGGGAAATGCCTCCCCTTGTGGAGCGGCAATGTTGCACTAACAGCCCAGACTTTTGCACATATGCACTACCTCAGATGGAAGGAGTTGTGTTTGAACCGATGGTCATTGAGGTTTTTAACAGGTACCAGGTGGACTTGCTATGGGGTGCGGTTGTTGAGGAAGGACCAAAAAAAAGATGCTTAGACACGGCGCCTATCAGCAATTGGTTCTGTGGATTCATGTATTTTTGGAGGAGTGCAACAGGAGGGTAACTCTCTCCGGTTGTGTAAGGAAGATCAGAGACCTCTTCCTTAACCAGTATTGACAGTATACAGGCTTAATACAAAATAGGTTTTGGTAATATACTAAGCTTTAATGTTTTAATTTTAATCAGGAAATATCACATTGTTCTGATTGGTATTTTTGTGTGGATTATAAATTGCCTAGTCTTACAAAACATGTGGTATTATTTGTTCTGAACATTTTTGCTTCAACAATCTGATAACTTATTGTCTATTTGTTTTATAGAATGAGCATTCATATATTAATAAATTTTTCGTCTCTCAAACACAGACGAAAAGAATTATGCACACATTATTTTGTCAATTGGTCACAACACTTATCTTCAGATTTGACTTTTATGTTCATAATTCCAGCCCTGATAAAAAAGAAGTGACATTCAAATGAGTTCATGTATTATTTATTTGCCAATTACATGAGTTCTTCTATTACAGTTTGGATTTACAGACAAAAGAATGTGACTAATAAAAAAGATTGGTACATTTCATCAAAAACAAATTTCCAAATCATATTTTTAATCAAAATAAGACTCCTGCAACTGTTTCTTTGGTAAATGGTCTGGCACAGGAGCAATGTTCAAACTGATTTTGCGGGGTCATCAGCAGAGCGTTGTGGGTGTTGTTGTGATTGCTGTCGCATTGCTTGGGCCTAAAGATTTCTGTAATCATATCTGGTATATGGGCGTAAGTCTTGGCCTCTAAACCGATGCTAAACCGATGACCACGTCTTTGACTGCTTGTTGAAGCGATGTGCTGTACCTGTAACACAACAAATGGCATTATATGGCCAAATAGCTTGAACACATTACATGTCCAGCATCAGTATTTTTTGCTGATAGGACATTTAGTCAGTGCGTAGTTGAGTGGTCACGAGAGACTTACATTGGCTGACCAACCCTACTTGAGTGCATATGTCCTATCCGTATGCCTGTTGTGGTCCATTGTCACAACTTGACTGCAGGCAAGGTATGACGAACACTTGATCACTAGCCATTGAATTAGGGTCAAGAGGATGCAATAATTTCTCTACCTGAAATTTACAAAGTAAGTAAGGTATGTTTGCAACAACAATTTACAAATCAAAATGTTGTAATAGACTCGCAATAGGCCCTTAGATTTTATTTAATCGGTGACATTCACACAAGTCGATTCAATACAGACCGATTCGATAGCAGGGTATTCATAATACAACGAGATTACTTACATGTCCAGCAAAAACTTTGCAGCTTCTTCGTTGGTCACACTCCTCACTTCCCTGAATGCCAATCATAAGACACCCTCGTGTTAGACCGCAGCTGGTCTAGCTCCCGCTTCCTTCTCTTAGTTGTTGAATCTATTAACAGCTTCTTTCTCCCTCCACCTTTTCTTCGTTTCTTGGTTTGATCGTCCATTATCGCAATGAAAATAGCGCAAACTAAACACCCGCCGGCGGCGATCGGCACAGAGTGATGACGTTTCTGCGCTTTCGGAATTAATAATACATGAGCTTCCAAATATGGTCCATTTTTGGCTGGAAGTGAAAAATAAGGAATCCGCATATCAGCACCATTTAGAGTACTCTTGCAGTTAGCAACATTTTTTTGGATTCGATTTTTTGAAAAAATGCACCTTTAAGAGACACAATGATAAAGCAGGGCGCTAGCCATGTGTGGCGTGTTTGCATATTTTGCTGGGCGGAGACGTGGTTTAGCCCTCCTTTTATAGCTATCAGCTCTTTGTTGTGATTCAATCGGCCACAAGCCTCTCTCCACAGGTTTCCAAAAAAGGCTAGGTAATTACAATGTACGTTTAAACACTGAGATGAGATTGTCCAAATAAGTATAATCAGAATGGCGAGGCACATGGATACAAATTGTTCTTGCTCTGTTTTTTTTTCACTGGTAAGCTGTGCACTAGAGGACGTACACATGGATACTACTGCTGACGACATTCTTTGAAGTTGCTTCCGCTAACGGAGAGCATCACCCCCTGTAGATTCCATGTGTCGTCATATGTCAATGGAGACGTTTATCTTAATCTCCAACAATATCTATTACAATCAAGACGCAGGTACATTTGTAACAGGAGGTTGTTTCGCATGATATAAAACATCATGTGTTTCATATGACGGTCGTATTGTTTGGTCTTACTAACCTGAAAGTATTGAATTACGCATTTGCATTGTGTAAGCTGGCTCTTATGAATTCATATATCATTATTTTAGATTTCATAGACCAAACAGTTGTAGACAATAAACTGATTCAAGGTCATGTTTGTGATATTGCTGCGTTTTGTTTTTTGTCGTCTTAATATCCCGTGTCAACATTTAATGCTGCAACTATGGCAACGCCGGAAGATAAAAGCACAAACTAACTTAATTATTAACATGGACGTCAACTAATATTGATGTGAGGAGCAACTGACCATAGTTTTGTAATGTAATGCGTGGTTTTAGTAACGGTCCATTGCGTTTTTAAAAAGATTCGCTTTTTGCAGGTAGTAGCAATAGAAGGCCTCAGTTGCAATATGAAACATTAAAGAAGAGTCCAACTGCAGTAAGATCAAATGCTCAACTTCAGGTTTTCTGGAAATTTAAATAGCTTTTTGCGATTGAAGCCGTTTCACTGCAACAACAAAGCAAATATTTCAAAGGCATGTGCAGCACGAATTCGCTATATTGTGGTCTCTGTAGATATTGTATCGCATGTAAATTTCATGACATCCTATGATGTCGTGGCCTTATCCAAGTATACAATTTCATGCAATGATTTGCGAAGTCAACAACAATGAATGAAGTCCGGAGAAGACAAATATAGCAGTGTTTGTGCATACATAAATTAACAGCGGCTTGCACCAGGTAACTTTTAATCTGCGCAACTTTAGTGCATCCTTTTAGAGACGTTTCTCAACCAACCTTTAGGGTCAAGAAACTATAAAACCAAAAGCATAGAAGAATTTCCGGTATAGAGTTGTTTCTCAATGAACTACTTAAAAGTGGAAGTTTAAAAAAATAGGCAATATTATAGCATGAGTAACAGATACATTGAGTCCAGAACCAAATCTCCTCTAGTTCACTGTAGATTCCTAAGGTGCGACACATGCATGTTCTAGCTGTGGCCTTTTTCTATAATTGATATGGGTAGGTTCACAAATAAGAGGCAATTAACATTCTATTGTAAACTATTTACTATTTGAAATTGGTGTCTAGACCGTCTGCAGATTGTTATTATGTTTGACGTAAAATCGTTGACTAATCGTTGATGTAAAATTCAAAATTCAAGTCACCGTACGCTCAATGCTTCCAAATACATTTAATTGTATCATATACATTACACAATCATAACACGAATATAATTTCCGGAGGTACTGTTCCTATGTTGAACCGCTGATAAACAATGTATCTCTAAGTAATTTCTTAACCTTGAATAATCAGTGGTCCTTGCGAAGTTGATGTTGCAGTGTACGTATTCTTCATCTCGTACATCCTTGGTTCGGTATTTATAGCTGTCTTTTGATGTATTATACTGGAATGACTAATCATAAAAATAACATACATTTTATGCTATTATGCCTTGCCACCATAAAACAGACAGGCTTACGAATAAACAATCAAACCCGAAAGTATCAACACCAACTGTAGCAACGCGCATTATGGCGACAAACCTTTGCCTCGATGTAGACCTGTAAAAGCTGATTAAATCAAATGACGATACGCAGCGCCAGATCCCAGTGATGCATATTGGTTATCATTTTATTACTTAATCAGAGTAATCATCGACAACGGCTAATTGGTATTCATCCCAAGGTCGCACAAATATATAATTTCTCAGTACATTGCTTACTTTACACTGGGTATATTATCTTCGGTTAATCTCTGGAACCGACCAAGCATAGAAACAAAACATTGATCTAGATCACCTCTAGTCATTATATAGAGACAAGATGGATGACCCAAGTTGCCTGCATTAGAGCCAGAGCGTGCCTTGTTCTAGTGTATAGATGTAATTCCCTGACCGATTGAAGGAGATCATTTACATGAGCAGCAGCTTCATGTTGAATTAGGCTCAGTTGTCATAAAATGTCATTGCAGTACAAGCACAAAGTACACAGTAGGCCTCTATATCGCATGCTCTGACAGCAACGTCTCTATTACAATAAACCACATAAATAGCTATAGTTTGTGAGCGCCTTACATTGGCTCAAAACACTATGTGTTATAGCAATTAGTCGCTGATCCTTCGTCTGTTTTCTTTCATATCTAATTTAAAATTTGGCTCCTATTGAATTGACAGCGCTTTAATTCATGGACCCGATGTAGCATACAAGGAGCGATGTGAGTGGCAATATTATGAATCCGTCGAATTCATATAGTTGTATCACTCACACGGTCTTCATAATAATTAACAACTTGACAAATCATATTAAATATAACCTCTAATGGTTTTATCGTCGAAGAGGGTTTGTGTACATATCGTTTACATTGACACAACACAGCAAGTGATGCAAGAAGAAACATGATGTGAAGTAGCCGCCCATCCGTTCATATTAAGTTGACGATGAGTCATGAATTGCTTCTTGTATAAATGCGTTTGGTTTTAAACTTGCCTCTGTCAAGCAATTTGCTTTCCAATTACGCGTTGCACAGCTCGTCAGCTAGCCTTGTTTCATTTAAGTAGAGAATGTGTTGATCATTTGGCTACACTGTTCATGCTTTAATAAAGGTTAATAAACAAGCGCCATTGCAACACACGGCTTGATAAGTCGTTGCTATAAGCATTCAGCGGATATTGGAATCGCATATTGTCATTTTTTTTTGCAGGACTCACAGTTCTTAATCAGTGGGTTGCATACGCCCCCCCCCACCTAATTTTCATTTGATCAGTAGTTTGTCTTTAATCCGTTATTATGTGTGTATTAATTATTCAAGTAAGTGATATTTGTGGAAAGAGAATGAAGGCAGTATCGTTATGCTAACATTTTATGCTAAAATACATTTCTATGAAAACAACGCGTCTAATCATAGTGACTGACGACTGACTACTGAAGCCGAGCGGTAAAAGCATCTGCAGTAAAGAATATTTAGATTCCATTGCGAATATCTATTTATTCGAACAAAGTATCGTGCATCATATTAGTAAAAGGATCTTAACCTCAGATGTGCGTGCATGGAAAGGTGCAATCATAAAAAAGGGATGACACAGTGATTTAGTATCCTAGCTGAAACGACAGGTGAGAAAGCTAGTATTTGTGTAGGTTTTATCATGGCGAACTAATATAAATTAATTCTGACTGCTTGGCTGTTACATAAAATAAATAAGGCGTTGAATCTAACGAAAGCCTTTGGCTATCAATCAATGCGCCATTATGTCAAGCCGAGTCCAGCCAGTGCTAGTAACGCAAGTTGATGACATACTGATCTGGACACTAGGTGATAACAGATGCGTACAACTTGCATAACATATCGCACGGCTTTGATGATCTACATATAGCCCTTAAATAGGTTAAGAGTAAAACAAAACAACGAATTGGAAGGAACTATGTCCATATAACATCGATAAAAAACTAAACATTTACGGACTGCAATTTAAGAATGGACGACCTTTTCTAACCTATTGGCAATTTTAACAATCAAGGCCATTGCTTGTGATAGCGGATTATGATTGGATATATAATGCTGTATGCCCTTATACCGAGATATTGTTACGTTCTGAGGTCAATTATCTGCACCGCCATTCATTATTTATTGCAACCCGTACCAGCACGTCTTGAAGATATGCCGGATAGCCTACCTGTGGCACATAGATAGATAAACTGTTTCATGAAGAATATGCTATATATAATGTTACAAGACTCAATACCAATGTCCCGAGCGTGAAGTACTCAAACGAGACCTTACCTGACCGGTGTTACTCCGCTTTCGTTTGTGTATTTTGATATATGTATACTTCTTTGTACGTATAACGAGCAGCGTCATGTTGCTTCATGAACGCAGAAAATTCTGACATATCATTACATTTTGATCACATACCAATTAAATATCGACATGGCTCACATGAAGGATGTTGTGCAATAAAGCGCAGGTTACGGTTTGTACTGATGTTACTTGGGTTACTGTTTTCCTCACATTGCTTAGCTTTGGGGACAATCCTTTGGTGGTAATGCTACAAGCTGTTGATAATAAATCGAAATACTGGTCTGGTGTCGACGTGATAAAGTACCATGAGCAAGGTATTGCAATCATACTACTGTTGAGGGAACAATATTTTAAGCGTTGACATAATGATGTTTGCTGTAGCTAAAACTTTGTTGCTTGCATACACCCATAAACTGTAACATTATCGTGACATCCTCTCTAAGTAGTATTGCAGATAGAATAGCAATATGCAATTCAGATATTTTATGATTCAATATAAAATAAAACCCGAACTGAAAACGCAATCGTTAAATGTATAAGCAACGTTTGTCAGGGTAACTGATTATGCCACTGCTACACTTAATGCAGCAAATGTATTGATGCTTTCACTCCACTTTTGTATCAGTGAAATAAAACACTGAAGTGTCGAGCGCTTTCTAGCACACTGGGATATTATTTGCTGCTTTCCAAAATTTACATCACACCTGTTTACTCAGCAAATGGTGTTAGATGACTTATGAGGGCTTACCAAACGCAGCTGCTAACTATGCCTAGATACAGACTAAAAACGCATACTTTTTAAAATAAATTCAAGATACACGTCGGCAGAAGCGGGATTATCGTGCACGACGAGATTGTATCTACTTTTGTGCCTGTCATTGAAATAGCATATAAGCATTACCGATGTGGACCTCGTCAGGGAGCCTCGTTCTTGTTAGACGAGGTATGTATTGACCAGATTATTTGCATGCATATTGCATGATATAATATGCGAGGATTCGTCAATTGTGCCTGCTCACTTTATCGACAATATGTGATAGAACTGTAAATGGTTGCGTTATATATGCCCTTAACCAATACCCCTTCATCAGGCTTAGTAATGAAAAACATAAATTTACTAACCAATATCTGAGATTTTATAAAGTGTCTGTCAATAATAGCGATAAGTCTACTCCTGGATGAAATGTCAAATATTCTTGCCCCGCGATAAGCATTATGTGCAGGAAATATTGTTCAAAGGGTAGTACATACGATGATGCTGAGTTGTCAATACTATTAAAATGTCAGCGGATCTTCAATTGACAATTGATAGGATCTACTGAATACTAAGACCCACTGAGTAAATCGGCGCTGTAGACACAGAGCTACCTTCCGTCGCACCTCTTCCGTACTTTAACATAATGGCATGGCTATGTTTGTAACTACAAAATGCTATGCCAAGAATGAAATAGGTAGAATACTCAACCGCAGACATTATCTATACCTATGTGTATTCAGTGCACACATGGGGACGTTGTAGTCCATTGCAATCACACACTATTTAACTTGTTTCTGTATTTGGCGCACACACACACTGTTCCGTAGGGAAATACTTCATTTGGTCATTTATACCAATGTTCTGACTCGCATACGGACTGTTATCATCTTATCCGTGAATATCATGGAATATTAATTTCACTTAACAACTCTTACATTGACCGTTCATTAATAGACATTGTAAGTCGTGGCTCGCGCGATTTAAGTTACGCTTTTTTTCGATAAAGTTGGCAAGTTCCGCACTGATATATTGCATGACGTGCTTATTGTGCCAGTGTCCGTGGGGCCTTAAAGAAATGTGCTCCTCAGGAATGTTAGCACTAACATTTAGCTTGAACCGTACCACATTCTATTTGTTAGACCAATCTTTCGGATTTTGGCAAGACATAGCACTATGGAATCCGTGGGTTTTCGTCCACATTACCCTCTATGCACGACACCATAACTGGAAATATCAGTTAAAACAAGTATACTTTTCGGGATCTTTCAATTATACGGATGCGGCATACATCTCTATATTGTAATATGGCAATACACATCAGAGCGGAGAGTAGCCAGTAACCTTGCAACGCGCTTTCTACAAATAAAACTAGTCAGATGAGACACATCAGCTGAGAAGCTGATCGATTAAACGGGTCGTTGTCCGGCGAATGCTGTAAATATGTGGCTATATTGACATGACTAGCGGGAATATGATTCCCTCTATATCAATTTTACTTTTATATATTACGACAGAGAATTTGCAAAGATAATGCCCAGAGCCATAGATTGCACACAACGCGATAGAGTGTGGGTCGTCCAATTAGGCACTACACACAAATTTAGCTTAAGAGGCAATTCGTCAACGGTAATAGAGCGACACATTCTAACCCGGGTGCAATGTCATCGAGAACGATTGGACCGCATTTCAGGACGATGTGCATAATATCAGGTGCATTTAATGTTCAGCGTAGTGATGTTGCGCTATTGCCATTTCATTGCAACGTTGGCACTATGATATCAAAGTAAGCAAGTCATGAAAGGGCTTATAACATTGACTAAAATCACTTGCGGTGTCACTATCTATGAAGCCACTGAATGGTTTTTTTTTGGCAAAACGAGCGACCCTTCCTTATCAATGCTGGCCAACAAACACATAAAATCAAACAATTTATGCATTTTATCTTGTTCAAAAGGTCTGACAGTAAACAATGTACGCTGCAATATGCATACAAACTTGATCTACATCTTTAATAGCGCAGACCAAAATGACAATTACAAATATCCATTCACTTGCGTTCCTGTGGCACGTTATCGGTATGGGTATTAACTTGAAGGTAACGTATCGTGATTTGCTCACGGCTGCTACGCAGTTATGCTAAGTACGGAAGACATTAAAGCAAACATATCAGATTTTCGCACGATCTGGTACAATGGCGTGTGAAGAGATAGCGCCTGATTGCCAATTCTCTTGCCGGAGGCAACATCACACAGTCAGTATGGGAAGCGAAGCTATTTGAAGTCACATCCTCCTGTCATTATTTCACTTCGATTTTCCACTGACATGCTCCAGGGCAGCTGTAATGCACCACGTTATCACCGCATCCACCATATGAAGCACATAGTAAAACATGGATTATCATTGGTTATTGCTCTTGGCCTATATGAATAATCACCCAAAGGCTTACTCTCTGGATATTCTTACCAATCTGCTCTTCAATCAAATATTGATTAATACCACGGTTGACAAAAAAACATCACTGAGGGGTTTCGACTTGGTAGATGTGTCGATGATGTTTTTTCTGTTCCTAGTTTAATTTCGTTTCACGCTCCGGACAGTGGAGTAAGTTTTGAATTGGAAACAGCTTATCGTGGGTTTATAAATATAGCAGCGTGATTTGGCTGTAACTATACAAATGTAAGCCCCATACTTTTTAGACTTTGCATAGGAGCCCCTTAGAGCATAGCTGATGAATCAATTCGGCACCCAAATTTTCCCCCGAGTTCGACATCTTAGTCTCCAAAGCAACGTTGTTAACAATTGAAAATGAGTATTGCTATATATGTATCACCATCATTGTAGCTATTTAATTTTAAATGTATTCGCACGAAGTTTGTGTAATGTAATTCTAGATTATTGGTGATATGATCAATATGTTTTGTTGGCGATTTGCAAGTGCCACGACTAATATAGATAAACCTCTTTTTTTCACCGCGCCACGTATCTTATATCATCAACGCTAGTTCTCAATAATCCACCTTTGCCTACGGCCTGGAATTACTTGTACACCAACAGTGTGTCACTTTTTATTGGCCAAAACATCACTTTAAAGCCAGTATACGCACTTACTTGTACAATCAATGTATCATATTCAACAACTGGCCGCAACCAGCATTTCAACATCGGGCCAAGCACCTTGGACGAAGTTGTCTTTCACAAGCAGTCGGCTAAAAGCGCTGTAAACGGGACCTCGCCCTGATGTCAATATCCTGACAATTAGTCACTAGATAAAAACCTATTTACCATGGCATGCCTCCCCCATGGCAAAATTGTCTGATTCTTCCACTGAGGGAGGTCTGTAAACAAAATTCGTTGAGCATCATCTAAACCATCATGAACAAAAGCAATCAAACCACCATGATATACGGCAAAAATGGTTGCATAATGATAATGTTTAGGTGAAAAGATAATCGCTTCTAATCATCTCCTCCGATAGATACATGCAAAACAATACAGGCAATCAAATGCGCAGCAGCACCATTCAAATTATCGAATCTTTTTTGGAACAGCCGGCCAATTTAATGTCTGTATCTCTAATATGATCACGTCATGAAACTTTCCAATATCGTGCATGAGATCATTTAATAGCGCCAGAAAGGGCTTGAATACTAGCCGTCTTTTGTGTATCAATGTTGAGCTAAGTATATCAGCACGCATCCATAATCGTGGAAGATAACTACATAATTTGATATCAGGTTGTATTTTCATACGGCAGCTGCTTGTTAATTAATACAACTTTATCGACACAGGTTTGTCGCCTGGTTTGTATGGCTATATCATGAGGTAAATGATGTCGGACTTATTTCATCCATCACAAACGCATGTCATTGCCTTATATCGTTGATAATGTAAATAAATAACGAAACGTTTGTGACCATAAAAAATGTCTTATCGTGAAGTGTTGTGTAGAGATATGCACTAATGATAATGAAGACTCAAACTCCAGGCGTGAGTTACGAATAACGTCAACTTATCTACTTTACTTAACCTTTTGAATGTTCGACGGAACATTGCATAAATGCTGGAGGGAGATGTGTTGAGCTCGTAGGCCAGGGTAGAAATGTTTAGAAACAGGTTAATAATGTATAAGTGATTACCTCAACGTCAAAGGCACGTTTATCCCAATGCTCATAGAACATACAGCTGCCTGGCTATTGAGGGCTTGGTATTTTCTCAGGCTTTGGGGCGTTGCCTAGGCCGGATGCGTTGCTGCTCTAGATGTCGGGGGAGATGACAAGTAGGGTCCGGGAAACTGGGGTTTATTATTCACATCACCTGCAAGGAGGGGGGGGGGGGGGGGGGGGGGGGGGGGGGGGGCTCCATCAAACTGATCACGGAGAGAGTACGCAACGTTGATGGGTAAGTTGGGTGCCTAAATCTGGCGGTCATTTCTTAGGGCCTTTCCTATAATTAAGATTCCTGAGAAACGAGATACAATCATCTTAAATACAGATGTTAAGTAATATATAGAAGTTCAAGAACTTCGTAAACCTAAGTCTGGAGTTTAAGTCCACATAATCACAAGTGCGATCGTTCCCACTTCAACATCCCATTTCACGATCGACAAATGGTGGGGATTCAATTGACCCGGATGTCATGCAAAAAGTAAAAGTTGATTATACCTTTTGATACAATTTTAGGCCCTGTATCATATATATTGCCACCACCTCATTTTCCTGTGTTGAACCCTGGTAGTAGAGTTATATGCTTTTGACCCACAGGAACGATCAATCTGATATGGAGAGTCAGGGGATTTCTCAAAAGGACGATAAAGCTCAGTATGAGAAGATGCAAGCTGAGAATGACGCCATAAGAACTGTGGTGGGGGGGGGGCGACGTGATGAGAGCTAAAAACAACAAAGCTGTTTGCATACTACAAACAGCAGCACTCAACGACTTGCCTATATGGGACTAGTTTTAGAGATTACAAGTCTTGTTTGTTTTGTACTACCGTGAGAATTATCGGGGTATTTTTGGTCACCTTATGTGATTTGAATATTGTTACAGTTGGAAATCTATGTAATTGGTGTGTCGGTCCTTCGTGTATAATAAAACCATAGCATTATTGAATCACAGAGCTATTCGTTGCAAATTAGTAATTCGATATCGTAACAAAATTCCGTTCGTTCCAGAAATAAACTGAGCTGACTGAAGAGATATGTCTGTGATGAGTGTTGGAAAATTCTATATACCGATTGACTGCCAATATAAATCATCCATGGATGAATTGGCGTCTACTAGTAAATTATTGGGCGATGGGCCTGCAGTTGCTTGTTAAGACCATTATATGGATAGTCTGGTGAGCATTAACGTGCCAGTCTGGGTGTTGTAAGGAGATTGACATGTGGCGGATGTGTCTATTACAATATAGACCAGATCATACGAGATATGTTACTCACTCGAACACTAATAAACACCTGGATAGAGCTAAGAATCCGAAAGTGAGCAATCGATATCAAAGTACTCTTTTTTCCATATTGCCATGACAGTTGCTCACCTAGCGACAAGAGGTTTAAACATAACCAGTGCATTTTCTGTCTATCGATATTATGGGCGGCCATGAGAAAATCAATTAGTTAGTTTAGCTATTCTATGGCCGCAAGCACATGTTGATGATTGTGTGCAACCAACATAATTATGTCTGGGATGAATGCGACATGATTATGTCTGCACATGTATAGTTATCAATCTTTGTGTTACAAATTATCAGTCTAATGTTTGATGTTTAACTCAAATATTATCGTTCGGGACTTTCATTACACCTGCGCACCAGTAAGATATGACATATGGTCTTTAACCGGGGCAACTATCAAAATCAAGTGTGATAAACAAAGCCATTGTCAACACCGGATGTTTATTTGTACATTTATTAGATCGAAAAAGTTTCCTAGGGACATAATGTGAATATGGCATATGAGCATTTTCATATTGAATTACGGAATTCCCTGAGTGTTAATTAGTATGGATCTTCTTCGCTTGCACGTTATGAATTCGGCGTATACTTTCCGGATACACAGGTCAGACTGTTTGGTAAAATATACGATGGCCACGATATTTTTACACCGTGTGCACAGTTGAACCGAGAACAGAAATATCGTGGTCGAAAGTGATTAGCAATATATTTGTGTTATGTTACACCGAACTAGGGTCTGCAATCAAATTAAAATAGGCCAGGTACTGATATTAAACCTGATATTGGACTGCCATGCCACAGTTCATAAAGAAAAAACCCTATCAGCATCGCACTAAATGACCTGTTATCTGGATGAAGACGGTGTTAAATTACCCAAGCATCAAACAATCGGGTGAAACAACCGTCGGGTTTCTCTGCATGGCTGTGAACGCAATATATTATGCTATAAGGTCAAATATCTGTCAAGTGCATTCAAATGCAGATAGCTGCATGCTACATGTAATTTTATAATACAGTGGTTCATAGCGTTTTTGCAGGTGATCCAAGCAAGCAGTAATTATGAAACCGTTTTTACATATTAAAGCGCTATGTGGCTCTGCGGCTACGCCGAAGGTATTAACGTGGCGTTCAACAACCGTATGCTTTTCTTTATCGCTACAGTGATATTATGAGGCCCGATAT
The DNA here is from genome assembly GCA_034190875.2 of Urechis unicinctus. Lineage (NCBI taxonomy): Eukaryota > Metazoa > Annelida > Polychaeta > Xenopneusta > Urechidae > Urechis > Urechis unicinctus. Next base: position 23,059,125 of record CM067343.1, read on the forward strand.
GCCAATACGTGGACACAAACAGTAACTTCTACAAACGCATGTAATTTACGTGTAATTTCAACACCACGGCAAATGGGTCAAACTGGCCAGATTTTGACCTCACCAAATCCAAACATGTCTTTAATCCGATATTTACGATACAAGTACCGATAGACTACCTGTTATACAGTCAGACTTATATCAACGACAATCAAAACGACGAAGCAACTTAAAATAAAAACGATAAGCCAAGAAAAAAAAATCTTCAAGTGATAATTGATTGTTTTTTAATAGAACGTAGGACCCCTGTATACCGTCAGTAATGTGTCACTGGGTCGCTTAGGCAATTAGGTATAAAGAGCCCGGCGATGTTTTGCGACGCCCATAATTACCGCAATTGCTTTCAATTATTCTGGTTGGAATCAATCGATCAAGCAACTGTCTAGGGAGATCCACTTGATTAAATTAATGCTCTGGACTGAAGCTTCAATTAACGCTTGGCCAAACCATTCGAAAGCATACAAAAGCCCTTTAGTAATCGTACTTATCTATACTTCCTATGTTACCTATGGCTTTGTCTCAAACTTGAAAGGAACCCATTACAATCTGGCGTTATACGGGCGAGGCTATTGGGTAATGGGAGAAGGTACGCCTGACACAGATTGCTTTCAATCACATCTGACGAACTGGGGATGGTTAATGGCATTCTGTCAAATCTTTCAAGACAGCTATTTTATCTCACTCAGCTGCTGGTAAGCGGATTTTCCAATCTTTCATGCGTTAAGGATAGGATTTGAACGGGGTCTTCATTCAGGGACAATCATACAAATATGTTAAAAGTTTGTGATTATGAGCAACAAATGGCTACAGTATAGTACCAGGGCAATAGTGTGATGGAAGCAAATAACTAAAAATAGGTTGTATTAACCTACACAAATACATATGGCCTACACGGTTTTTTTTTCCGCCCTTGTCTCTCATTATCATACGGCCTGCAACGACCATATTTGTCAACAGTAGTGATATTTTGGTCGAGATATGGTCGTAAATTTACAAACTGTCGTCACTTGATTAACCCGTATGTTAATGTTACAAAGGTATGCTTACATGTATTGCCTGCCTTAGGGGTTCATACTCGAGGTAATAATATTTAGAATACTGAATGTGGACATCAATGGTTTCATCATAATTGCGTCAAGATTGAACTGCTCCAATACAAAGCCTAATGCCTAATCCTACTGCCTATGGCAAGACGCAGCTACAAAAGTAGTTGGAAACGGCACCCCTCTGTCGGTAACGGTCTTCTAGATTTGATTGAGATTTACAAAAGTATTTATAGCAGTGCTTATTACTGTCAAACCGCCCATGTCCGGGCACACATGATAAGATTACAAGATGTGTTGCTTTTTAATCCATTATCAACAAATGCCGTCGTTTGTTGTGTGTTGAGGGCCCTGCATAAATACTTACGTGCGCAGCGCAGTTTGACGAGCATATAGTTGAGAAGTAAGTTGCTGATGCATTTTAGAGATATATTGTCGTAGACATGCTAATGTGTGTTCTATTCAATACATTCAGACATACCTACATAATAAACGGTATATAACAGACCAGCGCCATTTTGTCAACACAATTGCTTGCATATTCTGTTTTATCTATCGTTGGAACTTTAAGAAAAATATGCCAGCACTATTGGCGTTTGGCCGGCACAATCAATATCATGTCATTATTTTTGATTTAATTGGATCGCAAGACAAAGTGTATTCCATTGTACGACGATGTTCATTTAATAAGATGTTTCACATAGAGAGGTGGTGATTTTCAATTATTGAAGATAATAGCGTGTCTGCCTATTTGAATAATGAATATACGTCACACCTGTCCCGATTAATATCGGCTTTTATTGTGTTTTACGACGGATATTTTATTTAATTACGCCAGTGTCGCCATCTGCACTGGTGAATACATTATAGCTTTCTTCATCAGCAAGGAGATAGAGAGTCTGAATTTGCATGCTACTTAATCAAATATGTTTCTGTAGTTGCTTATCGTTGTCTTTGCTAACTTGCGTAATTACTTTATCCTTCATCATAATGGACGGATCCTACGTCGAAGGCAGTCATATTGTTATGTGCAACAACTATGCGCTTTGCACTGAAACGGAATTGCTATAACAATTTGTTATATATTTACGGTATAAAAAAACAACTAATATGCTTATTTCGCACCGCGACCGTGTTATGAGTAAGGAGCTCATTAGCTGATCTACTTTATTCCATATCGGCGGCAAAAATGTAATGCACAATGCACCTGCTCGTTGATTACACCAAAGAAACAACATTAACAGGTGTGTAGGGGTGTGTGTCCCTGGGCTGTTCGAATGCATTATTTGGGCGTTGAGCTGTTTGTATAATGCATTAATGTAACCATATGGTACACATCAAAGTCGTTTAGTCTTTTGAATTGAAGAAAGCACTGTGATCATGCACATTGTCGTGAATTCATTGAATACGCGCTGGCATTATTCAAACAGCCTTTTTAGGCCATGTGTCGAGTTGAAGGTTGCCAGTTCAGCTAATTACTAACAGAGTTCCAGTGTCGTCTGAAGGCATTTGCGCACTGGATGTCAACTGGATGAATCTTACCCAATAAATGGAATGACGAAAGCCAGTAGGATAGAGAGCAAGAGTGCGTACGGGATTGAGTGGTCAAAGAGTGAAGGTTTAATGAAAGTGTGTAGGCGAGAAAGTAAACGAGTATATATCAAATGAGTGAGCCTGTGAGTGGTTTTGTGAGTTGATGTGGGTGTCATTGTGTGTGGGTGTATCGTGATTTTAAAAGGCAAAAGACTGACTTTCACGATGCTCTATTTGTTTATGTGAGCATAGCGGGGCTGAGGACAGATAGTTATACTCTATTTTAAGATGCTTCTGCTTATCGGAAATACTGTTAGACTAAACAAAATGCATATATCTGCGAGTCCAAAGAAGCGGACAAGTTTTCTCATTGAGCGGTATCCACGTGTCAGTATGAGCAGACAGAAGACACTTAATATACTGCAGCCATTGTTTCTTTTGTTGACAAGGCAGCAGTGTCGGCTATAGATATGGAAAATTGAAATATTCCATGCCGCCATATGTTGTGTTAATACGCGAAATGAAGGCATCTGACACCGATTCTAACCATTTCGAAGATGTTTGAATTGTAAATCAATTGCCAAAAAATGATCTGGGTGCATACATATTAATATCGGCGAGAGTTTTAATTCAAGGGCCATTTTAGTATCCATCAAGCGCATAGGCGTGGACATAATGAGAATATCCTTCGAAATAGCTTACTTCTTTTGTTACTTATTGCTGACATTATTTTGTTTCGATTATGATGTTTTACAGTGCCTAAATTCTCAATGGCATAATCTTAATCCTTCCTAATTGGCTTGTTAGCTTTCAGTTATCAGCATTTCTGGGCTTACATCTTTCGTTCCATCCACCCGCATAGATCATACAACAAGTTCTGCTCAACAAATACCCTCATAACGGCACGTGCAGTAAAATCGAATTCAGCACAATAAAACACGCCTTCATGTCGTAACTCAATAACAGAAGAATACACGGAGGCTACATATAATTGTGTGGGTCTTGTTTGGAAATCGATAGCTATTGCCTTGTTATTAGCTCAATGGTTGATTTAATTTTTTTTCTTATCGTCAGCAGATGATTAAGATATACCACACCGGTTAAATGACAACATCAAAAAAGCAATAATTACAGTTGTGTTGGGGCGTCTAAGAGTCTTTCGCTGTAATTAATGGATGATATATGGTTATAGTGAGGATTGAACCTTCTATTTCAATTGTTGAATGCTCTAATAAAAGGCACTTTTCATCTATATTGTTCAAATATAACTATGTATTATCCGAATAACTCAAGCACCAATATAAAAGCCAAAAGGATAGATGATTAACATGCTGACATGATTTATATATTTATTGTGTCTCAAAAACCTATTTGATGTTGTTAATGACTCACAACGATACATGCCTCTTGGCCCCATACACGCAACAGTTGAGTGAAATGTTCTATAACGATCTTCAATTTCGCATCATATCATACCTGCTCAGCGATAACTTTGCCAATGTAACAATATAGCTAACAAAACAAGCACACACCGCCAACGTTTTCAATGGCATTTGCAGAAGTTTGCATTAATCAGACAAATGCGAACCACCCAGTAACAACGGGATTGTACTGCAAGCAACTTAGCTTATTCTGTATTTATATAGACTATTTTGGTAGAGTGGTGAAATAAATGCCAAGAACAAAATTGTTTGATCACTGCCAAAGAGAACCTCTTAGTAGCTTTATAATTTTTTCATCATCGTTGTACACTTATGATGTTCGTCTTACCAATGTATTGCAGTACAGAAAAGAATGTTTTGCCGACAAATTATTAATATGGCATGTTGTGTCACATAATTACTCCTAGTCCACTACGCGAAGTCAATTACAATACCAAGAGAACTTTTTGGCAATTGTTCAGAATAGGAGAGATCCTATAAGTCAAACCACATGGCATTAGAAACTTCTTAGTGGTATTAGATGGGAAATAGTGTTTCCTGCTCCATTAAACACGGGCCCAACTTGTTCCACCTACGATGTTAGATTTGACATTTTATATCAAATGCAACTATTATGAACAGCAATGATTACACACATATATATTCATATATTATAAATGCTCTGACAATGACAGCGTAAACTCGTTCAATTACACCAATGCTGCTAATTTGTAAACACCGAAAGAAGATTCCCTCTCAATCTTTACGGTACCTATGTCATAGAAATGTACGGGATGATTTTATCATACACAGAGCATTTGCATCCAAGCGGGCGTTTTTGAAAACACCCGTAACACATAATAGATGCCACACTAGATAAACCAAAAGACACCATTACATATGCTTAGTAATAAATGCCCCAGAATATCCCGTTTAAAACTACCAAGAAAAAGAAGTGCCAATGCTTCATCATTCATCTTCAGGGGGTGTTTTCTCTCTCTCTCTCTCTCTCTCTCTCTCTCTCTCTCTCTCTCTCTCTCTCTCTCTCTCTCTCTCTCTCTCTCTCTCTCTCTCTCTCTCTCTCTCTCTCTCTCTCTCTCTCTCTCTTAGATAAACTGAATCATTTAAACTAACAGGATGCTTTTTTTACATTGCAGGTGCAGATGTGAAGGTATATCGCTGCCATCAGGACGGAATTAATGGGTTTGGATTATTGAGGGAGGATTTATGGATACTGAGGTCGTGGGCGTCGTAGTTTGCAAAGTCAACGCTAAGCTCTTGAATTAATAATGTTTATAAGTTAATCATAACCCAACATGCTGTAAGAAGCAAACTTCTTTCATAACAACGATCGAAAATGCTATCCTGCCATGTTCATCACAACATATAAATATCGATTTTAACATTTTTTTATGGTCTTTTCTACTGAAAACTAATTGCGGAATCGTTATCATAAACGAAACGATGGATGTATTATTTCATTGGTCAAGCTATGCCGTCTTCAAAGAGCAACACAGCATGTCATTAAGTAGAGTCATTGTGCGTTCGCAATGGTTCATGCTTGATCAATGACTGCCGGCATATGATCTACGATGGCTGCTCCAACGACTGCCGAAGTTCAGATCATGATTAAGCAGAGCCAACACAAGAGCAGTATTGCACATTAATTCGAAATGAATGTCATTTGAAAGCCTTAAACTCGCAGTTAAAGTATATGTGTATGTAGATAAGATCGACCGAGTTAAATGTAAACGAGTGAGTATACGCGCTGCTCGTTCTGAGTTACTTGTGTGCATGTGCTTGCGTTAGCCATTTTAGAATGCATATACCAAATATTTCGTATCTGATAATACAGTTGTTGTCAACAAATGAGCTCAATGGCGGATAGTTTTTAGATGCAACACCTGTTCATTGCCTACATCAAATAAGGAATAACTACAGGTGTGAGAGTCTTTCAGGTGAATAAATGGACGTTACACGATTTTCTTTCAGATTATTTAACTTTCCATTTTAATTTAATTTTGCTCTAATCAACATCACCTTCAAGGCTTTGCCGTCAATAAAGCTGGAACATAACTACAATTTATTTGAATCACCTGAAGGCATCGACGCAAAAGAAAAATGCTGTGATGATAGCCATGCTTATATGGTTCATATCATAATCGCTATGCCTAGATTATTCATACATCATTGTCGACAAGATAACAGCTAGGCGTATGGATTACGCCTCACCGATATTCCACCAACGAGGGTGAGAGAGTGAGTCACCGATTTGTGGGTGCGTTTGAGTACATAAGTCAGTGTGTGTTTTCGTACACACTGCTTGCTCGATCCGTACAGATGCATACTCCATCCCCTTTCCATCGTTTGTTTACTGTGAGCAATACCTAATTGGTAAGAGAAGAGTGCGTTTCATATGGCTTAACAGAAAACTATCGTAAGAAAATGGCATTTTCAACATTCGCAACCTTCGCGTTCAGTTTCCCTATGTTGTTTTGCAACGCGGCGAAGATGCTGACTTCAGTACTGATATCCACGTACACGAGATGTGCTGCAATGACGGATTACTAAATGACAGGTGTAAACATGTAGGTATCATCTATTACTGTGGCATATGGAAGGTGGCAAATATTGGAGTGCATAAATGATATATCAAAATGCAGCTAAGACCATATTAATTATAACTGTAGGCAATGTGAGAACTATTTTACAAAGTACTCAGCAATAATGAAATGGCTGATTCGTATATTCTCTCACCCTGTAACTATATATTTACATATACTCAGGAACGTAGCATACTAGCATACCTAGTAACCACACGCCACAAATGATGACAAGAGCATGTGATGATTATTGCTTGAATCCGAGGGATGCTAAGAAACCAGGAAACAAATGGATGTTATCTGATTGTGTTTCTATTTACTTTGGTTGGATCGTGACAGAACGACAAACACGAAATGTATGTCATTGTTGCCCGATAAAAGCCCTACAGCAAATGTGTTAGTACCGTTATCGTAATGAACATTGAGTTCATGTACATTTTGGTTGTGTCGTCTAGTTAATCTATTTGCATTGCAAATAATATGATGAATTAATAAATGACAAACGGAGCATATGACATATAATCGCATTATGGGTACCTAACCTTATCTTCATCACACTAGTAAATACTATATGATTACCTGTGGATAAAGCGGCAGGTACACAGGACAGGGAAGACTATTGAGCCCAACCACCATGCTTTAGGAACTTAAATGTGGATGGTTTTTGCTCTTCCATTAAAAGTATTACATCTATGATGTTTTAATCGAGTCTTGGTGGTAAATGCATCACAAATGTAATAACACTGGTTTAACCCTACGTCAGAGCAGCTAACAACTGACACATTTAATCTAATAATATGACTAGAAGTATTATACATCCAGCTGCAATGACAGCATGTGTTCGTCTAGTTACACACAGGAAATCAGTCCAAATGGACCCCATGTTTACAGACACTCATCATTTGTTTAGTGGTTTGTTTGATATATGCATAAAACGCAATGGAAGGTATAATGTAAGATTAGGCGCAATATAACGTGCTTTAATGTGATAAGTATTGTTAATACTCAAACTGTTTCAGTTTGAGGACGATTCCATAGTTGAAAAAGTTTACTATTAACATACCACCTTGCAAATTATACCATCATCTACAAATCTTCTAACCCAGTGCTGATTAGAGCCTTCATTTCGATCTGCATCTGACTTTGCCAGTATGAGGTGTGGTAAGCGTTGATTAGGCTTGTCCATTTAGTAGATAAAACTTTGTAATCATTATGGCGACCGCAATGATACAGAATTCCGTCCGCTACATTAGGCCTACCACATGGGGTCCTCTAAAATCCCACCTATGCGATAAACTAGACCCACCATCGGTCGTTTAAGCGGGAAATATAACATTATGTCGGAATGAACAAAACTCTCACATCAATTCAAAGCACAATATTGCCAACGTACAATTGATAGGCAATGGGAGCGTTGAATCAGCAGCAATCAAAGCATACTCTACAACCTTACGCAATTTCAGGGAAGGATTTACTTATACAGGTAAAACCATAATCGATGAATGGTATTAGCAGGCGTTCTGTAATGCGTCCCTGGCACCATTGGGTTACGCGTTGTGTATTGCATGTGGAATCAACACGGTATCGACCAACTAGTATTGCCAACAGTGGTGATTTTGTTGGCTACTTCTCCACGAATTCTTTCAAATGTTACCATTTAAACGAAACACAGAAACTGTTAATAACATGCAATTAGTAATTCCCTGGGCAAAATGATTTGATATACACATATCACGTAAAATAAAGGAAATATAATTGAAATTGAATAAGGATATATCAATTGCCATATTATGGGTAACACGGACAGTGTAGATAACGCTCCAATATATGGATGATTGAATTATGGCGTAGGTATATAAGATTGAAATGCTTGTTAAACGTTACAACAGGTGTTTAACAATAAGTTTCAAGAAATTCTGAGAGGCAGAGTGGAACCAGCTTTATTGATATCTAGCATAATTGTAATTAATTATCCACTATATATATATCGGCGCAAATGCCTTGCAACCAAAGAAACGACTTTTAATCCATTTTGCAAATATTGTCTCTCTGGCCATTACTTAATGCCATCTTTTGATATGTCATGTAATCTATCAGCAAACGGAGCGATAACTGAAAAATGTGACTAAACAATGGTCTTTACTCTGCCATGGTATCAGATGTGCCCAGTATTTAGCAGATACGTTTGTATCATTTTCCTCAAAACAAAGTATTATCTATACGCAGTAAGTTTGACAGTGCAGAGATGCAAAATTGAAAGAGTTAATCTCTGTGTCTCCTCCCCGCTATCTTATTATCTTTCAGGGTCATTCAAAGTGTGAAAATATTGTCAAGAATCGTTCTATTACGAGCTGTTCATTTTATGATTTGTCCCCGACCCTTCTGAAGACTCCTAAGTACTGGATGCGGTCATTTCGACACTTACACTCGATGTGTTGTGATCTCGGTCTGAAAACAGCGCTGCTATAAAAGGCTTGTCTTGATGAGAATGACTTCAAAATCTTTCGCCTAGTATTTAATATAATATTTTTTTCAAAAAGCATGGAAAAGATGGTGGCAACATAAGTGCGACACATAATTCAATATGACCTGCATGAAGATATTTTGTCAGCCTACCGCATCAGATGCAGCACTGAGACAGCGATCATTCAATTCAGTTAAGACATGGACCCTATCCGAGATGAGGATGACAATGTGTTCCTAGTCTTGTTGGGTCTCAGTATTGCATTAGACACATTTAATCTCATGATACTACTTCACCGTCTAAGCACAGAATTTGCCTCGCAGGTACGACTCTCCACCGGATTGAGTATTACCTCGCAGTGTTTGATAATGAGCTGTCCGTAGAAGCTCAAGTGAATCATGTCCTCCAAGGAGTCTACCTCCACCTTAGGTGGATTGCGCTTAATACGAAATTCCTGACACATGATGCATGCGCAAAAATCATCCATGCGAACACTGCCACAAAGGTGGATTTTTACAATGGATAATTGGCTGGATCGCCTGGCCCGATAATGTGTTGCCCAAAACAACGCAGCCCGCTTGCTTGCGAAAAGTGAGCATGAGAAAACGTACAACACCGTCTCTTTTAGATCTTCTTTGGCTACCTGTAAAACGGCGGATTACTGACAAGATGGACACAACATCAACACCTATAAAAACAGGTGCTAGGATCTGGATATCTCTGCCTGCAAATAAAAAAATTCAAAAAACTGTGGTCATATTTTAAAGGAAGCTTAAAACATTTTTATTCAACCAAGCTTAAAACTAATTATGTGGCCATAACTACTACTTTCTATTCCTTTGTGTTCATTAATATGTACGAGAACATTCTCTGTAAAGCGCATGAAAACCCTGTTTCTGTAAGTTTGCCCTATAAAAATCAATAAATCATTATTATTATTATTATCATTATTGGAATCGAAAATGCAATGAAGGATTATTCGTTTCGGGTGTATTCATTACAAGCATCTCGGTAAACTCGTTTGTTTACGTATGGAAATGTGTGTCGATGTTTAACAATGGCTACCTGATATTCAAATCCTATAGTTATGTTTTCGAAAGGTCCAATGGACCTCTAAACTCTGTGACAATACAGGCGTTATCACTTCAGCCGCCTGGAACGTATTGCTAGCCTGACCACATGTAAATCATCTGCCCACTAGAACAATTGCCTTGTGGTATCCATTTATGTGTCAGATGATCCACCAGCTCTAGAAGTTTAGTTCTGCTGGATAAAATCGCAAAAACGCTTAAAAGCTGTGCTATTCAACGTTCGGGTTGTTCAGCAAGTGGAATGAATATATGTTTAGTGCTTGCAAAACCATGTAGATATAACCAGCTAGATTAAGGTTATGACTATGGAAGGTCTCTGGATCAGTCAAGTGCCCTAGGCACAGGTGTTGAGATTTTCCTTAGTAAGCCCTATCGAAGTTATGAAAGCCGAGCTTTTGCAACGTTTGCCAATATAGTTTTTTTCATCTACGTTTTACACCCCGAATAAAAAAGGGGCTGTCATCCGATTCACATTATTTAGCACTGTATGTAATCTACTTGGTCATTGATATCGTCAGAATTTGTATTCTTTATCTATTGCTCCAAAGCTATCAATCATCTAAAAGAACTAAAACGCGCATTTTAATGCGTAATACTGATTCAGCATTCAGCCGAGATAATTAGTTATCTTTGAGTTGACTGTATAAACGAAAGAGCTAAAAAGAAAATGTTTTAAATTTAATCGGTGATGTTTAGTGCAATTATCCTAATAGGTTGATGTGTTGCCGGCGTATACCGGTAAATATAATACTTGCAAAAATGTGTAAGTTAGTCACAATAATATGGAGAGTCTATGTTGAACAGATACAAAATAGTACACCGCCATCAGTTAATTGCTGTAGTCGCCAAAACATCGCTTCACTACAGATTGTTGATGAAAAAATATCACTAATGTATTTAATGACTGTTCGATGTAGATGTTTCCCGGACAAAAGTCTGCAACCTGATGAAAATCAGGGGCCTGAACATCATCTAAGTGATTCACATCTAGTCAGTGTCATAGGAAATTTTATCCCGAATGGGATAGCTAAAACCCGCGTTTCAGTCTTACACTGTTACATATAATGTGAATAGGAATTTGGTCAATTTAAAACTTCAAACGAAATAATTTCATCAGGTTCCAATTATAATAATAATAATGATTTATTGATTATACGTTTATTAATAAATAGGATGGTATTGATCATGCATATGATAATGCATGCAACACCAAGGTGGGCGATGTCTTTGTTGATACACATGGAAAAATAAATCATACTTCAATGCAAGGCAGCAATTTCCTTTGTCCTTGATTGTCTTGTCTTTATGGGCATGAATTTGTTACCAATGTCACGAATGCGAAGAATCTGTCATGCATTGGCGAGAACCCATGCACACTAATATCACATCATCATATGCAACGCAGTTGACTAGCCTGCGTTTAACAAATTATAATATTGCTGTTTGTGATAATGGCAACGTCTGCAGCGCCTTCTATGACCATGTCGTATTTTATAAAAATTACGACCGGTTCTGTTAGCTTCCTTTTGGCTCATAACACCTTGCAACTTAAATAATTCTTTGTGGAATATTCTGCAAGATGCATGAAACGTATTGTCATGACTGAGGAATGAAGGGGTTATTTTAAGTTTCTCTGTATTTGACTGTTTTGCGAAACATGACGAATTGAATGTCAACTGTAGTTATTCACAGCTAACATTTGCCACTTTCCAACAGTGACTACATAGAAAAACTTTCATGTACAACATAAGATTTGCAATTTATAGTGTTGATGATTTTTTCATTCTGTACATGGAGACATAACTCATAGATTCCACGTTAGATTCTATGGAAAATATATTATATAATATGTATATTTTTAGTTGCACATACCCCACAACTATTATTTAAAAATGAATAAGCTATGGCACCCATTTGAATAAAACATTTTGCGGATTGTTATATAACAAGTTGTCGCAGTAAGGTGTCCTTGCATGGCACACCATATGAAGAAAACGGATGCATGTGAATGTATTATATCTAATACGATTAGAACAAGCGTCTTGGTGATTCTATCATAACCTTAATATCTCACGACCAGCTGCTTTTTGTCAGCTTCATCGCATCGCGGGATAAAATCACTTATTCCATTGTGACACGTTCTGTTCATCGTGAGGGTCATACTGTGAGAGCAATTGAAGGGTATAGCTTCAGATACGTCAATATCTGGATGTTTATTCTCCACCACAAACCTGTGAAACGGCAAGTTGCATGTTAGGTAAATGACATATACCATTCAGACATACTATGCAAAGTAAATTTGGGTAAACCCGAAATGGTACATGATCGATTTCGAGTACAATGCAGAAAGCTGAAAGATGTAAATCACTGCACTCGCTTAGTATTTTGATATACGTGCTAACACGAGCAGTCTGCATGTTTCTGCGTAGCATTGTAACTGTCAAAGCCCACCGTTAGTACTCATGACAGGTGTATGTTTCACGTTTAACAATCATGGCATTCGCTAGAATCAAATAAACGATCATCCCCGTTGGTGAAACATGAGTCTATTGATATTGCGGTTCAAAGTATCTATGGGGTTAACAAAAGACTTCTGTCACCGGGTTGTTACAACACGTTATATTAACAGATATATGGTGAGAATCAGCGCCTTTCGTAGTAAACACAGTAGACAAAGTCGATGAAGTTTATACAATATTTCTGCTAAACGTATGAATTATTGGTTTTTTAATCAAATATTGTTTCGAAATGTTGTTTGGGTCATCTATGGGAACAATGACCGCCGTACCAAACGCTCGACGAGATTGGATGCGGCGAACTGTGCCAAGCCAATTAATAGTAAATTGGACGGCTGTCAACCAGATGTACTAACTTGTGCAATACCAATTACAAATGTGGAGAAATAGCTGTGGGAAAAACTAGGCTTGTGTTGACGTCGGTTTACTTACCAGTGCTAATTAAGCCATTGCTTCATCCCTCGTTATTAAGATGAAGGTATATCAATCCACAAAAAACCATGCGATGTATAAGGAGGTCGTGTCGTTCAGAATGGTCATATAATAAAAACACAAACCAAACATAACGTCAGGAACTATGATGATTACAACAGCAATGGCATGATAACAATGTTAACCTTCAATTTAACATGTTTCCACATCAGCAAGTTTGAACACGACGAGATTTATATTAAGCAAACACGCACATTATTGTCATTATGACTCATATATTTATCAATAAGTGATAAGCACAGAATCTTCAGACAAATTCGGCTTTTTATTTGAAAATAACAACATCTAGCTTCTTGGTCAAATCGATTCCTAGAATGCGCTTTTCTCTTGATATGGGATCAGAAATTGTCTTATAGTAAAGGAGTCGATTATTGGACAAATGTGGACACAAACGTTCGGCTCTATTCAACTGACCAGTCAATGATTATATTCATAGCTGTTGCTTGCTTGTGAAATGAATATCAATACTCCAATACGCTGTAAGACTAAGCAAAACGGCCGATTATTGCAGGCAATTAAATATCACCCAAGCGTTCACAAAATATTATATGACAGCATGTACAATTAACACTATGAAACTACCTTACAGAGAAATTATAATGTGTGTTGTCGTGGCATCCAGCGCCATGTGGTATATTGTACTTTTCCCTAGAGTTATGAGGGTATATATAAGGATGGATTAGACGCAAGATACTTTCTACGGACAAGATTATGCGTAATAGAAAATTTTACTTATGAGAGCAGACCCTTAAATATTAGTCATGATGCCAGCATTCCTGGCAGAAAAACAATAAGTTTTCATTTTCTAGTTAATTGATGATGGTATGCAGATTTAGTCAAATAGCTAGCATATATTAAAGTTGCTGTTATGCAAATATGTAGAGAATCAACCCACATGTGATCATATTGTCAATGACTTTGCTGTTAGCTCGAAAATCTACATCACTAAACGCTATATCTTTGGTTTGGTGTGCATGTGATTGCAGTGGTGGTTTGATTAGAAAACAAAAGCACAAATTAACGAAGCTACTATCTTTTGAAAGGCTTCATCGAAATCATTATGTTTGACACAGAACCATTTATTGTTGTTTTTCGTATGTAACTGTTAATAATGTAACAAGTAAAACGTTAGGACGTCAAAGCCTTATACATACCGCTAAAGTTGTTGGGGTATTTTGTAGCATTTAAATGAGTTCGTTATTTAATTGTTTAACATTGTTATGACCCATGAATTGCAGGACCACATCCACATTACTTGCTAAGGGACATTAATCGTTCGTATTTCCAGACTTAATACTAAGAATAACGTGTTATACAATGCTGTACAGTTCCGCCGAGGAGGTCGCTGACAATATAGAGTGACAAGTGGTCAATGGTTATCCGCTACTCATATTACCCTGGTATGTTTTCAGTTTTTCACTGGAACAGATTTTACCCGCTTGTGCGGAAAGCCATGCAGGTGGTCGTTGGTCGGAAAAGAAGCTAGTGTTAATTTTTGTACTAAGTTTAAGCCTGCAAGAGGTTGTTGGGTTGTTGGCACTAGTACAGATGTGATTAACACATTGCAATATCGTTAGCACTAACAATGCTGAACAATAACCCAAAGTGACAGATATATAATTGGCCTAAATAAGACATCAGTCCGACCAGCAATAATATCGACAATGGGTTATGTTTCCTTGTAGCCCAAATTGGCTGTCAAAACTAAATATACTTTGATAAGACGATTACAAACAGAGGTGAGTTGTTGCAGTTCGATATGATTCCAATTCGTTTTGAAGCATACAGGTTCGCAGTTGTAATCATCGCCATAGTTGATATTGTTTCATATAAATCTATATTTAGCATATATCCGACCATATTAACACCAACATGTGCATCTATATATCGCACAGAGCATTCAGGCGGAAACAAAAAAAAATAGCTTTTTTTCTCATTTTCACATGGAAAATGTATTAAAAGGTTTGTTTGTACCGACTAAATCTAACGCAATCAGAGTCACAAGCGCAACTATTGAATGATTTCATTTGACATATCGTACAGTCACCTGTCGATTAAATGGAAGACAAAATACGCGATCAAAGAATATTTTCAAAAATATTTTTTTATGCAGACCATCTCCCCTATTGCCTGTGGCATAACATTAAGACTGAGTATTGTGTACAGCTCACGCGGGCACAATTATCGCTAAAAAATATGTTGCATATGCTTAGATAAGCTGATTTTAATAGTTCATTATCCGACCTAATACTTCAAATTTTTCAAACTATCACATTCTTAAAATTATTCCGTCAGTCGCATGTTAAATACCCCTAGCAAAGCTTGCGAATGTGGCACTAACTCATTATTTCTTTGTGCAATGATCGGTGTAAAGTGAAGGAAGATTCAGCAAAATTTAAACTAAGTATCTGTGAGCCGGTTATGTTGTATCAGGTTTCATCAATATTTTGCATATCTTGCTTATGGGTAATCAATTCTTACCTCTAAAGCAATTCATATAATTCAATGAATCGTCATTGCAGAACAACAAAGAGGTTAGATTCAATAAATGATCAATATCATCTACTTAATAGCTATTGCATTATTGGGCCACATCGTAGAATGGTTTCTGCCGACAAATACTAGACCACAATGAATTAGATATGATTAAGTATTGTCATGATAGCAATCAGATGCTGTTCATCTGTTTTTGTATGATGACATTCCACAAGAACACTAGTGAACCGTTTGTATGCATATTGCACCAATGTTGTATACTGTCATATAAGTTTCCATCAACAAAGCGTAAGTATATATTTTATAATAAGAGAAAGTGAATAATATGTTTGATATAATGTGTGTGTTGGTCAGCATGGCCACGGAAGGTTCTCTCGTTTTGCCTCAAAACAATTAAGTTGCTTCATAGATGATAACACCGCACTCGCTTTTTTTGGAATGTTATAAGCACTTTCAGGTCTTGCTGGTGTTGATATCAAATTTCCACAGTAATCACTAATCCGGTAAAGTATCACCATCACCGCGCAGTACATTAAATATACCTAGTATTATTCACAACGACGTGAAATTCGGTCCAATCGTAATCGATGACATTACACCCGGGTAAGAATATGCTGGGCTATAACCGTTGACGAATTGCCTCCATATCAAAATTGCTGTGTAATATCTAATTAGACGACCCCACTCTTTCTCGTTGCGTGAAATCTAAAGCTCTAGGTATTATCTTTGCAAATCCTCTGTCGCAATATATAAAAGTAAAATTGGTACAGAAGGTATCATATCTCCGTAAGTCATGTCAATATAGCCACAAACTTACAGCATTTGCCGGACAACGACCTATGTTATCGATAGGCCCTTAAGATGATGTGTCTTATCAGACCAGGTTTGTTTGTAGAAAGCGCTTTGCAAGGTTATTTACTCCTCTTCGCTCTGATGTGTATTTACTTCGATTGCTAGAAACATCATACATATTAGAATACCGAGATGCATGCTGCATTCTTGAATTAAATGATGTCGAAAAAAATTGATATTTGCAGTTATGGTGACGTGCATGAGTGGTAATGTAACCAAAAAGCAAGAGATTCCATAATGTTATATCCTGCTAAATTTAAGAACGATTGGTCTAACCGATAAAATGTGGTACGGTTCTAGCTGAATGTTTACGCTTATATATCTGATGAGCATATTGCTTCATGTCATCACGGACACTGGCACAATAAGCATGGACTACAACGTCCCCATGTTTGCACTGAATAAACATTGATATAGATATTAACGAAGTAGTACCTTCCATGGCATAGCATTTGTGTCTGATATCCATTTCAGTTACAATCATAGCCATGTCGTTATGTTATAATACGGAAGAGGTGCGATGGAAGGTAGCACTGTATCTACATAGGCATATATAAAGCAAGCATTTACATTTCTATCACACATTGTCGATAAAGAAAACAGTCACCAATAACGAATATTCGCTATGATACTACGCGATATGCTTGCAAATCGTCGTTCATCGAGTTTAATTCATCCCTGTAAAGTGAATACAAATGGATAATACATTCCTCGTCTAACGAGGACAAGGATCCTTGACGAGGTCCACGCTGGTTATCTCGACATGCACGATAATCCCGCTTTTGCCGACGTGCTTATGTTAAGAACTACGGGTTTTTTGTCTGTACTATGTCAGAGTTAACAGCAGCGTTTGATAAGTCTTCGTATGTTATCTAACATATTTTACCGAGGAACCACGTTTACTGCAAATTCAGGAAGGAAGCAACTATTTTCTCAGTATGCAATTAGAGTGTGCTTGACACATCAATGCTGTCTTTTATTAATTAAAATAGGGGAGTGTTGGCACAAAAATATTCGCTGTCTTGAGTGTAGCCTTTGTGTGATCAGTTATCCTGAAAATCTTGCTAAGACATTTAAAGATCATGCTTTTATAATGCATTTTATTTTATATAGAATCATTAAATAACTGAATTGCAAATTACAACTCTGTCTGCAATACAATTAAGAGATGATGACATGATACTGTTACAGATGATGGGTGCATGCAAGAAAACAAGCGTTACTTACAACAAACAAAAGTATGTCAATGTCTCGACGCATACAAATATATTTCCCTCGAGAGTAGTATGAGGGCAATACTTTGCTGCAAGGTACTTTATAACGTTGTCACCAGACCAGTAGATTTATAATTGACAGCTTGTACCGTTACCACCAAAGCATTCTCCTCAAAGCTACGCAATAAGAGGAACACAGAATATTATTAGATAATAGCATTAGTTGACCAAGTAGGCTGTATCTCTGCCTGTAGTTTATCCATCTGACAAACGGCGAACGAAATACTGCAAGGTACACGCGTAATTGAATAACGTTTATCATCTAAGAATGCATAGCCACTGTGCAAAATTTTCTTTTGCCAAATAATAATGATAAATTTTCAAATGAATAAATGAACCGTACAGCAAGTGTTAGGTGAACGTAAATGGTTGTTATGGACACAAGAGCATCAGTGTAAAAGTTGTTATACATTTAATATTTTCGTGACGTGTATTTGATTTTAACGAAAGTTCAATGGTTATGAGTGGCTGATCTTTTTCATAGATGTTTGCTAGTTTGAACTCGACTTTATGTATGGTGCGCGATGTTACTGTTAACGAGTAGACTTAATTAATATACAGCAAATGTGCGTATTCTTTTGACAGGATCATGGCTCATACAGTTTCATAAAAGATATGACAACATTGATCGTTGCATAAATAATAGCACCGACTCGAAAAATTTAATAATATCGGTTATCATAAATGTACAGCCCACCCGGCAAAATGATTCACCAAATGTACATCATAGTGGAAAATCAAGCGACTGATCTCGCTTAGGTTGAATCATTTTAATGTGATGCTCCATATATTTTTAGTGTGGTATAAATGAAATTATCCGTGGATAAGATGTACAATTGATGTCATTTACGCTGGTAACAGTCAATATAATATTAATGTTCTTAGTACATTGTGTTGCAAATGCAAATAAGACTTTTGAAACGAACATACTCATGAAGAGTATTTCCGTCATTCAATATAATAAATGTCAATTTTACAGCATGATTTGTTGCTGGCGTTTGTACAATTGTCACAGTCTGCCCGGCAAAATGTCGCCCCAATGAGAGCCCTAATGATGTAGCGTAACTTTCGCCTTATTTCGCAATATCATTCACGTGAGCCAAGTCGACATGTAATTGGTATGTGATGAAAACGTAATGTTATGTCAGCGTTTTCTGCGATCGTAAATCAATATGGCGCTGTTTATTGTGCTTATAAAGAAGTATTTAATATGCATAAATATAACAAATGCATAAACGAAAAAGAAGATATTATTATGATTTACTTCCAACCTCTTTGCATCGTATCACCTGTCAGGTTACTTGTCATTTTTGCACTGCACGCTCAGGACATCAACCGGTATTGGTATTGAGTCTACAATATATAAGCATATTCTTTATGAAGCTGTTTATCTAGCTATGTGCCGCAGGCATACAGTCCGGCATACTTCCAAGACGTGCTGGCACTGTTTGGTACGGGTTGCAATGAATAGCCAATGGCGGTGGAGATAATTTACCTCAAAACGTCACGATATCTCAGGATAAAGGTATCGGCCGTGATTAGTCCATTCATAATTTTACCCAAGTTATCCGTGACCATAGGCCATACTCTAAATTAGAAATATTGCCAAAAGGTTAGGAAAGTAACTCACAGCCATCTTCCATTCTTTAATTCAGGTTAGAATAATTTTGCAGGTGTAATGACTGGGACCTGTAATAACAGTTTAGGTTTTCTTGATTTCATATTACATGTGAACAGTTTCGTTTCATCCAATTAATTGTTTGTTTTGCTCCAAACCTATTTAAGTGCCATCTGTAGAGCAACAAAGCCGTGCGATGTATTATGAAAGTTGTACGCATCTTTCATCATCAAGTTTCTAGATCGGTGTGTCACCCACTCGCCATAGCAGCAGGACTTGGCAGGATATACTGATGCATTGATGTATTGCCTCATTTATTTTTAGATTTTCGGAGTTTATTTAATTAAGTTCCACATGAAAAACCCAACACAAAGGCTGTAGCTTCCATTTCAATGAACCCGTATCTGGGGATACGTCGCTATTGATCTCTCTCTACACACATAGTTCAACTAATGACGTTCTTACATGATGCACGAGATTTTGTTTAAACTGCATAGGTATTCGCACTGGGAAATAAATATACTATGTGACAGATAAATACTGTGTTAACTGTTCGGCCGTTAGTCACTATGAACAGGCGCATTCTCATGGAAATATATTTTGGAATAATTACTAGTCAATAAAGCTTTGAACCGTCTTAGGTTTTAAATTCAAATGCAAACTTATAAAAAAAAATTCAAGATAAAAGCACATTACTGCAACATGTAATTACTCATTAAGATGTGCTACCTTAGGACATAAGTATTATATATGATACCATTGTATTGATCATTTGAGTTGCTTAACATCGGTCAATCTTTGAAGCTTTGAACTATTTGTCAGATTGCGTCCCCTTGTAAAATCGCCTCACAGAGGAAAAAGCATAATCTTATTTGCAGTTGTCTTCGTCCGAAATATTCGGTTCATTCGGGCCGTTATTGTCATATCCGGCAATAATAACCCATAACTTGCCTGAAGATTTCCCGTACACTCTCTTAATTTCGTTTGACCATGAATATATCATTTTGGAATACTCCCGCATGGAGGAAACTGCGGCATAAGATACAAATAAGTCGCCGCAAAAGCGTAGCCTTGTCTGTCTGTCTATCACATCTATCATTTACAGTTTTTTGTTCCACGTTACAACTACGATGATTGGTCGATATTTGGCTTTACCATAACCAATTCAATGATTATAAATTCCAAGTTACCAAAATGGGTTCACTGACTTGTTGTAAAAAGTACCGAATTACCAGCATTGAGCTATTTCAGATTCATAGAAGGAAACACCGACTGCGCTCTGTTTGTGCACCATTCATGTAGCTTATGTCGCTAACATCATCACCTGTATCACCGCATGCAGCATATCACATGTAATAGCATAGGTTCCTTTAGTGTCAATGCAATTTCCTCTCCAACATGGACATATTTATTATTTGTACCACAGTTATGGACAACATACATTGATTGCTAAACCATTTACTTGTAACATTGACATTTTGCAGACATGCAAATTGCTGTTAGAAACATCAAAGTAGTAGGGTACGTGTGCAACCCACCGATTGAGTGCTGTGAGTTCTGCAAATAGTAAATGACAATATGCTATTCAGGATAATTATATCAAGGTGTTTTGAAGCCGTGTGCTGTCATGACCCTTCTTTACTGTGATCATAGCGTTTAGGAAAACTGGTATCATTAGAACACGCCGTCGATCATAAGCAGAATCATTACGAACGAAGCAATATGATGCAATATGCTCACCTATAGTCTGATTTATAGTTCATTAACCTTCATCAAAGCATGTACAGTGTAGCCAAATGATCAATACATCCTCTACATAAATGAAACAAGGCTGGCTGACGAGCTCTGCAACGCGTGATCTGAAGGCTAATCGCTTTGACAGAGGCTAGTATAAAATTTAACGCAAAGCATGGTTGACCTTCAACTGAATATGAACGGACGAGGCGGCACCTTTAAATCATGTTCCTTCTTGCATCACGTGTTGTGTGGTGTGTGGATGTAAACTATAGCTTCAAAAACCCTTTTCGACAATAACGTCAAAGTGTTAATTATTTTGAAGGCAGTGGGGGTTTATAACTGTATGAATACGACGGAATTCTAATATTGCCACTTACTTCGCCTCTCGAATGAAATATCGTGTCCATCTCTTTGTCGATTCAATGAGAACCAAATTGTAAATTAGATATTAATGACAACAGATGGTGAATTGGTGGATTGTTGCTATCACACAAGGTGCTTTTTGCTAATGGAAGGCCCTCACAAACCAGAGCTATTTATGTAGTTTGTTTTAGTAAGGACGTCGCCGTCATAGCATGCAATATATATTAAAGGCCTATAATGTACTTTGTGCTTGTATTGCTGTAACTTTTATGACAATTGAGACTAATGCAACATGTAATTGCTGCACATTTAAATGAGCTCCACCAATAAGTCCGAGAGCTACATCTATAAACTAGAAAAAGGCACGCTCTTGCTTTAACCCGGGCAACTAGGGTGATCCAACTCGTCTCTATATAATGGCTGGAAGTGATCTAGATCAATGGATATCCGGTTTTGTTTCCATGCTTGGCCAATTCCAGAGATTAGTCGAGGATAACATACCCAGTGTAAAGTAGGCAGAGTACTCAGAAACGATATATTTGGGCGACCTTGAGACGAATATCAATTACCCGTTATGGATAATTACTCTGATTAGGTCATTGAATGATAACCGATATGCATCACTGGGATCCCGCGCTGCATAGCTTCATCCTATTAAATTAACTTGTTAAGGTCTACATCATAGCAAACGCGTTGTGCATTTCGCCGTAACTCGTGTTACCACAGTTTATATTTATACTTTTTGGTCACGGTCGGAATTAGAGTTGGATCCGAAGCACATTTCACTTTCCTAGTCCGTCCTCAGCAAAGTGGAAACGAATATATCATCATACAATATTCACCGACGGCAATCAATGTGGGGTCACACGTAGATCAAAGAGACGTTACATCAATTGCGATATACCATTTAAATCGAATTGTATCAACCAACCAGTACCCTTTACAACTTGACCTGTACCAAAAAGTATCAGGATAAGTTATATATACTCCCAGCTGGTGCTAACGTAATTGGTCGCTGGTGATGCGATTCATATCATTCATTCATATGGAATACGCGTACCATACAATCACTGTTGCTATCATGTATAACAGGTTGCAATCATATTTCATCACGTACCTGTCCATGATGGAGTAGGGACTCCTGGATCTTTCAACAATTCATGTTCTGTTGAACACCTCTGGTCTATATTTAACTGTAGGCACTCACAGTCAATCAAGCAACCCGTTTCATACATATTTCGTATTTTTCTAGCTACAATTGAGGGACATAATTGTCCGGCTTATTGTCGGGAAGGAAATTATTTTCTGTGACTTGCCTATCCTCCCCGGATAGCCACTTACCAATCAAGGTTACTTTTTAGTACAATATTCAATAGCAACAATTAGAGCGCGTGTAAATGTTAACGGCTTGAGTTGAAGCTCTCTTAATGAAGTACATTATAAAATGATTTATGATAGCAGTAGAGTTAAGGTTGTATCAAGTTATATTTAATGCTCTGTGTTTACTTAACCTGATTTCACCTTCTAATCCTAGAGCAGATATGATTAATATATTTATCACGATTATTCTAAGATAGGTTAAGCAAATAGTGTCTTAACCGCGTCATACTGCAGGCCCTTTAATAGTTTTGAAGGCGTCTGTTTTGGACCTATAGCACTTTGCTTTTTCGATTTGTGAGAACTGCTAATCACGCTCGTAATGTATGAGTGCTAATTAGATTTATCTAATGCAAACCTGATCTGCCCAGGTTGTATCATCATACGAGTGCACAAGATCTCGAAGATATGTTTGATATTCATTATAGGGCTTCATTTGCATAAGTGAGCGTACCTTCAACTGATCATGACAGAATTACGACATGAAGTTATTCTCGATTGCAGGTTAAATCATCGTCATCGACTGGATTATCATAATCCCGAATTGTGAGCTCCTAATCCAAATGCACTATAAGTGGTAAACTTGATTGACTATGTATCAACTTTGTTTTTCGTTGATCATCTTTATTTATTGTAAATGACTACTACTTGGAACACATTTGTCAAAATACTATTTCCAAATCAAAGGATTGGGGATCTGCTACGTGCTACACGCAGTTAATCAAATTGACTGATTATGCATGTTCGATGTTAATGTGGTGTGTGTATGGTGAGGCAAATACCCCGCTCAGCCTTAAATTCCATCCCCTTGTGTATCTAATAAGTAGACCGCAAGATCATTGCAGGAGATAAGCTGTCTGAACTGTGAACACTAGATCATAATAACCATTTAAATAACCATATTATTATATAACTTGATGTTTCTAGGACATTAACAAAATCTAGGATGCAAAAGGCAATGTTACTTTGAAAGACAGAAATTGGAGATTACAAACTGTAGCTCGGATAAAAACTTTATTGTTATATAAATGTTTGACCATTTTTATATGATAGTGTAGTCTTAGTAAGCTACATAAATAATCTTTCACGAATGATTTCTTTGAATTATGAATGTTATAGCGAAATAAAATATAGATGGGCCCGAAAGGTTGAATCTGTACGTATAAAATAAAAAATCCACGTTTCATTGAGGACCAAAAGTATACGCCAGCGATATGTATCGTTAATCAAGCCAATGCATGAAACCATATTCTTCGTATTCTTGAATGGTTCTGTCCGCAACCTACCATAACACATAATCAATATATTGAAGCATTAGTATCCATTAAAGTGACAGACGCCTGCACATATAGTGCATCTATATAGCAAGTACACTCTACTTGATGCTCGGAAATTACAATTACTCTTCTTCTTTTGAAGAGACATAGATACGTGCAGACGATAATTGAATGGCAGAAAGACTGAATGAGAGCGCATTAAATACGCAGTCATATTTAATAGGCTCATCTACACAACAAAAGGATATAATCCCGTCAATATAGAACCAGACGAACGCCACACCTAATGATTTATCCCCTTTACCTGATGCAGTCGACGAAGCTGCAAACGTAATTTGAAGCCTCAACCCTCTGTTAGTTCCCCTACCCTTGATTTGGCTGATATGCCCCAGGGCCACCTATAACTCCGCAGTTCTTTCACAGCGCCCATTTCTAAATACATCTCAACATAGGGTAGATGCCCTAAATAGAAAAGGACGTAAATAAATGACTGAGCAAAGAATGCAACTTTATGAGATTACCTACAAGGTATGATACAGTTCTACCTCGAAAGACGATGACGTATTGCTGCTGCGTGTAGACTCTTTATGCTTTAGATGCGATTTGATTGTACTCGTATTGTGGTGATGTGAAATCAATATTAGTTGTAATAAGATTCATATTTTGAGTGGCATTCTGTATCATCTTTTACCATACATTGTGCTAAACAAACTCCAGAAACCTCGCACCCCCATGATATGCTATGTGCAACTGCCATCAGCTTGAACTATTCCATAGCACCTCATATTTGCGGGAAGCCAAAGAGCATTTTTATACAGCCATAAATGTGTTAAATGTATTAACCATCACAATATGTACACGAAGCACATTATGAAACCAGCGTGAGAGCACCTGCGACCTGATCAGCAACCATACGAGATTATTATTGAACCTAGCGTGTTTGTGTTTATTTCTGATGTAATATATTACGCAAGTTTGTATAATGCCCAGAACCAATAAGTGATACAGCATTTAATATTTGGTTGCATGCTATACATAATGATCATATCCTCATAATATAACAATGCTGAACCAAAATCCACCTCTTAGTGGCAGCTTTTAATATTTCAATTAAGCTCTTTGAAAACAGAGCGATATCTGAAATATGTGATTATACTGTGGCTGTTTCTCTGTCATTGTGTCAGCTCAGCCTAGGATTTAGTAGCTATGTTTGCATCATTCTTTCAAAACAAAGTATTTTCCTTCCTCAAGAGGTTGAACAGTGTAGGAATACAATAAGGTACAGGACTGATTTTTTTTATTTTGTGTCTCCTCCCTTGCTGTCTAAGTTTTTTCTCAAGACCAATCGAGTTGTAAAAAAGATAGTCATGAACGGTGCTACCAAGAGCTGTTCATTGGATGCTAGAGACTCCCAAGTACTGGATGCGACCCATCCGACACTTACACTTATTATCAACCAGATCTTGGCAGGTGGCGTTGTGCCCTCGGTCTGAAAACGGCTCGGGTAACACCGCCGATCAAAACGGCTGGTCATTCTGTGAATGACCTCCCAAAATTTCCGCCTAGTATTGAATATTCTATTTCTTGGAAAATTAATAGAGATGGTTTTTAGCAAAAACCGCTAGTGCGACACATAATTTATTACAACCTTCACGGTGATATTCAATCAGCCAACTGTATCGAATGCAGAACTGAAACAGCGTTCATGAAAATCTAATCATCGTCTCGTGCACAGAATATCCCTTACAGGTACGACAATATTCTAAATGGAGTCTTACCTCAATGAAAGATCACAGGCAGTTCACAGCGATGGTGCTGTGTCTGAGCATACGCCTCTCTTCATGTTTTGGGGCCTTGTCTATGCCTCGTGTATATTCTACCCCTAAAGGAACTCATTGCTCACCTCCTCATTGACGGGCATTTTTTAGCTGATGACAGCCAGCTTTTCACACTACTTCCAAGGCAAAATGTGCTGGACGTACGGAGAAATTATTGACGGAGGTGAGGGTATGAATGATCAATCACAAACTTTACCTGAACGATATAAAAAAAGAGTGCATGGTGTTAACCGGAAAGAATTTAAGGCAGTTGGATGAATTGTACGTGAGAATCGGTGATGAGATCAGCAAGTCCAAAGTCACGATTGTCATGTTTTAGACTCACCTGACAATATTGGCTGCGCAGGGATACCAAATAGCAGTTGATATGAGGTATGTAAAACAAAGAGACGCTGCCTCGAGGTAATGTCTAGTCCAGAGCGTTTGATGCTCAGCTTCGTTAACACCGACTCTACCCGAATAAATTGCAATTAGGCTCCATGGAACCATAGCACTATCCGATTTGAAGTACATTCCGCCAGATGTATGAGGCAACATATCAGGAGTGGGGTGTGTGAGATCTACTTCGTATTACTTTGTGATCTGAAATTGTATTGTTACTTGCTTGGCCACACGATCATTTAGCGTTGCAAACGTCCAAATTCATTCTCAAGCTCGAAGGGTTTCACTCCTCACGTTGTATTAGGATGCAGTGTTCATTATAAAACGATTAGTATCCCTTGAAAACCCATTAAGGAGATATTTGCATACAAACCGACTAGTTCAACACATCTTAAATGGTAAAGCCCTTCCCAAACGAAGGATATATCTCCGACAGCTACTGTGTCCAACAAAAGGCAATGCCTGCTTAATGGACTGAACCTTTCATGTCATATGTACTGACCATATCTTACAATCGGATTGTTAGAGATATTTCAGCTGAGGCAGATTAGCTATATTGGAATAGTTTCTGGATGGAGTGTGACAATATAAGTACGGAGGTGTTAACCTATATCGACTTTGATGACTGCAAGATGAAAACAATACGGAGGCGCAATCATCGCCTGTACGCCATATTATCGAAACTGTACCTACACTGATACGTATTATGACAGTAGGCTTGTCTCTGAGTTCTATTCCAAACAAGAGATCTTTACATAATAAGAAACCGCAATACATCGGGGCCGGCTTTTGGGTATAGATTCTCTCAATAGATTGATATGGCAGGAGCAGTCCTCGCAAAACGTGAACCGATCTCTCGATTCAATGTATCACGTATCTTTGATTGTGAGTTTCACCCGGTGAGGGCAATTGGAGCAGGCAACTGTGGAGCAGCTAATATCCGGTTGAGTTATCTTGAGCAGAGTGAACTTAGGTTAACCTTAATATACAACTCTCTAACTAATTATCTTTGAAAACGTAATATATATCACAGAGGCTCTTGATAATAAATATGCGTTGCTGTAAGTAATTTTGCTGAGGGGCGAGCACAGTGTTATTAAATGGGACAAAGCCTTAGTAAGATACAGTCGACAGTTTATGGGGGTCAATAACCCATTATGTAGCCCTAACTTATCAAACACGATCAAAAATAGACGTTTGGCTAATACTTTAGTACCTACTCAGACAACGTCATATATGTATCGATACAAATCATTAGTATAAGATAGAAGACACCGCTGATGAGCATCAGTCAGCACCGCTCTTTTCATTGATCAGACGGCGCTTTTCGAAATTAGAACATTTTAATTCGTCGCCCCTTTGGGCACCAGTGCGCATGTTTTTGGCTAAATTATTTGGCAATATAAACCTATGTTTAAATTATTCAGGAAACAGGTCCCTAACAGTAGCTACGGGAAATTCTACCAAGGTGTTCTGACAAAAAAAGCATTAGAGGCAAAATTCAGTCCACCTAAGTGGCAAGTTCTGTGTGTCGGAGTCCTTATCCACAGTTGAGCCGATTGCACATTCCACAACTGTCAACGATAATCATTTTCCCATCCATCTTCACAACTCATCTCGCATACCATAGTACATTACGAAAGGCACTAAGATAGCAAGCTTCATACCCGGGCCTACAAGTACAAAGCCCATTAACTAGACAAACCCCGGTCATCGACTCAATTAAAACAGAGACTTGCTTTTTCGAATTCTCAGCTCAATGAAGCAAATTCACGCCAAGAGCCTTTTCTCAATACATCTTCCGGGATTGGGCCCCTAAGCGAGCCTGAGATGGACTCATATCAAACGATATTAGCTGTATGCTATAATTAAATCAACTGACTTGTCCGTGCCCGCAACTAGCGTATGAACATACTAAGATATAGGGTGTAGGGTTTTGGGTCTGTTGTAAGCAGACTAGCAATCAACAGCCATGTGTTATTGATCTTGGTATGTGTGGCAGTTATAACAGTGATTTAGGTGCCATGGCAATTTGTTGTGCACTTTGTCCCCAAATAAAACCAAGATATATTGGATTCCAACCACGTAGAAAATATACGTGCCTTTCCGTATTCTACCCACAACTCACCTAGTCAACAATAAGTTATAAGTATATAAATGAGCGTAATATAAATAAGAATGTAATAATAATAGAATAAACACTTTGACTTAACGTATGAGTGATGAGCAGGACAAGAATGAATGAATACTGCTTGCATGAATTTCTTTACCATCCGACCCGTAGTTCAGATAATTGTCATCATTTGTTTCTCCAATGAATGGACCTAGTTTCTTTTGCCGATATTCATCCACCTAAAAGAGCAGAGATATGCCCAAATTTACAACAAAACCAACCCTTCATCATCACGTATCCTCTACGTTATAAGTTTTATGGCGCGAACCCTTACGACATTCCTTACAGCTACAAACGTTTCGTTGTTTAGTAACAGAGTCAACGATAATCGGCAATGACATTATTTGCTGTGAATGAAATAAAGCCGACAACATTTACGTCATGATGCAGGCATACATACCACGCGACAAACGAGGATGGATTAATATTCATTAACGAGCAGCTGCTGTATGAAAATACAATCTGATATCAAATTATGCTTTATCTCCCGCGATTTTTGGATGCATGCTCAACCTCGATACCAAATAGACGGCTTGAGGCCGATTTTCGGGCGATATTGTGAGATTTATTTCTTGTCGTGATCATGTTACCGACGAGGACATAAAATTGGCCGGCTCTATAAAAAACGGTTTTGACTGTGATGATTTATACAGTGCTGCAGCGCATTTGATTGTCTATATTGCTATGTATATATCTATCACAGGCGATGATTGGAAGCGATTATCTTTTCACGCATACATCACCATTTTGCAACCATCCATTTTCGTCATATCTCATCGAGCTTGGATTACCTTTGTTCATCCGACCATTTTAATATATCTCAACAACGTGATAAAATGGGCAACTTATATGCACAGGATTATATTAATAACTAGGGTGGTATTGATCATGCATATGATGTTGCATGCAACACCAAGGCTCTTTCTTTGTCGATATGCCTAGACAAATGAAGCATTCTCTCCTGAAACGTATCAATTTCCCACAATTGATCGATAATTATAACTAACACAAGTGATGAGCCGTAAGCGGTGACTACATGTATTTTATCGTTGATTGGCTTGTCTCTAAGGGCATGAATTTGTTACCTAAGTCACGTATGTGAAGAATCTGTCTTTCATGGGCGCGAACAATTGCGCACTCACATCACACTATCATATGCAACTCAGCTGATTAGCCTGTCTTTAACAAATTAAAATATTGCTGATTGTGATAATGTATATGGCAACGTCTGTAGCGCCTCCTATGACCATGTCGAATTTTATACACATGATGACCATTTGTTTTAGCCTCCTTTCGGCTCATAACACATAACAACTATAATAACACTACCTGTTTAACAATGTCGTACAAGAAACGGCAAGATTTGTTAAAACCAGGACACAAATGACGTCAAAATCCGTGATGATAACACCAGCAATGGCATTATAACAATGATAGCCTTTCATTTAATATGTTACCACATCAGCAAGTTTGAACATGACGAGAATTATTCTCAGCAAACACGCTCATTGTTGTGATTATGACTCATGTATTCATCGATAAGTGATAAGCACAGAATCTTCAAACAAATTCACATACAAAGTCTAAGATTATCTTTGAAAACAATCTAGCTTCTTGATCAAATCGATGCTTATTTAATATAAACCTTTTAAGACACTTGTATATGTCAATAACAAACTTGCCCATCAATTAGCACCTGCATATATCCGTTTCGTAAGACTAATAGCTGACAACGCTGATCAAAAGAACGAGTTAATGCTTTATCATCATTACCGAGCGATGTTTGTGCAAAACAAACGTGTGCATACCGCTACACATCATGGATGAAATCGTTGCAGAAATTTCTGCACATATTGACAACCCTGGTCAATAATGCAAAAGCATTGTCATTTTTGACAGTTCTGTATGCATTTGATGACACATTTGTGCTAGTGACAGGTATAACCCCATTCTAAGATAAGTATGGCAGCAATTCAGCAATATCTTGCAACCTCAACTAATACTGGTATTGTACAATCAGCAATTTAACTAACGAGAGACAAGCAATTATCCATGTATTCAAAATCAATCAGCTATCTTTCCCATTTGGAGTAACTCAGTGGCCTGATAATACAGTCCGATGGGGTCACATCACCACCTTAGTTACCACTGAAGTACTTGACATATTGTTTTTGCATTTACGATTGCGTTCCATATTGGCGAGTTACATGGCCAATGTAACTTATGTAACGCCGAGAGGTAACAAATCACGCAGACTGCAAATAAGCAACTGTTTTAACGCATGTTGTTAATAAATGAAGGAATATAAACGGCCACGGTAAGGTTTCGTTCTTGTTCATAAAAAGTATCCACCATTGCAACCAAGTGGAAGAATATTATGGTTTTAATTGTAAAGCGACTAAAACAAAAGTGCTACTCTAGCTGTCGCAATTTTGTTTGCAAATCGACCTTGAAATCATCTCATTGTGACACTAAGTCTCTTCTAAAACATGAGTTAGCAACCTCTGATAAGTAACTTTTAAGGCATTTATCAAATTATGCAATAGCCTCCTGAGCGCCTACAATGCGCTTTTCTCTTGTTACGTGATCAGAAATTGTCTAATTGTTAAGGTTTCGAATATTGGACAAATGTAGACACAAAAGTTAGGCTCTATTCGGGTGACCATTCAACGTTTATATTCATAGCTGTTACTCGTCTGTGGATTGCAGATTAAGAACTCCAAAGGTCAAAAACAAAAAAATAATTTAAAAAATTCGTAAAGCGGTCAATATCAGCAATTAAATTAGTAACCGTACTATTAAGTTGTTCATCAATAATTTTTTGGCTGTTGAACGAACAAACATACCAAGCTCGATATTATCGGACAAAATTAACGAGTTAGAGACAATGATGCACATATAAAGACAACATCTTTCTTAATTAGTACATGAGCTAACCTCTGGAAGAACACACAAGGTATTAAAATGTCATGGGATTATCTTATAGGGACGGTCGGGTGGTACCACAATGGCACCGTTAGATTTGTTCGTTTAAAGTTACCACAAGGGGAGTGGTTTTTACTCGTATTCTTTAAAATCAAGCAAAACGGCCAATTATTGCAGACAATTTAATATCACACAAGCGTTCACAGGGTGTGCCGGCAAATAACATTATTTTAACACATTCAGCATTAGTGGATTTGTTTGGGTCACAATCTCTCTGTCTTTATAAGTGTATAATTACAGTAGAAAATTTGGAGAAATGGTCCGTTGTTTTTATACGGCCGATTGGATCACAACAAAGAGATTATAGCTATGATAGGAGGGCTCACTCGCGTCTCCGCTCAACAAAATATGCAAACTCACCACCAATGACCAGCGCCCTGCCTTGTATTTGCGTCTCTTAAAATCACATGGAATCCTCTGATCAAACTATGGGCGCGGTCGCCAGCACCGAGCAGAAAAAATAATATAAGCCCCCATACACCGAGCCCCGACACGTTGGATCAACAGTCGATTGTGCTTTCGTTGATTTTACGGTAGAGCCACCCAGAGACATACATGTGTTTCATCTATGAGCATAGTCGGTCGGATTGAACCCTGTTAGTGTAGCTGTACGCTCTTTTTGATATAAATGACGTAATATCCTCAACATTTTTAACGTAATGCCATAAAATGTTAAGAGGACACCCCATTCTTTGCTGAACATATATCTGGTAGATGAAAAGGTATAATAAACAAATGCGAAAATGCATCTGAGGGCGTCCCACTATTGATGTCTGTCCTCGGCCACAGTGGCTCTCACCCGCAACATTATCAAACATGCATGGTATGACTAGCAAGATGTTTAAAGATATCAGAGACATTACACCAGTACATACATATCATGTTCGGTTAGACTATATGCTGCTGTTGATAGTCAACCTGCACCAGATGCGATTGCGCAATAATATAAATCTTCGTTATTAGTTCTGTGTATAATACTCCTCATGATATTTTAAGCAATAACAGGACTTGGAGCGAATAATCGTTGTGTCACAATCATCATGTAATGCCCATAACGTATGTGTGATTATGCCAAACACATATATTCCCATATTACATAAATATTGAGACGACTTTCGATCATTGAAGAAGTCATGATAATACTGATGTCTAATATTAGCATTGCACTTGCATCATCGGGAAAAGATGACACGTTTTTGGATAAATAGACCATATTGTTAATTTCATATTAAGATATGCACGAAATAGCTTCCTTTTATGCCGAACATGCGTGACAGAATGAAACCAATTGTTTCCGTCAGGTAATTTAACATTCGCTAGGCCTACGATTACAAGTGAAATAACAAAGGTTACACCACCCTGGGTTTTCACATAATGAGCTTACAGAGAAAGAAGCGGAAGCTAAAGTGAGAGTCATAACGCTATAAAGTTCTAGAAGAGCACCACTCGGGGCCAGTTCGTCTTGATCAGTGCTGTACATAATTGACTTTGATACTTTGATCCACGGAGATTGTCCTTTTTTTAAGTCTATATGTCGCCTTTTACGAGGGGTTTGCACGTAGTCTTATAATGATAGAAGTGTGGTGTATACCTCACACGGTTTTATTTCAGTAATTTAATCATAACGCATCTCGTGCACCTCAGAACAATAATAAATGAGACCAAAATGCATACATTTATAATAGATCATATCTGGGGAAGTGTGGGCAATTTCGTCATAATTACTTATCGATCTGTGATTAGAACCTTTGATCACTCTGATCAATATGAAAATTGTATCAGGTTCATATTACTTTCACAAATGCAGCGGCTTTCAGGTTTTGCTCATGTTATGTGTCTCGCTACGTAAGAGTTATATAATAAGTTAATCAATCTTACAACGTGTAACAAATGAGGACACGTTTTCCCGAATTGGGAGGAATTATTAACCGGTATTCAATGCTTCAGTTGCAGAATACAGAGTGTTTAAGAAAAGAGTAAATTCCAAACGAAATTGATAAATAAATGGCTTGATTGGCAACCTTACTACCAATGTTGATTCAAATGGGTGAATGCCGTAGGACCTACTTGTATTAATTTCATGCATATCTTGGACGGATCTCTCTACAGCAGTTGATACAGAGGAATACAGAGGACCATTATTGATGCTATATAGGCGGGTACATTTTAATCAAGCTGATATTTGGCCACATGAAGAAGAAAACACTGGCTGTGCTGGTATAAATTTAGCGTACCGGATATTTGTTCGGAAACCCAGTAGGTCAATTTAAATAGAGCATTTATTGGCTCAGAAACTGGACAAAGTTGAATAACAGCATATATTTTAGTGGCAGGCATCTTACTAACCAAGGACAGCTACACAAGCAAAATTAACAGAAACCATAGGAATTATTCACGGAAGGTGTTAGTGTTCATGAATTCATCCCGTTCCTTGTGAAGAAATGAGTAAGGAAGAACAAATTGTATTAATAGTACGTGATCCGCGCGTTATCCGAACGCCAGACTTTTTCTTGTGCACTATAATTGAAATAAGAGATCTTGTATAAGATTACATAAGCACCGATAGAGCAACCAATTGGCATTACCTTTTTTTCCATTTCACATAGGACCATCATTGGCTAGGACACTTTTCAACGACGATGCAATCTCATTGCAAAGTTTTTTTTAGACAAATTTGATTAATTTTATAAAGCGGTGACAGGTTAAATAAAGTTGATGCAGTAATGATCGTTGAAGTAGCCAAATTTTGGTTTTTAATTTTCCAATTAGCTTACGTGTGCTTCAAAGTATTTGTCGTTTTATGTCGCTGTGGTAGTTAACACAAATATGCTTTGCTGTTGCTTGTGTGGTATTAAAAACGGACAACGACCGTATCTGTCGCACATAAAAAGCAATCGTGGCATTTAATGTATATTTTCTATGGATAATTTGTAAACCTTCACGAGGCGATTTATTTTTGCAGAACACTGTGAGCAATACAACCCGGATAGCCCAAATAGCAACCCAAACCATTGGATTCTACATCGATTAATAAGCCTCATGGTGTGTGAAGCTTAGTGGAAAGTGGAAAGACGGTAATAGTAAATAGTAGATATATTATCTGGCCATGAATGCAATTTTCAACAAGTGTTAGTTATCGCATGGTCACATGGGTGATATAGGGAAAGAACACGAGGACGCGGAGCGTCCGAGCGTCTTTCGCCATATCATCTGCGTGACCATGCGATAACATACTTATCGCGACGGCACTTACACGCGATAATCAAGCACGACGCTGTCTCCCAATAATGATAATTAGCGTGAACCTATGTTATGTAAGGTATCTGCGTGGGACCTGTAAATATGAGAGGTAGTCCCTTAATCCCCCATGTCCCTTAGTGTCATGATGGTTTCAACTATAGCAGATCTCGGAGATTGATCTTTTTTCCTAACTCCGGTAATCAGAGCTCCGCCGACTTCGCCGCTGTTTGATGTTAGCAGGTTAGCAACACTCTAGCGCAGTAGACACGGCTCGGCAGGTGTTACAATTACGCGCCTCAGCATGATTCTGGGAGATGGGATAATACCGTGACTTCCCGATGAGCGCTACGCAACCAGATTAGCGGCTGGCAAGCAAATGACTCTTGAGAAAACCTTCGTTTTAGGACTTGTAAAGTGTGCGTGATCTTTCTCGGTTATATATATATGCATATATATAAAAAATATATATATATATATATAGATAGATATATATAGAGATATATATATATATATATATATATATATAGATATATATAGAGATATATATATATATATATATATATATATATATATATATACCTTGGCAGTAATGCTCTTATATAAACCTGTTTATATATATACACATAGATATATATATAGAGATATATAGAGATAGATATATAGAGAGAGAGAGAGAGAGGAGAGATCTAGATAGAGATAGAGATGGACAGAGAGAGATCTCTAGAGAGATATAGAGAGAGAGATATCCTACCCTCTCTATATCCATCTAGAGATATAGAGAGAGAAAAGATATATATATATATATTTATATATATAGATCTATCTATATCTCTCTCTCTATCTCTATATCTCTCTCTATATCTATATATATATATCTATATCTATATATATATATATATATATATATATATATCTATATATATATATGGGTTCATCATCTGACTGACTTTGGTCCTTCATTGTCTAATTCAAAACCAACCAACATTTAAACTTTTATCAGCTACTAATGAAAAGCCTTTGCCAGCGTGTTTACGGCAAGTGCTGTTTTGTTGCCCTAATGGACAGGTTTTCTATTCAGTGAGAATGGCTACGCTCAAACTCAAAGATAGAAGTAAGATCCAAGCATTCAATTATTATAAAGCGCATCTGAGGAATTGTGTAGCCATGAGAGTTTATTATTTCGACATTGACTCGGAGACCAATTCATCCAAGGATGATTTATATTTTCAGTCAATCGGTAAATCGAATTTTCAACACTCATCGCAGACATGATATCTCATCAGTCAGCCCAGTATATTTCTGGAAGGAACAGAATTTGGTTACAATATCGAATCACCAATTTGTCAGGAATAGATGTGTGATTCAATAATGCTATGGTCAAGGTCAACATGTGTTCGGTTATGCACAAGGGACCGACACACCACTTACGTAGATTTCCAACACATAAAAAATTACCCCGATAATTCTTACGGTACTCTCTAAAGATAGTCCAATACCAACAAGTCCTTGAGTGCTGCTTTTGGTTGCGTTGACGCTGTAAACAATGATAAATTGCCCTTAGACGCAAGAGCATAATACGTCTTCATCAATCGCACATGGGAGGGAATAATCTGAATGCGGTCTTTTTTCGGAAACCCGTGATGTAATTTCTCCTCTCTCAAAAGATAGATTCCTCGGAAACTGTACTTGACACGCACCAGCAAATTTACTCTAGTGGCTGGCTTCTATTTAGCAGAGCAAAATTACAGTTGCTTTGGTGACCTGGCGATTTTTTTATACAATAGCCCTTCGCGTGTAATAATACACATTTCGTCCTTGAGACCGTCCGATGCGGCTTCTAACAAACAGCGCCTTGCCGCGCCATTTCAGCGTTAGATTAAGATCAAACCATTTTTGCAAAGGCTTTAAGCGTATTTGCTTATTGAATACATTGTGTACAAGAAGTTAGAGAAGACACGGTACTGACGCTACTTAACCAAATGCATTCAAACGACGCGATTGTGATAAGAACCCCCCTTATTAACGTCACGAAATTCAACGACAACTGGTAGAGTAACGACGCGATTGTGATGAGAATCCCCCTTATTAACGTCACGATATTCAACGACAACTGGTAGAGTAACGACGCGATTGTGATAAGAACCCCCCTTATTAACGTCACGAAATTCAACGACAACTGGGAGTAACGACGCGATTGTGATGAGAATCCCCCTTATTAACGTCACGAAATTCAATGACAACTGGTAGAGTAACGTCGCGATTGTGATGAGAACCCCCCATATTAACGTCAAGAAATTCAACGACAACTGGTAGAGTAACGACGCGATTGTAATGAGAACCCCCCTTATTAACGTCAAGAAATTCAACGACAACTGGTAGAGTAACGTCGCGATTGTGATGAGAATCCCCCATATTAACGTCAAGAAATTCAACGACAACTGGTAGAGTAACGACGCGATTGTAATGAGAACCCCCCTTATTAACGTCAAGAAATTCAACGACAACTGGTAGAGTAACGTCGCGATTGTGATGAGAATCCCCCATATTAACGTCAAGAAATTCAACGACAACTGGTAGAGTAACGACGCGATTGTAATGAGAACCCCCCTTATTAACGTCAAGAAATTCAACGACAACTGGTAGAGTAACGACGCGATTGTAATGAGAACCCCCCTTATTAACGTCAAGAAATTCAACGACAACTGGTAGAGTGACGACGCGATCAAACATTTACATCGCTTCTTTCCGCGTAGCCCATAATCAAAGAAAAGAATTTTAAATGATATATATGCTTAATGCATGCTTTATTGACAAATCGTAATAAAACCTCACTTGTATAGGGATGAACCATAAACATATCTCGCATTAGGTCATAAGAGATTTCTTTAATTGCCATTTGGGAGGGTTGTATCATCCTATTGTTTTTTTGTTGTTGTCCTAGTTTGTCAATATATTGTTTGTGTGACGCTTTATACCATGAGCTGTTTCTCCGACCTCTATCGATGATTGAAATAGTTTTGATTGATGATGTACGCTTAGTCATTTGCCTTTCAGAATTGCTTAGCGTAGCTTAAGGATCTTAACCGGTCACTCAGAATTTCAATCGCAAGGGTTAACTTGACACTGAATGGCGGAGGATTCAATGGAAGGCAAAACCGAAAATGATTTCAAATTGGTAGGTAAAGGTCCTTGCTCCCCCGTTAACCTTTTAAGTTTGTCGAAATTATCAGCGAAATGGAACCATGTTTACCATGCTTGCTACCTAGTCTCTCATACAATTCATCGCTTTTGTGCTATTGAATCACGCCAAACGCCAGCAAATGCCGGTGGGTCAGATTATATCGATTCTCATATAAACCGACAGGCGATTAATCATGATTGGAGGCTCAGTCATTTAACCAGCAGTGCAATCAATCAGCCTATAAGTCTAAATGTACCACATCTAAATTGATTGATATGTGTTTTTTCAACATATCATAGCAACTCTAAGTGTGATCATTTGCAACACATCTCATGTATTGCATTTATATAACCAATAGAAGAAGACGTCTACTTAACATCCCTTGATGCATGCTTTAGCCCAGCTGCTTTAGACTTGCCCTAACTCTGATATAAGACAATCCTATGTGACCGTCCACTAATAACACAAAAGCATTACCGTTGTCTTCATTGCGCATATTATATCAAGTAAATGCCTTATAGTAACTTTGATAAGTAAGCCTGTGTGATTTAGCTTAAGGATATCGTTGCTTGTTGTAGACGATTCAAAAATAATTGGTTTTTACTCATTGTATTACGT
The DNA here is from genome assembly GCA_034190875.2 of Urechis unicinctus. NCBI lineage: Eukaryota > Metazoa > Annelida > Polychaeta > Xenopneusta > Urechidae > Urechis > Urechis unicinctus. The sequence goes on from CM067343.1 coordinate 23,097,737, forward strand.
AAGTGAAGGTATGCTTGTATTTGTCGTCGTGAAATAACATGTTTTACACTGAAGCGTACCATATGGTACCCAAATACTGCACCAAGCAGGTGCAATACAATATACGGTTATTGCGAATATTTTCGGTTGGTAAATTGCACCTTGTTCAGTTGATCTTGATCAAACTTCAGACAACAAATAAGGGTAAAACGACATGTCATTGAAAAAAGTTTTGTATTCGCTCTTCGAATTACAGATTGTATATAACACATAGGGTGTATATAGAGCAGTGCAGCATGCTCATGAAATGTCTGTCAGATTCAGATAGAGTGTAATCAGCGGGAATCAGATTGGGCTTTTTTTAGAAACCTGCAATCGACGATTACTGGATACATTATATATAGAGATATATATATATATATATATATATATATATATATATATATATATATATATATAGAGATATATAGATATATAGATATATATATATATATATATATAGATCGATATAGATCTATATATATATATTTATATTTATATATAGAGATTCATATATATATACATATATATATAATATATATAAATATATATATATATTTTCTTTTATATATATATTTATATATATATATATATATATATATATGTGTATGCATATATATGTATATAAATATATATATATCTATTTATATATATATAATAAAACATTCATAGACACACGAATATATACATATATTTATAAACGGTAGTATATTTATCAATATATATTTATTTATATACATATATATAAATGTATAATTATTTCTCTAAATATTGATATGTATATAAAGGATAAGATTGTAAAGTTTGTCTTATGGTCATGTGAGTCCGAGTATAACCTTGTAATTGAAATTAGAAGTCTTTATTATTCCACTGATGCTTTTATTTCCTGTCTCTCACATCCGACATCTATGCATGATAAATCGTAGCATCTGAGCACCTTGAATCTAGAATACAACCAAAATTATACAACGAGTGCGATTACAAATTCAAATCTATAATTTACATCGAAGACATTTATATCATTTAAACTTACTGATTACAAATCCTAACATCAAAACTTACAGCACTGACTCCTGTTCTTCCAATTGCATGCACACGACTCCATGTTCGAAAACATCCATGTCACATACGTTCAAAATAAAAATGTCCTTGTTTACTCTTTTGGTTTGCAACTTTTTTCACTTTTCGCGGGCTTCCCACTTCCGCTTCCTACCAAAAAAGCCTACGGAGGGGTAACTGCACAAAATATTAATTAATAACCGGAGGGGTCAATAACCCAAAAATGTGCCATTTTACATAGATGACTTTTTAATGATATATACATATATTAATATATATATATATATATATATATATATATATATATATATGTATATATATATATTTATAAATATATATATATATATATATATATATATATATATATATATATATATATATTTATATAAATAAATAAATTATAATAGTCTGGCCGTCGTCTAACTGTCGCCTACTGTTATGGTTGCATGAGCTGCTGTATTTGCAGTCGAGTCTTGTCAAATCGCTCCTGAACTTTCAGGAATTTCGCTAAATTTTCATAGTCCAAAGATCACATCATGCCGTTGTTATGATTGCTTCCTTGATTTGGGATCGATTTAATATCTACACGCCGGTAAGCATACGTTAAAGCATTTACCACTTGTTCAATGCAATGACGTGGTGTAGTTATTGTGGAACCTTGATTGTCACTTGGATAGAAGTAGCGAATTGTGAACGAGCACGTCTACTACCGTTTAGTATCTGACCATAACGGTTGCTTCACTGCGCCAGTAAGTCATTCTTTAGTTGGTTGATATTGATTTTATCATAGCATTTGTGTCTATATCTCATTTTAACTGTTTTTATGTGCAAATTTTCGTTTGGTATTGATTGATAAAAATTTTATGGTACGACAGAGAAGACCAGATAATATTTCGCCCTCCGATTTCCACTTGCCTTACGCATTGATTCCCTAACCTCTGTATCCTATTGTACGATTGATTTCATGTATTATTTTCCAATGAGAGACCTACATAATTTGGGCTGTTTTGTTCTCCAGAAAAAAACCGCCAATAACACCTGGTTTGTACTGGGCTTGGAATATCGGAAAGGTCACATCGTTCATAAGTTAGTCGTAAACAAAAACCCTACCTTTATGTTTATTTATTATTGATAATGTAGGGGTCTTGATTAGGCAACTCTTTGCCTATGAATTTGATATACAGGTATCATTTGATTGGTGGTGACATTTGGCGGTATATGGAAATATTGTCGGTTAGATGGAACAATTTGAAAAAAACATTTTTAAGTTCCATATTTAAAAACGCTTTTGAAGGAAAGTTTTTAGATTAACAAATATTATTTGCATTTCGTTATTTAATATATATTAACTACATCCAAGAAATAACTATTGAGGTAAATCACCAGCTGTGTACTATTTGAGACATATCTAGGTTTGTTAAAGATATATAAGAAGCAAGGTTAATAAAGTGGTTTCATGCGTTATTATTACGGAGTATGAGTCACTGCATCTATACAAAACGACAACGGCGAGCAAAATCTAGATGAAATAGATGATAACAGTAAGGCAAATAGGATCTGCATCGACATGAAATTATATTATTCTATAGTTACATTAAACGTGTATGGATTATCCAAGTCATTAAAGCACATTTGTGGACATCTCGCAAGACTGCAATTTTACAAGCTGTATATATGTAATGCATTGCAACAGATTCCTGATCACAACTGTACCCGAATAATAAATACATGACAAGGCGTGCTTTACGTAACAAACGCGTCATAACGTCTGATCAATTTACGTATACCATCATATGATATCATTAAGCCATTTAGAGGATTGATGACACGACCGCGTACGCATTATCAAAAACCTTCAAATGTCGAGGGCGGGGTGGAAAAACACAATGTTTATAGATGTCAAATCAGGCGTTTATTTGATTAATTAGCCAAAACGACTGACCGAATCTAAAACAACATTAGAATCAACATTTATCTTAAAATAATTTTATGCTCCGAGTTGTTCCTGTTGCTATGTGATCGTTTGCCAGTTCATCTTGGTCATTAATTTACTTTATTGAATCAAACACCGTGGTCATGATTACAGCATATGATAAATGTTTGGCCGATGTTGTTCTTCATAGATACATGTTTATGGCTGCCACTTGAGGCGAGATGTGAAAACCATCGTTATGGACCAATTACAATACACGATTTGATATCATTTAATGCTCTTTTTATCGTGGAACCATCGTATTGTATGATGGTGAGGAATAGCACAGATTGATTGGTTGAGCATAGCCACTTCAAGAGAAAATACCGTGCCTACGAAGGTTGGATTAATATTCTTGTATGCGTATCCCCACTTAATATAAACTGTCCACACATTTGTGTGATTGTAAGGGGAAAGCGTTTGGAAGCAGAATCACAGAATACTTAAGGCGATTTGTTTTTAAGCTAGCTATTGCATATCAAGGTAGGTTAATGTGGATAAAAATGACTCCCTCTTTAATCAGGATTTGTCAAAATAAAGGGGAAGGAGCAAGGTCGTCATGACAGGTACTCGCACGGGTTATGTAGGCAGCGTCACATGTAAGCTGCATAACAAAGGAGCTTTTCGTGACAGACCTCAAACCTGGTAAGATTAACTATTGTAATCGACGCCTGGTCTTGGATAAGAAGCATCACATAGACATCCGACAAAGTATCGACAAGTTTTCTAAGCGATTGATGTAATTAACTCCGAAATAAAACATCCCATCCATTTGTGAACAAGGGCTCTAGTTTTGAGGAAAGCCTCTGATTATTTAGAACACCAGCAGTATGAATGTTAATGGTCGAACGCGTACTATAGGCTTCATATAGAAGGCAAGCAAAATAAGACAGGCTGGTTTGTCCATTTACGCTTTAGATTAACTCATTGAATTGTTAATGCACCATCACCTGCCTCAGCAGTCCTATGCGTTCCGCGATAACAACTGGATTGTGGGCAAGTCACTGGTTGGATCAATCAAATAAGTCAAAACAACGAAGATTTTATCGGTGGGATAAATCCTGTATCGATCCACCCGGGCAAATGCTCAAATGATTATACAGAGAAGAGTCTGGGTGATTTTATTGGCGCAAATGAGCCGCTGTACTCCTGCCTATTTGGAAAATGCTACAACAATAAGACATCACTGTCTAGAGTTTCGCCAACAATGGAGCCATTGCGAAAATGCTCTAGTCGCCGCACAAAGCACTATTTTGTCACAAACTTTGACTACATTGCGACGACACAACAGAACACAGGGAATTATCCGTGGTCGAGGTACTGGTAATAGCTGACTAACTAAATTTGAGCCTACCACATATGTTAATGCATGATATTTGATAAACACTTCCCTTTCTCCGCTCATACCGATATAGTCACATAAATTGTGCCATGCAAATGCAATCATTAGCTTCGAGCTGTTGAAGTATCATGGAATGCAGTCCGGTGTCTAAATTTTACCCCACATGTCCGTGTTTGCAACTTGTCAGGAGCCATGAGTTTGTGTCACAGTTATAATCAAATGTTACCTGCGCGTACAACCACTAATGGTTTTCTTCTCAGAATTTAGTCATCATGGTTCAATGCTTAATAATGGCTCTCTCTGAGTTCAAAGATTTGTCCACGCAGGCACATATCAACGTTGGTAGGAATGGACACATGAAATGATTAAAGCAAGTAATATATTTTTTCCACTATATGGCTCCACATGTCATATGTATAAATCTAAAACATTTATCTTTGAACCAATGTCTTAATTAATATTCTATATTTAGCCTGCTTTCATCGAACCTATATACTGGTTAATTACAGTTGTGCAGTGTTTTCTGAGAGGACATGCTAATATATGGCCAATATGATAGCAGAATTACAGCACCGAGCGCCATCCTCTTAAAATGTTTAATTAAATCCCTAGAATAATAAAGGTTGCTTCATCAAATCAATGATGATTATTAGTCTTTTGCGTTGGATGAAGCTCTCTTTGAAGATCATTGTTGCATTTTATCGTAGTCTTTTTATGCCTCCTATTCGCGCAAGACCTTGTGAATATTGGCTTAGCAATTCAAATTGTATGTCTGTCTGCATGTCCATCTTCTTAAGCCAAATGAAAATGGCCGGTTAAGAATTTGCTGATACTTTAATATTTTTATTTCGAATTTATGGCTGTTTGCAAGGTTGTTGCCTTCAATGCTATAACGAATGGTTTTTATCATCAATTTATAATGATGGTCACGCTGGAAATAAGAGTTGAATCAGGGAGGAATCAGCCGCTACTCATTTTAGTTTGCTAGGCCGTCTTTGGGAGGTGGAAGAGTGTATATCATCATACAGTTATCACCGAAAGGCTATAGGCTAAGGGCAGGGTTATGACGGGAATCAAGGTTGGGTCACACGTCGATCAAAGATAGGTCACGGTAATACTTACAGGCCATTGTGGAGGTTAAGGCCAACGGGGATTAGGGAGGCGTTATGGCTGTGAATTGGGGTGGATTTGCGATGAAATTAAAGAGAAAATGAGAAGATAGGGTTGAGGTGTGTTGCTACAGGGATCAGGATGATGTCAGGGCGAGTATTTGAGAAGATCATAATCAACCGACGCACCAAACAACTGGGCCAAATATGCCCTTATTAACAGAAACAACTGGTCACAAAGTGACCTGGCAAAAATAAGTTGAACAATTGATTGTCCTTTAGGTTTCGGCATGGTCACGTTGACACACTAGTTCTTTATATTTAAACGGGTTCCTTTGCATATAAATGTATGTTGCAAACGCAATCAAGCAAACTGAATGTACATGTGTTGATTTACGGATTCATTTAGCCAATATACTCAGCACCATCTGCCTCTTAGACCACAGTAGATAACATACAAAGTAAGCTAACTCAGATCACTGCATATACCCTATGCATTTATTAAGGATATAGTGGTCACTGTTTTCGAACGATGCAACAACAAATTATGCAGTTGAGTAGTCCAGATAAACCCCTATTACTAATTTATTGGATTTACTCAACTGCATTTCATGCTTACATTAACACCAATAAATCGATAATCCTTGATGGCAGATTGACCCTGTTGCGGAAGCTATTACTGAGATAAAATAATATTTAAAGTCAAAATCTGTGTGTGTAATCTGATGTGCATATTTAACCTCGATCCATCTTAAAAAGCCTATCACATAGTCGGCAACAGGTATGCAAATATCCCTTTTAATGAACGCCCTAGATATCAAACTTCCTATTATAACCACTTCCACATAAAATAAATAATGTTGGGTACCCCGAGAATCCGTTAATCATAGAGGCGCACGTATTTGTGAATACTTAAACAGAAATATAATTAAACTATTACCGTTTGGTGGGGTCACAGTCGGCTAGACTAGAAAACCGAACAACCAAAGAAAGTTTACTTGCCACATGTTCACTGATTTTCATGAGCACATATGATATGACCATCTTTGTCGTCTGAGTTTCGCTGGGGAACTAGTAACACTAAACTGTTACTGACGAGTTGATATATCAAGCGGCAGTTAAGGAGCAGTTCATTATTATGCCACGCTGTGATGGAGTTGCAGACCTGCTACACTCGGGAGAGGAGTAGGTTTTGTCAGCCGACGACAAAAGTTGGGGTTATTACTTACGACCAGAAATTAAATTCTACATGCTGCCGCTTTACTGTGGCAACCCCCAGAGAACCGTGCAATGCAATCTCACCTTCCTTAGTATAACGTTACCAATTTTCAACATTTCTCCCATTCAATCCGTGCGACTTGTATGTTGACATATAATAGTGATTAAAGAGTTCATCAACCCATTTTATACAGACATTGACGTGGGATTACCTCTCACTCTATACGGCCCAAACTCCGCCTTGTTGATCACAGACGTTTGCCTACATGGTTTATCGATCCAATTGTTATTGTAATCTGCTTTGGACAGAGGCTACATGATATAGGGTATTTACCGGTGCTGTCAATAGCCTGAGCAGGGCATACATGAGCAATGAAATTTATCTGGGACAAATGGAAGGGGACAGGCTACTTGAAGCGCTGACCTTGAAGTTTACATTGCTAATCACGTCGATGAACATTAGATCATTTATCGTTTACCCAAAGTTTTTAATTAGTATTCAGCACTATCCAACATTGTGCATGTTGATAAATATTTTGATAAAAGCAGCTACATAAATTGCATTATGTTTTAACAGAATATACCATCTGAATCGCATTGTATCGACCAACCAGCACCCTCTACCATTTAACTATAACCCCAAAGTAACAAGATAATTAGTATATATATATATATATATATATATATATATATATATATATATATATATAGAGAGATATATATATAGAGATAGAGATATCTCTAGATATATAGATATATATATAGATAGATAGATATATATATAGATATATCTATATATCTCTATATATCTATATATATATATATATATATATATATATATATATATATATATATATATCTCTATATCTATCTCTCTATATATATATATATATATATATATACCTTAAATCGTCACCGGTTGGATTATATTAGCCCCAAATGTTGAGCTCCCAATCGAAATGCTTAATAAGTGGTAAATGCTAATACGGTCGCTGAAAACAGTCCATCAACAACAAATATTATGGTGCTGTGGTATCGCTTTGATTGACTTTGCATCAACTTTGTTTTGCTTTAATCATCGGTATTTATTGTAAATGACTGCTACATAGAACACATTTGTCAAAATACTATTTCTAAGTCAAGGGTCTGGGATCGGCTGCTTGATGTAAGCAGTTAATCACCATGACTGATTATACATGCCCGATGTTTATGTTGTGTTTGTATGGTGAAGCAACTACCACGCTCCACCTTCACTTCCACCCCATGGTGTATTAAATAAGTAGACCGCGAGATATTTGCAGATAATACGCTGTCTGAACGGTAAACAACCATTCAGAAGACCATATCATTGTCGAACGTGATGTTTCTAGGGCATTAACAAGATCTAGGATGCAAAAGGCAATGTTACTATCATAGAAAGGAAATTGGAGATTACAAAGTTTATCTTGGATAGCAACTTGATAGTAAAATAAAATGTTTGACCTTTTTTATATGATCGTCTAATCAAAGTAAGGTACCAAGACAATCTTTCAGGAATGATTTCTTTAGATTTTGAAACTGATAACGAAACAAAATATAGATAGGCTCGAAAGGTTGGATTTGTACGTATAAATTTGAGTCTTAGCCAATCATTGGCGACCTATAGAGGACCAAACATGTATACCAGCAATAAAAAGTGACAAAAAGACTTTTATTTTGTATTAAACGTTTTTTTTTATGCTAATTAAGATATGCCATATAAATAAAAAATAATTATTGAATGCAAATTTATTTATATATATATAGAAATATATATCTACAGAAATTTATGGATATATATATTTGTATAAAGATATATATATATAGTTTTTATATATATATATATATATATATATATATATTTATATATATATATATATATATATATATATATTTGTATAATTATATATATATATATATATATATATATATATATGTATACATATATATACATGTATATATATAAATGTATATTTGTATGTATAAATGTATGTATACATCGGGTAATGGCTGTCGCCACCAATACAATGCTTCCATCTAGATTGTTGCTAAAAACATCACTTATGTATTTAATATTTGTTTGTTTGTAGAAGTTGTCGGAAACCAGATGAGATTATTTCGTTTCATAGTTTTTATTGACCAAAAGCCTATTCACATTGTATGCAACAGTGTAAGACAGAAACGCGGGTTTTAGCTTTTACAATCCAGGTAGGATTTCGTACGACGCTTGACTATCTACTTATCTTTGCATTGAAAGGTACACATATATTGGTGTTACTAGTACGATTACCTATGATTCTTATACGTTTGAATTCACCTCGAAACATTTGAAAATAAACAGCTAAACCTATTGCGATTCTACCTACAATATGTGCGTTTTTCTCATCCTCGTACGCCTTTCCGGCGGGTCTAACAGGAACGCCGTTCGGGACAAGTGGAGCTGGGCTGCCTATATCCTCTGGAGGGTTGTCAAAGCTTCCTCCATTTGAAATTGCAGCATCCACGTTGACATCAATGTTGCTGCCATCTGCTGTTTCTCTACAGTCATGGTTATAAGGTTGTTAAACCGGGTTACCCTTTTAACGTTGAGGCTCATTTCCGACGGAGCCATGTAAAGGCCCGTTCCATACACATAATCAACCTTTGAGGAAGCACTCTGGAGCAGGTTATGATACCTGCGGATAGATGAGTGAATGTCAACTGGTGGGTTGATGGCATCCGCAATATTATCCTGAAACTGCTTGCGGGTGTCAAAGGATGTGTCTGTATCTAGTATCCCTGAGCGCGTCTGCGCCTTAGCACCAAGGATTGCCCAAACATAGGTTCGAATACTGCCGTTAATCCGTGTGATACCTGGGGTTGCGAATCCCTGAGATTTATCCAGTATGTAAGTACTCCAGGCGGTGCTTGCACCCGCTTGGTCTTGATTTATATAATCAATATGTAGCTTGCCACTCTGGAAAACAAACCCGTCTGCTGACTTGTCAAAAATTTGCCTGACGGATTCTTACAATTCGACGGTGTTTCCATAATGAGTAATTGGCCTTACTATGTGTGTCTCTGGGTCGGTGAAGTAGAACCGCCCAAGGCCCTGGCTTCCACTTTTTATCCTCCAATCAGTAATCACCAACACCGAACTCATGGCAGAGTTCATGGTTCATTTCCGTGTTAAATGTATTATTTGTGGCTGAGTATGTAGCGTCTACAAGTCTATCGTCGCTTATGTCTGGCACCAAATATAGCTCAAACAGGTTGGAGAACTCAACCTTGAACGCCTCTGTACTGTCGTCTGCTTGCACCTGTATATGGAGAAGTGTCAGCTGATCAGCTGCTACGTTGGGTTGGTACAGCAGGTCCGATTTATATGTTTCATTCCTATTGAATGTAACGGCTTGTTTACACATAGTGCTACATATTAAACTCTGACAAATGTTCAAAGCGGCGATGTTGTGTCCTTGCAAATCCTATTGACAACACTGCAGGCGATCTATGTGGTGGCCTAAAGTCAATCACGTATACAGTGGGTTGGTAAAATCTCAAATCAAGCGAGAGCATTAAATAGAGGTCAAGAACTTTAGAAGAGGGAGGGTCTGTCCAATTAAAATCTTGTTTCTGGAGTTTCAGCCTTCTTCAGCAGCAGATTACATCAACAGGTCTTAGTTTAGATGTTGATGCTGCAAATGGGGATATTACCCTCATAATTCCTGATAATGGTGCCGCGCGTTGTGACAGTGTGTTATAAATATTGGGTCTTGATGACTGTCAGGGTAGGCAATTAATTTCGTACGGTACTTACATAGGGGACCGGCCCATCAACTTTAGAATCTTTAACACACTTTATGCCCATCTCGATCAAGTCAGTACCACGCATAACATTCTAGATGGTGCACCCACAACGCTTCATGAAATTGTTGGCTTAAAGGGTGGCTCTTTCGGTGATATTATAACCACAAACATCGGTTATCCTGCCTATTGAACAACCACGACTTACCTGTTAGAGTTGTCATTGAATTTACAAGATGTCAATATTTATAAACCTCAACATAAAAAGACGGACCTGAAAGGGCAAGTTATGACTAAAATATGAATTTTCGGAATAATATAGAATGCAATTTTGTTATCAATAACTTGCAGTTCTTTTTTCCGATCGACACGTAGTAAACAAGAAATAAGCAAAAGCAAATAACACACTCCGGAACTTCCTGACCAGACGCAAATAACAGAATAAGACACATAAAGCTTTTTTTCCCTTTAAATTTCAATGGCAGTTTGAAACCAACATTAACTGATTTGTCCTTGAAATGACCACCGAAGAGTGTATTACTGAGCTTGAAGGTTATGTAAAAGAGTTGAAGTTAGAAATTATCTGAAAGAAGGTACTGGTAGAGATCTGGTATCGATGACCTTGTGAAATTGAAGGACATAGCGAGATATCTGGAGGTTCAGAACGATAATCTTATGGAGCGAGTGCCACGCCTAGAGGAGCTTGTCAACAAGTGTCACACGAGCTAGTGAACGGTGCACTAAGTCGTGCACCCATAGAACATATGGAAATATACTGTGCAATCAGAAAGTGACATAGAAGGTGTAAAGAACAGTCCGTCTTTCCGGCCGGCAAAAATGAAATACTAAATAGGAGATCCCAGGGTAAAATAAATCCGAACAGGTGAAAAGCCATCACAAAGATCAAGAAAGTCTAGAAAATCAAAGTCATAGACACCTAGGCCTATGTCATATGAGCTGCAAATCAAGGTGTCCCTCTCTCAATTAGATTCAAAGAGGTGGATAGCCACGAAAGGTGTATACAAATTGGCCTATTGGCTTACTAGTTTACCTACGTCTAGCACCTCAGCCCCGTTAGGGGGTTCGGGTCCGAGGAGCCTTTAGGGTGAGCAATAATCTTCTATAAGCTGCCAAGGGGTGAGTAAGTTGGACGAGGGGGCTGTGCCCGAACCGCCTCGGCTCCGTTGGAAGGGGGGGTCGGGTCCGAGGCGTCCTTAGGGTGAAAGCAAAATCTTGCATAAGCTGCCAAAGAGGGAATATTATGGATGAGGGGCTTG